>PVHT021183661.1:7014775-7127658 GCA_004024745.2 Catagonus wagneri
CGGGGGTTGCGGGGGGAGAGGAAATGAGGAGTTGAGTTTTGGTTTTGCAAGTTTAAAAAGATACGGAAGCAGATTTCATTACAATGTGAATATACTTTCTTTTTTCTTTTTCAGCAGCATCTGCAGCACATGGAAGTTACTGGGCCAGGGATCGAATCTGAGCCAGAGCTGTGACCTATACCACAGATGTGGCAATGCTGGATCCTTAATCCATTGCAACACAGTGGGAACTGCTAATGTGAATATACTTAACAAATTGAACTGTATACTTAAAAATGGTTAAGCTGCTAAGTTTTATGTGTATTTTGCCACAGTTGAAAATTGAGAAAAATTTTAATTTGGAAAAAGAAAACAAAAACACCTGAAGCCGTGAGCAAACCAACAAAACACATTTATCACAGTGTATGGTTTGAAGCCTTTACCTCCTATCAGTGAATCTCAAATTTAAGCATGTATTAGGATATCCTGGTGGGCTCCAGTAAACAGATTGCTGGGCCCCACTCCCCCAAATTTCTGAATCACTAAGCCTGAGGACTGAGAATATGCATTTCTAACAGGTTCCCAAGTGTTTTGAGGCCACTGCTACTGTCACAAGGATTATACTTTGAGGGCTACTGCATTAGATAATACCACAGACTTACTCTCTCTAATTTCTCTGTTTGTGATCAATCTTTAGTTCTGGAGTCCTTGAAAATTTTAAGTGCCCACCTTGCCCTGAAGCCATGCATTATGCCCTGTGATCCTGCCTCTTGGGCCAGTGATTTGCTATGGACAAAGGGCTAGAGCTAATAGGCTGGGCAACAAATCTCTCCCCAATTTTGCACAATATATGGTGAATTAATCCAATTCAATTGTGAATGTAAAACACACAAAGGCAGGTCAGGTAGAAGCAGAAGCTAAAAGAAGCTTAATGCTGAGGGAGCCACAAAAACTGGTCAGGTCACCAGAGTAGGCTCTCTCTACCTCGGGCAGTGTGAACCACATTCCACAGCCATGAGGCCCGTGTGGCCGCTGAGATGCTTCCTGTGCTCCCCCACTTCCTGGTGTGGCCCTAATAAAAACCTGCATCTTCTCTGCTAACAAGGGCAAGCCTCTCTTCTGTTTCCTGGAAGATCCTCCTGCTGTATCTTGATAGCTCCGATCCATCATACTTTTGAGTGTCTGCTTTCCTGTGTAAGGAAGCAATATTCCAAATGAGATGGGGATTTTTTTTCAGAATGCCTGCGAATAATTGTAATACAAGACTCTTTGGGAACATGCTGGAATTGCGATAAAAATCGGAAAATATCTCATTCCAAAGATCCTGATTCTCCCCTCTGACCCCTCTGCCAGTTCATTTAGTGAAAACAGCATTTAAAAAAATCTTAGTATTTAAAAAAATCTTTGCAGGAGTTCCCGTCGTAGCTCAGTGGTTAACGAATCAGACTAGGAACCATGAGGTTGCGGGTTCGACCCCTGGCCTTGCTTAGTGGGTTGAGGATCCGGCGTTGCCGTGAGCTGTGGTGTAGGTTGCAGACGTGGCTCGGATCCTGCGTTGCTGTGGCTGTGGCATAGGCCGGTGGCTACAGCTCCGATTAGATTCCTAGCCTGGGAACCTCCATATGCCTCGAGTGCGGCTCTAGAAAAGGCAAACAGACCAAAAAAAAAAAAAAAAAAAAAATCTTGGCAGGTTTCCCCACCTCTAGCCCCTCCAGCCCTATCTCCTTCAGGAAAGGAGAAAGATTGTAGTTTTGAAGGGGGGCGAGAAAATAACGCAGATAATATGTATAGCGCAAAAGGCGGGGTTAAAGTCAGCAAGCTTCTTACGAAAAGAATGTCAAGAAGTTGCACAGCTGCCTAGACACGGCCACCAGGAGGACAGCTGCCTGGTCTCTCCCAATTCAGAGATTAAGAGGTGGTGACAGAAGAGCGGCTCTCGGGTAGAAAGTTGCCGAGAGATCCCTCCTCAGTGGGAAAACTGCCAGGAGCATCCAAATTTGGATTGCGGCTCTTCACAGGGCCAAGTGGGGCGGGCACTTCCCCATCCGGGCATCGGACGAGACCCTCTCCGCCAATCTTGGGAAAGA
This sequence comes from Catagonus wagneri, assembly GCA_004024745.2. Lineage (NCBI taxonomy): Eukaryota > Metazoa > Chordata > Mammalia > Artiodactyla > Tayassuidae > Catagonus > Catagonus wagneri. Next base: position 7,016,842 of record PVHT021183661.1, read on the forward strand.
CGATGGTAACGCCACTGGTTGCGCGCCAGCGTGTCTCGCGACGTCATCTCTCGGCGCCGGAAGTTGTCACGGAGGAGTAACGTGCGCTTGTCCGCCTCAGCTGTTTCGGTAAGGCAGTTGTTGGCCTACCTACTCCGCTGCCCTGCTGGCCGGATTGAAAGCCGTGGATGTGGGCCTCAGGTCGGGTCCGCTACTGCCCCTGAGTGCCGTTCTTACGGCTTCCTTCGGCAGGTGTTGCTTCATTCTAGGGCTCTGGGCATCCCATTTCTCTCCTGCCGTGTTTTGGCGGCTTTCACGTTGGTTTTGTCACACTTCGCGTTCTTTCACCAGTGCCCGTCACCTGTGTACCTAGTCAGTCGGAACACAGAGGAAAGATTAGAGAGTGGGCACGGTCCAACCCAAGGAAGCGGCTCAGCCTGTCAGGACGGACGTTTTCCCCAGAAACGCTCCCTGAAAGAAACTTCAGGCCTTATAGGAAGGCCCGAAGATGCAAGCCTTTTCTCGTGCAGACCAGTGAGTGATAGTGGTCAACAAAACAAGGATATAATTTCCATACGGAATTAATGTGGTCCAGGTTTGGAGCCTTTTGATTTATATTGGGTATCATTAGAACGTTTGAGACAGGCCTCTTCCTGTCGAAGCAGATTTGTGGCCTTTTTACCTTAGTTGCGGTCAGTGCTGTCGATCTTTTCCTTAGCTCCCGCTTACATCCTACCTTCACTGTTAACAGGAGTGATAATGGTGTTGAGTTCGTTTTTTGCCAGATTCTAAACTTTTTACGTTTTAATTTAGCCCTTGTGACAATGCCGTGGTGTAGAGCAATAGTTACTGTCATTTTACAGCTGAAGAAATGAAGACAGCGTAGATAACTGGCCTCAAGTCACACAGTGAGTAAGGTGGTGGAGGCAAGATTTGAACTCTAGCAGTTGGACTTTGGAGGCTTGGATGTTATCCACTGTTTTATATCAGTTTTCTTCAACTGTTTATTAAACTCCCAAACATTATTCTGTTGTTATTAACTATTTTAGGGGAAAAGTTGAGGTTAAACCTCAAATTTCTGCCCCTGCTTTCCCTTCACACAAAGTCATCTAGATTTATACTTATGTTTACGTTTTCTTCAGTATCAGAGGATGAGCTGTGTCCTGATCAAAGCAGATTCCTTTGTCTTAGCCTCTGACCTTTCCTTTATGTTTTCACTTGTAAGACCTTTTCTGTCCTTGTTTATGTCCCAGTGGTGTATAAACAAGGTCAGATTTCTCAGATCCCTCACCCCCCCACCCCCAGCCAGAAAGAAAGAAGTGATCCATTTTCCTTTAGCTCTTATCCAGTACCTCTTTTCCACTTGTTATCCAGACTGTTGAAGGAGTATTCTAAATTCTGTTTCCTGCAGTGTAGCTTTCAGACCTATCCTTCCCCTGAAATTTTCCCCAGGGTTTGATTACCTAAGCAGATAGATGTTCTCCAATTAATTACAGGATCCCTTTGTTGCTTTTGAAACGTGTTAATACTTTCCCGACTCCTTTGCTTTTTAGGGCAATATGCCAGCTCCTTTATTCACATCTCTGTATGCTTTATTGCGGTACAGAGCTGAACAAATCAGTGTTTTCTCTTAAGGAGTTTACGTTCTAGCTGATTCTCGGTGTGCTTTTCTCACTAGTCATTTTTCCAGTGGATAGTCTTTTTTTCCTCCTCGCCTAAAATGCTGGGGGTTTCCAAGGCTTGTGACTCTGGCATACTGCTCTTTTCATTTGCTGCGCACTGCCTGAATGAGCATATCAACTGGCTTTTTTTTCCTTTTTTTGCTTTTTAGGACTGAATCTTCAGCATATGGAAATTCCCCGGCTAGGGGTCCCTTCGGAGCTACAGCTGCTGCGTACGCCACACCCACAGCAACTCGGAATCCAAGCTGCTTCTGCGGCCTACACCACAGCTCACAGCAACGCCAGATCTCCAACCTACTGAGTAACACCAGGGATCGACCCCGCATCCTCATGGTTACTAGTCGGATTTGCTTCCGCTGCACCAGAACAGGAACTCCCAACTGGCTTTGTTTTAATTCCCTCCTACATGACCCCACATCAGAATATCGGCTTAGACTGCTCTTCAGAGTTTCATGTTCGTCTCTACCTATAGCATGCTGGACAGCTTTGCCTGGAAGTTCCACTGACCATTCAAATTCCACCTTCCCTGAACTTTTAGCACATCTATCACTAAGTCCTGTTGATTTTACTCCCTAAATATTTCTCAAATCTGCTCTTTTTCTTTGTCTCTGTTATTGGCCTTTAAACCTTATCATCTTTTGTCTGAAATATGATTGCTTTCTAACTGGTTTCCCCGCCTCTAGCCCTATTCCCCATAGGTATGTTCTCCACACTACCTACTCTCCCTTAAATGATCTTTGAAAACAGATCTGACTGAGTCAAAGTTCTGCTTAATAATATTTAAAGATCTGTTTGTTCATTCATCCAATCTTTTCTCTCATTTATTCAGCAAATATTTATTGTTTACTAACAAACAGAACTTCTAAAGTTTAGAACTTCCAAAGTTTGAGCTTCTCAGCCAGTCACACAGGGCTCTGCTTCATCTGGACCTGCCTGCGTCTCTGACCTCTTTTCTGCCCCACACTTTAGGTTGCAGCCAACCCTGAATTGCTTTTCACGTTCACCGTGCTATTTCTTAGCGCATTGTCCTTGCTGTTCCCATTGACTGTAATCTCTGTGATTCTTTTCTCCACTTCCTGCTCCTCACCTAATTAGGCTGCCCACTTTCACCTAATTAACCCAGTTAATATGTAGGTCTCATTTTAGGCCCACCTCTTACAGGAAACCTTGACCCCTCCTTTTTCCTAGTCTAGGTTGGGTACTCCAGCTTTGTGCTCCCATAATAGCCTTTGCACAGACCAGTCATTAAACTTTCCACATTTGTTGCAATTTTTTAAAATTACTTAATGAATTTTATTACATTTATAGGTATACAAAAATCATCACAACTCAATTTTATAGCATTTCCATCCCAAACCCTCAGTGCACCCCCCCCACCCCCCAACTTGTCTTATTTGGAAACCATAAGTTTTCCAAAGTCTCTGAGTCAGTATCCGTTCTGCAAAGTTCATTGTGTCCTTTTTTTAGATTCCATGTGTAAGTGGTAGCATTTGATGTTGGTGTCTCATTGTCTGACCTCACCTCTGTTGCAATTGTTTTTGAGTTTCTCTCCTCCACAAGACTCTGAGCCTTTTGAATGCAAGAATAATGTATTATATCTGCATCAAACAATACAAATGAGGTATATTATTTTTTTATTTCCAGCACCAGCGTGGCACAAGGTACATAGCAAGCATGCAGTAATTTTGACTGAATGATCAAATAAGTGAAGACAAAAAGTACATGATGTAGTAATTAGGAATGCATTCTTTGCAATAATTCAGATCTTAGCTCTGGCACACATTGGCTATATGACTTGAACACATTACTTATTTTCTCTAAGACTTAAATTTTCCTTAGAATGAGAGTTGTTGTGAAGTTTAAATGACATAAGTAGGACATTTACCAAGTGCCTATCCCATAGTGTGCACTTGATAGACGTGTGCTGAACACCAGGGGATCCAGAAGTAAAAGACCAGATCCAGCCTAGGCCAGTGACCTCCAGTGACCCTCCCTCTGAGTTTCCTGAATGGCTGCAGTCTATTTGAAAGGAGATTATAATCTCATCTGGCCAGTGGGATGTATCTTTATTTAATTTCAGAGACAGTAAATTGACTACACCAAATAAAAAGATTCAGAGAAGAGAGGGACGTGAAGGCCTAAGGGAGGAGGTAGGACTTGGAAGTTGGAAAGAATTTGGTTTTTGCAGGAGGGAGGAGAGAGTATAATTCAGTATCCAGGAGAGATATTAAGATAGTACATTGTACCCGAAGGATGTATGTGTGTGCAGGTTGCATGTATGTGAGTCCAGGGGAAGAGAGGAGAGAAAGGGGTGGGTAAATGGGACTAGTTCAATGAAGTGAAAGGTGAAATAAGTAACTTTTGTGGGATTAGAGTATGAGGATCTTAACTCCAAGCCTGAGGGATTTGGGACTGATCAGGGCTGGGCAAGTTTCCAGGGCTGTGCTGAACATTCATGACTTTAGGGGGAACGAAGCATGTGAACGTGTGTTTGTATAGGGCAGGAGGGGCAGATCCTTTTATCCTGATAAAGTCTGGCATGCTCTCAGCTGTCCATTGGATTCTCTCCTGTCCCTGCCCTCCAACTGTTCTCTCTTTAAGCTTCTTCTTCTTCTTTTTTTTTAATTTTCTTTTTCGGGCCAAACTTGCAGCACATGGAAGTTCTCAGGCTGGGGGTTGAATCAGAGCTGTAGCTGCTGGCCTACACCACAGCCACAGCAACGCTGGATCTGAGCCACATCTGAGATCTACACCACAGCTCATGGCAATGCTGGATCTTTAACCCACTGAGTGGGGCAGGGGTCACACTGCATCCTCCGGTTCCTTACTGCTGAGCCACAGCAGGAACTCCCAGGCCTCTTACTATTACTGTGAGTAGTTAGTCAAAATGTGACTTATTTCCCAAAGCTTAATGAAGACATATTTCACTTCTCAGTCCGTTATCTGCTCATTCATCAGTTTCCAGCAAGTGCAAAAAGATCCCGTTCTGAACACATAGCATTTAAATGTGGGACTTCCCTGTAGTTTTCTGGTGGCCTAGTGATTGAGGATTCAGCATTGTCACTGCTGTGGTACGTGTTTGATCCCTTGCTTGGGAACTTTTGTATGCTGCGGGCATAACTCCCTTCCTCCCAAAAAAGTGGGATTTGCCTACAGCACCATTATCATTTGAGGCTCTGGGGTTTAGATTTGTAGCCGATTTTTTCATGCTCTTGGAGCTGCTCCTTCACAAAGCCCTGTTCACCTGCCCTTTGGACCTTACTCTGACTCACATAGTTACAACCTCCTGACTAATCTCGGACTCTAGCTTTCCCCTCTCCAGCCTGCCTGCACACAGCTGTCATTTCATTTCGCTGTGCAGCTCAGACCTTGGCAGTTGTCTGATAGGGGTTGTTAAATCTCAACTTTTTGGCCTAGTATTCTTTCTACCCCTCTGCCTTTTTCTGTGGCTCTCCGTGGCAGCTCTTTTGGGTCAGCCAACCAAGATCTTTTCACCACCACCCATGGCTTATCATTGCTGAGGTCTGTACCATCACTTGTGCTTTTTGAATGTCCACTTTTGCTTTTTGAATGTCCACTCCCACTCCTTTTCTTTTCTGTCCCCTTGGCTCTTAGCCTTTTCTACTGGGCAGTGTCCAAAGCCTTTCCTGACTGATCCAATTTCTGTGACTGCACCTGCTCTGCGCTGATTTGCTGCTGCTGCCTTGCATTATCCTGTCTTTGCAGATGGTAACGAAACTGTGATTTTTAAAAATCTGGTTTCTTTTCTTTTCGCTTTGAATACAAAGCTTGTGCAGAAGTCCTGCAGAAGGCATTTCTCAAAGAGAAGTTTTGTTTTGTTTTATTTTGTTTTTTGTCTTTTTGCCTTTTCTAGGGCCGCACTCTTGGGATATGAAGGTTCCCAGGCTAGGGGTCCAACTGGAGCTGTAGCCGTCGGCCTACGTCACAGCCACAGCAACGTGGGTTCCGAGCTGCGTCTGCATCCTGCACCACAGCTCACGTCAACGCCAGATCCTTAACCCACTGAGCGAGGCCAGGGATCGAACCCGCAACCTCATGGTTCCTAGTCGGATTCGTTAACCACTGAGCCATGACAGGAACTCCATAAAGAGAGGGTTTTTTTTTTTTTTTTAATTTTTTACTTTTTGCTCTTCAGGGCCGCACCCAAGGTATACGGAGGTTCCCAGGCTAGGGGTCCAGTTGGAGCTATAGCTGCCAGCCTACACTGCAGCAACAACAATGCTAGATCCTTCACCCAGTGAGCAAAGTCAGGTATTGAACCTGCAACCTCATGGTTCCTAGTCGGATTTGTTTCTGCTGTGCCATGGCGGGAACGCCATCAAAGAGAGGGTTTTAGAGGCTCAAGCATTTATAAGCTTTTGGAGTCAGGGGTTGGGGTGGGCATCCTGAAGATTTAGTCCTGTCCCTCCCACAAGTACCTGTTCCGCCCCCCTGTGGGAATCTCATCCTATTTCTTTGTCTTTACTTCCATGACACATTGATGCCTTTCAAATATATACATTCAGCTGAGGACAAATATTTCATTTTTGCATCAGAGCTAGTCTTAATTCTTATAAGGCAATTTTTAGCAACCCTATGGGTTTTGCCTTTATAAGCCCCTGATTCTTTCTCTTACCTGAAACACTTTCAGTTTTACTCTAAACTGTCTCCCAAATTGCAATTCCTAAGGCCCCCCAAATATCCTCAACACACGCACACGCACACTCAGTCCAGTCCCTTTTCTGAACTTCATGCCCACCCAAATATCCCAGGGTGACTCTAGGATCTTCCACAGGCAACTTAACTAATTGTGGTTCAGTTTGAAACCCTCCCTTCTTCACCTATCGATTATCCCCATATTATGTGTCCTTGTGAACTCCTCATTTTGGTTAACGGGTATTTCCAAATTAGAAATCTTGGTCGGTCTTTATTCCCTTGTCATTCCCCAAATGCCATCAGTAATCGAGCCTACCTTCACAGTTCCTTCTGCCCCTTCTTCTCCATCCCCTTTGTTCTGCCTTTATTCAGCTCTCATCCTTTTACAGAATTCCTTCTCTTTCTCTTCTGCAGATACCCTACATGAACACAGAAGTTGTTTTTCAAGAGAGTACCAGCACCGCCGCTAGTGTTGTGGATGATGTGTATTGCATAAAGGTGCTGCATCCACACTTTAGAAATTGTAGGCTTGTATTTATTATGACAGTTTTCTGGTAGATGGCACTAAAATGTATATATACTTTTTTTTTTTTTTTTTAATTTAGGGCCGCACTCACAGCATACGGAAGTTCCCAGGCTAGGGGTGGAGTCGGAGCTATAGTTCCTGGCCTACTCTACAGCCATAGTAATGCAAGATCGGGGCCACTTCCATGATTTACACCACAGCTCATGGCAACACTGGATCCTTAACCCACTGATCAAGGCCAGGGATCGAACCAGCATCCTCATGGATACTGGTCGGGTTCGTTTCCACGGCACCACAACAGGAATTCCCTAAAATGCATTGTTCTAACATCAGTATGTTATGACAGTTAAGGAAGGGAAACCTTCATAATACACATAAAGATGCCCGTGCACATGAAGAACCTCCTTTGTTCTCATGTCCTTAGTCCTTTGCCAGGCAAACTTGCCCTTCAAAACCCAGTGTAAATATCCCTTCTTCACAAAGCCTTTTTTTGATACTCACTGTAAGAATTGGTCTTTTCTTTCCCTGGGCTAAGGCCTTATTTGTTTACTCCTTTATTGTGGGTATTATATTATATCATAATAATTGGCATATGAGTCTGTCTGCCTCATTGTACTCCAGACCCCTGAAGAATGGGGACAATGTTTCATCATCCTTTGATCCTCAGCATATAGCTTAATGTCCAGCACATGGGGTATGCCAATAAACATAAATATTTGATTGCATAGCATGATTCAGGCACAGAAGTAAATACTTATCCACATCATCGTATTTAATCCTCACGAGCTTCAAGAGTCCTGTCATTATCACATTTTACAGGTGAGGACATTCAGACTGGGGAGGTGAAGTCACTTGCCTCAAGATGAACAGCTGGTAAATGGCATGTGTGTGCCGGGTGTGGCCCTCGAGGACTTGCGCTGTTGTTTCCAGCGATTCTCTTGTGTTCTGTCTCTCAGAGTAATGACGCGGGTGTGCTGGTTGGTGAGACAGGACAACCGGCAGCAGCGAATCAAGCTTCCACATTTGGAAGCAGTCGTGGTTGGGCGAGGCCCGGAGACCAAGATCACTGACAAGAAGTGTTCTCGACAGCAAGGTAACTGGTCATAGGAATGAATGCGGAGATTACTGTGTTTGGTTCCTTCAGAGTAATAATCAAAGATGCCCCGGGTGCTACTGATGTAAAAGAAAACCTTTTGTGTGCCCTACACAAAACTCAGGAACAGAGAGCTCTTTTAAGTCAACACCCGTACCCTCCTGATCTCACCCTCTGAAAGTGGTTAAATTCAGTGTTGGGAGCAGGCAGGTTCCGTCCTGTGCTGTGGGGCGGTGGAACTGAGTCCTGGACTCTGCCCAGGGAGATTGCTCGTTGGGCCGTGAGACAGTTGAGTTGGGGTTTCCAGGTTGAAATCGTGTCTGAGAGGGGATGGGAGGAATCCAGCCTCTACATGTGGCCGCACTCAGAGGGTGGTATCTTTGAGAGACTATGGGAAGTTCTCTTGTGGCTCAGCGGCATTGAGGATCTGGTCTTGATGCTTCAGTGGCCTGGGTTGCTGCTGTGGTGCAGGTTTGAAAATAATATTTAAAAAAAAAAAAAAGGCCATGGCATCCAGCTCCTGAAGTCTTTCCTAGGATTTAATAAAATGAAAGTCCTTAAGTAAAAGCTTTACCATGTACCTCATTTTTTCACTTGTAAATTTCAGGCATGCTCACTGCTATCAGGCCTCCCACTCACGGTATTCCTTAGTGTCATGGAGTCCGCAGCACTGATTATGGTCTCTCCTACATGAATTAATATGAATGAGAAAACAAAAAAGAAAAGCCATGCTTGAGCTGACTAAGCCAAAGATACAGAAGCAGACACAGCTTTGTCTTGCTCCCTGTCCCCCTGGTCACAACAGCAGCTGTAGGGTATGTATGTCAGTCTATCTTCTGCCTGTCCTCTCTGCAGCAGCTGTGGTGTTTCTTTGCTCCGTGTCTCACCTCAGGAACTTTTTTCTTCTTGCCTTCCCTTCCCTTTCCATATTGTTGCTTTTTTTTTAAATGGCCGTACCTGTGGCATGTGAAAGTTCCTGGGCCAGGGACTGAATCTGAAGTTGCAGCTGAGGCAATGCCAGATCCTTTAACCCACTGCATCAGGCTGGATTGAACCCATGCCTCCGCAGCAACCTGAGCTGCTGCAGTCAAATTCTTAACCCACTGCACCACAGCAGGAACTCCAAAGTATTGTTGATTTACAAAATTGTGTTAATTTCTGCTGTACAGAAAAGTGATTCACATTCTTTTCTAAACTTATCCATTATGGTTTATCACAGGACACTGAAATTAGTTCTCTGTGCTATGCAGTAGGACTTTATTGTTTAAGAAACTTTTTGTTCACTTATCTGAACATGAACGTTTGTGTTACTTTTCCCACACGTGCTCAGACTGTTCTGTCCCTGCGGTACTCTTTTCAGAGTTTTCTCTCCACTTCTACGCAGTGTTAGCTGAACTTTGGTTTTCCAGGAATATATCTTTTACATTTTTCTCTTTAGGCATCTGCTAGTTTCATATAACAATAGAAGTCTAATTTTTTTTTTTTAGGGCCGCACCCCTGGCATATGGAAGTTCCCAGGCTAGGGGTCGAATTGGAGCTGCAGCTGCTGGCCTACACCACAGCCACAGCAATGCGGGATCCAAGCCGCATTTGCAACCTACACCGCAGTTCATAGAAATGCCAGATCCTTAACCCACTGAGCGAGGCCAGGGATCAAACTCTAATCCTCATGGATCCTAGTCATATTTGTTTCCGCTGTGCCACAACAGGAACTCCAGTGGAAGTCTTAATTTATTTATTTATTTACTTACTTACTTTTTGACCATACCCATGGCATGTGGAATTTCCCAGGCCAGGGATCAAACCTGTACTGCAGTTGCAGCCTGCGCCACAGCTGTGGCAGCCGTGCTGGATCCTTAACCCTCTGCACCGCAAGGGAACTTCCAGTGGAAATCTAACTTAATCTTGAGCTGTATGAACTTGTGAGAGAAGTAGGTCTCCTTCCCTGACTGCAGAGGCTGTGACCCTAAGTGGGCCAAGGACTCTGGAATAGGGAGATGTGTGGCGATTCGGTGAAGCTGCCTAATAGAGATATTAACACTAACTAAGGGAGTATGTATATTTTTGGGCATTTTATGTTTCTGTTTGTTTCGGCCACACCTGTGATCCATGCGGCCCAGGGATCAAACTTGCACCATAGCAGTGACCCAAGCTGCTACAGTGACAACGGTGGATCCTTAACCCACTGAGCCACAAGAGCACTCCTGTTGGACATTTTATGGGAGGACTTGGAGCTCTAGCCACCTGAATTGCTTGTAGGCCTGTGAGGAAATGCTTGTGAGGTTGCCTCCTGGAGTGAGGCTTCATTGTCTTCTTGGGGCAACAGGCACAAGGGTCTGGTTCTCTGTGGTATTTGGGTTTAACTTTTTCATTGTCTTTCAGTACAGTTGAAAGCAGAGTGTAACAAAGGATATGTCAAGGTAAAGCAGGTATGTGTGTTTGTAACCTGGATTTCCAGTTATACTTGATGATTTTCTTACGCTGCTGAGTTTAGAGTGTCTATGCCAGCCAATAAAGTGAATATTAGGCATGGTGCCTGGCACGTAGTAAGTGGTTAAACCTAGTGGTGGTTATATTACTAATGATATTATTGCTATTATTATAATTATGTTCTGACTCTTCCACAGGTAGGGGTCAATCCCACCAGCATTGACTCAGTCATAATTGGTAAGGACCAAGAGATGAAGCTGCAGCCTGGCCAGGTTCTCCACATGGTGAATGAACTTTATCCATATGTTATAGAGTTTGAGGAACAGGCAAAGAGCCCTGGCCTGAAAACACAGAGGAAGAGAAAGAGGTCAGGCAACAGTGATTCTGTAGAAAGGGATGCTTCTCAGGAAGCTGAGCCCAATACAGGACTAGACCCTGGGAGTAACCCTAGCCAGTGCTCTGTTCCCCCAAAGAAGGAAGAAGCCACCAGAAAGGTGAGGGTCGTGTGCTTGATGGATGGTACAGAGATTAAATGAGATGTAATGACTGCTTAATTATTTTCTATGCTGTAAAACCCAGACATATAAATGCTTATTATCCGTGACGAACGAGTCACTTTTTTGTGTTGCCAGTCACTTGGGTGAATGTCCTTTTATTCTTGAACTCCTGCGGTTAGCCACTTGAAGGTAGTTGTGGTAACAGTAGTGTGTTTGGCATTGAGCTACTAAGATGGCTCAGTGGTGTGTGTGTGTCCATAGAAAGTTAACATTGAAACATTTCATAGATCATGTAATTTCACAGCCTGATGTCGAAGTGAGCTGTAGATGGAGTGGGAGAGGGCAAATAAGATGCAAAAACACTCTGCATTTCCAACCTCTGTCTAGACCTGCAGAGCTCAGTATGGGAAGAAAATGGGAATGGCTTATTGTTTATAAAGGCAAGAGATTGAGGGAAAAGGTTATAGTTTAATTCTTAAAAAGTAACCTTATTTCAACTTCAGTTGGACTTTTTTTGACATATAGTATTAACTAGTACCAAGTTTAACTATCAGCATTTGCAATTTACATTACCCCCCCCCCCTTTTTTTAGCAATCATTGGGCCACTGGAGTCAAGGCTTGAAGATTTCCATGGAGGACCCCAAAATGCAGGTCAGAAAAAATTTTTGCATTGAGTACATTTCATTCATGTTTTGATCACTCCACAGAGATCATAACTACAAATGTAATCAAAGGAGATCAGTACTTCTGAATGAGATTCATTTCATTGGGCTGTTTTGTGAGATCAAGTGGCCTTTCTTTTGTGCAGCATATGGGAGTTCCCAGGCTAGGGGTCAAATTGTAGCTACAGCTGCTGGCCTGTACCACAGCCACAGCCACAGACGCAGCAGCAGGGATCTGAGCCATGTCTGTGAACTATACCACAGCTCCTGGCAATGCTGGATCCTTAACCCACTGAGTGATACCAGGGGTCGAACCCACGTCCTCATGGATACTCGTCGGATTCGTTTCCAGTGAGCCATGATGGGAACTCCAGAAGCTAAGTTTTTCAAATGAATATCCTCTCTGCCTTGTTCCTCTGACCTTCTGGGTACCATCAAGTTGTGTTAACCTTAGTGTGGGTTCCTTTCAACAGAGCATCAGATAATGTGCTGTGACTATATATGGGCTGCCCTGGGATTAATAGTCAGGCATCATCCTGGGAGGAATCTGAGTTCTTAAATTACATCCTGGGGTGACAAGGCTTCTTGGAACACACTTGGGTGTGTCACGTGGTCTGCTGTGTTAGAGTGGAGAAGGGTGCATTTGAATTTATGCCTGCAGGGGTTTTACATCGGATCCTCAGGAATTATTTTGTACTATGCCTCTTCTGTGTGTTCTGTGTAGTATGGTGACTCCGGAGTAACTAGATCTGTGCCGGCATTCTAGACTTCCCGCTTAGTAACTTTGTGCCCTAGCACAACTGCTCAACTTATCTGAGTCTCTGCTCTCATCTAGCAGAGTTGGGATACTAAGACCTTCTGCATAAGATTGTGGGGGAATCGAGTTAATAAATATAACAGTGTCTGGCACACACAGGATGTGTGGTAGATGGCCGTTTTCGTCTCTTGTGTCCCTTGCTAGGTTTACAAAGATGACCAGGTGGTGGTGATTAGGGATAAATACCCCAAGGCTCGTCACCACTGGCTGGTCTTACCGTGGGCCTCCATTTCCAGTCTGAAGGCCGTTACCAGAGAACACCTTGAGCTCCTCAAACACATGCACACTGTGGGGGAAAAGGTGATCGCAGACTTTGCTGGGTCCAGCAAGCTCCGCTTCCGATTGGGCTACCACGCCATTCCTAGCATGAGGTAAGCCTTGTGGGGAGTGCTGGCATGTCCTGCTTCTGTCTGGGTGGACAGATGCATTCAGCCTGGGTCTGCTGAGTGTCAGGGGGCCTGAGGCTCAGGGGGCTTGGGGGATGTTTCCTAGGCAGGTGGGCTGAAACTTCTACTCATCTGCCTGACATGTTTACAAGCCTTGAGTTCCCATGTCTGCTTGTAACTGGGTAACGTACAGTTCTCAGACGGTAAAATCCGAGAGCCTAACCTGTGAACTAAATGAAGCAGTTTCACTACCCTCAAGAATTGTGGTCAGGAGTTCCCTTTGTGGCTCAGTGGTTAACGAATCCGACTAAGAACCATGAGGTTGCGGGTTCGGTCCCTGGCCTTGCTCAGTGGGTTAAGGATCCGACGTTGCCGTGAGCTGCAGTGTAGGTTGCAGACGCGGCTTGGATCCCACGTTGCTGTGGCTGTGGTGTAGGCCGGCAGCTACAGCTCCTGTTAGACCCCTAGCCTGGGAACCTCCATATGCCATGGGTGCGGCTCTACATAAAAGGCAAAAAGACCAAAAAAAAAAAAAAGAATTGTGGTCAGTGACTTTTTTCAGCTTTTTCAGAAGCATCAGTAGCCCTAAACTGTTAAAGACCATTGTTTTGAAGGAGACAAGCTTCACTGACTTCTTTCATGACAACTTAGTAGATCTGAGATTTAAAATAAAATGAGAAAAAAGTGTAGAGTCTGTTTTCCTTTGGCTCATACCCAGAAGGATTTAGAAAGGAATGATCGATTCTTTTCAAAGAATGCAGGCAAGGCATATCTTCCATTCTTTTGAGCTAAGCAACAAGATAAGCAGTCTAATTGGATTTCTGTGTTTTTTATCTTTGTTTTTTTTGGTTGTAAAATATGTGTAAGTGTACAGTTCAGTGGCATTAAGTACATTCACATTGTTTTGCAACCATCACTGCCATCTGTCTCTAGAACTTTTTTCATATTCCCAAACTACCTTTCTCTCTCTCCTTTTTTTCTTCTTCTTCTATTTTTCAGCTGCACCTGTGGCATATGGAAGCTCCTGGGCCAGGCATTGGATCCGTAATACTGGACTGGGCAGACTGGGGATGGATCCTGCACTGCCACAGAGTCAGCACTAGATCCGTATCCTGCTGTGCCACAGTGGGAACTCCCTAAACTACCTTTCGTTCCTCCCCTTCTCCTAGTCCCTGGCAGCCACCATTCTACTTTCTGTCTATGAATTTGATTACCCTGGGTACGTCATACCTCATACCAGTGGGATCATACAGTGTCTGTCATTTTGTGGCTGACTTATTTCATTTAAGATAATGTCTTCCAGGTGCATCCATGATGCAGTCTGTATCTGAATTTCTTTTGGTTATTTTTTTTTTTTAACTACCCACCATTCTTCACATTTTATTAGGTGAATAATTATGACTTAGATTACTGGCCACTTTAATGAAATGAAATTTTTGTATCACATTTTCCCCTATCATACTCTTTATTTTGTTTTCTTTTCTTTTTTTCTTTGTCAGCTGCCCTGCGGCATATGGTGTTCCCAGGCTCGGAATCAGATCCAAGCCACAGCTGTGACAGCTGCAGCAGTGCTGGATCCTTTAAGCCATTGTGCTGAGCCGGGGATGGAACCCTTGTCCTGGTGCTGCGGAGATGCCGCCAATGCCATTGCAGCACTGTGGGAACTACATACTCTTTATTTTAAACTGAGATGCACAATGAGGTTTATAGTTTGATCAGCTTTGGCGAATGTATATGCCATGTAACTATCACTGTGATCAAGATACAGAACATATTGGAGTTCCCATTGTGGCTTAGCAGAAACGTGTCTGACTAGCATCCATGAGGACACAGGTTCGATACTTGGCCTTTCTCAGTGGGTTAAGGATCTGGTGTTGCCATGAGCTATGGTGTAAGTCACAGACGCAGCTTGGATCTGACGTTGCTGTGGCTGTGGTGTAGGCTGATAGCTACAGCTCAGATTCCACCCCTAGCCTGAGGACTTCCATATGCCTCTGATATGGCCCTAAAAAGCAAAAAAAAACAAACAAACAAAAAAAAATAAAACAAAACATTTCTATCTCCCAGGAAGTTCTCTTGTGCTCCTTTCTAGTTCATCCTTCCCTCAACCCCCAGCGGTTACTCTGATTTCTTTCAGCATAGATGAGTTTTGTCTGTTTTAGAACTTCGTATAAATGGAATCATACAGTGTATACTCTTTTTTGGTCAGCGTAATGGATTTTGAGATCTACGCATGTTGTTGTGTTTATCATGGACACATCCCATGTTTTTGTTTGTATGTAAATACCTAGAAGTGGAATTGCTGGGTCACGGGTGGATGTATGTTGCATCTTATTAAAATTTTTTTTTAAATTGTTAAAACCTTATTCAAAAATGTAGGGCAAAAAGCCACCCACAGTCCTCTTTCCCTAATGCTGTGGGGCTCGTGACTTACAGCCCTTGACCACAGAGCCCTTTTCACGTAGTCATCATGGTGTCCGGGCCACTTCACGTTGTGAGCGCTGCTGTGCCGGGGAGGGCGCCCAGAGCAGGAGCTGTGCCTGCTGCGAGTGGGAAGCAAGATGAGCAGTCAGTGAAGTTGCCACTCGTGTATCCTTTATGATCACTCTTTATGACGTAATTGTGAACAAATTAAACATAGAAAAGAGAGTATTTTTTCTTTTGTAAAAGTAATATGTTTTCAGTTTAGAAAATATAAAATGAAAGTGTGAAGCAGAACAAAAATCTTCCATAATATTACCACGGATTAAACTAGATC
Organism: Catagonus wagneri; assembly: GCA_004024745.2. NCBI lineage: Eukaryota > Metazoa > Chordata > Mammalia > Artiodactyla > Tayassuidae > Catagonus > Catagonus wagneri. The sequence goes on from PVHT021183661.1 coordinate 7,032,329, forward strand.
GTATTCAGATTTCACTCATTTTTCTTTCACTAGTTTTTCTTTCACTCTTTTTCTGTTCCAGGATCCCACGTTGCATTTATTTGTGTCTCTCTCCTTGGTTTTCCCAGTCTGTGGCAGTTCCCCCCTCTTTCCTGGTTTTCATGACCTTGACACTTTTGATGAGTACTGGTTAGTTTTTTCATAGTGTCTCTCAATTTGGGTTTATCTGGTGTTTTTTCATGACTAGGTTGAGGTTATGCCTTTTCTTTCTTCCTTTATTTCTTACTTTCTCTCTTTCTTCCTTCCTTCCTTCCTTCCTTTTTTTTTTTTTTTTTTTTTTTTTTTTTTTTTTTTTTTTTTTTTTTTTTTTTTTTTTTTGCTGAAGTACCGCAGAGGTGATGTGTCCTTCTCAGTGCCTCCTTTCAAGGAGTGCATGATGTTGCGATAGTTTGTTACTCATGAGATTCACCTTGATCATTTTGCTAAGGTGCTGTCTGCCAGATTTCTCTACTCACAGTTACTGTTTTTCCCTTTGTAATTGATGAATATTCTTGGGGGAGATGTTTTGAGACTATGCTACTATCCTTTTTTTTGTTGTTTTGGCTGCACCTATAGCATGTGGAAGTTCCTAGCCCAGCGACTGAACCCTCACTGTGGCAGTGACAGCCAGATCCTTAATCCACTGAACCACCAGTTAAGTCCTTTTTTTTTTTTTTGCTACATCTTTTTTCTCCCCAAACTTAAGCCCAGCGATTTTAGCATCTATTAGTGGATCTTTTCTGGCAACAGTTGTTATTATTAGGGTGTTGACCTAATGATCATTTTATGTTTCCCTCATTCCTTCTGCTTTATTAATTAGACTTCTTTCGTTTGGGAGCTCTCCCTTCCCTTCATCCCCTGCCTTTTTTTTTTTGGCCAAGCCCTCGGCATGTGGAAGTTCCTGGGCCAAGGATCAAACCTATGCCATAGCAATGACCTGAACCCCTGCAGTGACAATGCTGGATCCTTAACCCACTGTGCCACAGGGGAACTCCTCTCCCCTCCTTTATGTATTTATTGTGTGGACTCAGATATTTATTTTATTCCATAGGTTTTAATTCAGTCTATCACTGTTTATGTTCTTGCTCAAATTATTCCACCTTTGGTCATTGGAAACTCCTTTAGGTTGGCTCCTATATCATTTTGACATGCTTCAAACATTTTTTGAGCACGTACTTATTTTCTGGCCCCTCATTTTTTTAGAAAAGATGTTCTGGGTTTATCTTATATTTTTCCTGTTCTAGCCTGGAATGAACCACTACTCCAAAGAGCCGTAATTCCTTTTATTAGAGAATGACGTTTATAAACAAAGACTTGGGCAGTAGGTTTCTGTGGAGAGAAGTATTTGGTTTCAGAGTGTCTTTGCTTCTAGGTCCTCTCAGCAAATGGGGCCAGGAAATGCACATGTGAATCCTAACCTACGCAGATACATACACCTCATTATTTCTTTCTCTCTTTATCTACCTGTGTACGTATGTGGAAAACCCTGGGTTCCTGCTCATACCTCTGGTTGTGGCCCAACTCTACAAGGTCTATTTTTGTCTTCCCATTTCCCATTCTTGTCTTCCCATTTCCTTTTTTTGTGATTTCTTCAACAGTGAGAAATCCAGCTCTCATTAGCTATAGTAAATTCACTTATTCCGTCCTAGTACATGCATAAAACGGTTACAGAATTGCTAACACACATCCCTGTGAGAATGACATATACTCATTAGAGCACAGTATTTGTATAGAGCTTTTAAAATTTTTTTAAATTTAAAAATTTTTACAGAATCAAGTCAAAATACTGTTTTCCAAACTTAATCAGTGTAGTAGTTACTTTCTTCCTGACCCCTTTAGTAAACAGTTAGGTTTATTTCTTAGTGCTTATATTCCATTTTAGATTCCCTTTTATATTCCTCCACATATACTGGAGGAATGTGAAATACTGCTAAGAGTCAAAGCTAGGAGTTTCTGCTGTGGTGCAGTGGGTTAAGGATTTGGCTCTGCCTCAACTGCAGCATATACTGCAGCTGCAGTGCAGGTCGCAGCTGCGGCCAGTTCTGTCCCGGGCCTGGGAACTTCCTTATGCCACAGATGTGGCTATTAAAAAAAAAAAAAAGAGTCAAAGTTATACAAAAGGTCATCCTACTTGGTTTAACAAGTCCAAATGAGAACTCTTGATTTCTTTTCCTTAAACCTGCTTTTCCCCTAAACTTCTGCATCTCAGTAAGTAGTACCTCCCCTAACCCCCATCAAATCCATTAGTTGGTCCTGTTGGTCTATTCCAAAATGTATTACTTCTTATCATCCCTATTGCTATAGCTCTGGTGTAAACCATGATTATTTCTGGGCTGGACTGCTTCAGCAGCCTCCTGACTGGTCTCTCTGTATCCATCCTCATGCTTTCCACAACCCTCTCTCTACCCAGCAGCCAGCATGATCTTTTAAAGTATAAACTGGATAATGGCACTCTCTTGCTTAAAATCCTTCAATGGCTTTTATCAGAATAAAAGCAAACCCTCTGCCGACCTGCAAGACCTTTTATGATCTGGCTCCTGCCGTCCATCGCTGCTCCTTCTTTCCAGCCCTTCTGCCCATATTACCTTTCCTTTCCTTGGTTGAACCAAACTCTTTCTCATCTCAGGGCCTTCACACTTGGCCTCCCTGAAATACTCTTTCCTCAGATCTTTGCTAGCCTGACTGCTGTCTTAGCTCAAATAACTGCGAGGGAGAGCCCTTTCCTGAACACTCTGGGTACTTAAAGAGGCAACCTCTACCCCCTGGGCACTTTCTATCCCATTTCCCTGTTTCACTTCTTTTCTTAGCAGTGTTAACAATTAGAATTGTCCTTGTTTATTTACTTGTTATTATTCTCTCCCCTCATTAGAATATAACTTCTATAAGAACATAGGCCTCTCCCATTTTGTTCACTGCTAAATTCACAGAGCTAGAACAATGCTTGACCCTATTGGATACTTAGCAGCAAGTATTCTGTCTCTCTTTTCTTTCTTTTTTTTTTTTCTTTTTTAGGACCACACCCGCGGCACATGGAGGTTCCCAGGCTGGGAGTCGAATCGGAGCTGCAGCCACTGGCCCACTCCACAGCCACAGCAATGCCAGATCCGAGCCCCATCTGTAATCTATACCACAGCTCATAGCAATACCGGATCCTTAACCCACTGAGTGAGGCCAGGGATCGAACCTGCATACTCATGAATCCTAGTTGGGTTTTGTTAACTGCTGAACCACAAAGGGAACTCCGAGCAGTGAATATTCTTAAATGAATGAATGACTTGAATGACATAGAAACTCTATCAATATGTTACATCCCCATACTTTTACTATTTGTCATTTTGATTAAACTGTAGTTTTTAATGGATTTAATGGTCAATCATTTTTCCCCTCTCTACTAGCCATGTACACCTTCATGTGATCAGCCAGGATTTTGATTCTCCTTGCCTTAAAAACAAAAAGCATTGGAATTCTTTCAATACTGAATACTTCGTGGAATCACAAGGTAAACAGTATTCTTTGGTTTTTACACATTTCACTTTTCCAGTTGTTCTTACACTTGTTTCAGTGATTTCTCTAATAAAAACTTGGCTTCAAAAACCCATGTACAACTTTGTGTTGCCTCTACAGAGAGCCCCATTAAAAGGAACTGGATTATTTGAATTGTAGTAGGATTGCCACTTAGCTGTGAGCACACTTCTTAGGGAACTTAGAATGCTGTTAATGTCGGGATCCAAAAAAAAGCTGCTTATTCTAACAATATGAGACTTAAGAGTGGTCCTGAGAATTATTGGAGATAATGGCTCTGAAAGCTCTAAACTGTTTTGTCTTTCTTATGTCATCAGCTGGGAGGAGTGTGGGGGCTGCCTTCTGCCAAGAGTGGTTGCTTAGCAGGACTGTGTGTATGCAGAAGGGAGCAGATGTAGGAGAAGTATGTGCATTGTGGAGCTTCGCACTCTAGGGTGTTAGCTGCTAACCGGAGGTTAAGCCCCGTGATAACAAGCCTTTGACATGGTAGCACGGATCGCTGAGAGTGTGTCCTGAGGGAGTGCAGTCATCTCAGAAGTAGGCTGCTTAGACTTAGAATCTGCCAAGCCCATTTCCCCAACTTCTAGATGACTAGCTTTAAGGATACCTGGCATATCTGGAGTCAGATTTTCCTTTTTTTCTTTTTTTTGAATCTTATCTTTCCAGAGTAGCTGGACTCTAAACTACTTTTTTCCCCTTCCTGCAGCTGTGATTGAGATGGTACAAGAGGCTGGCAGAGTGACCGTCCGAGACGGGATGCCTGAGCTCTTGAAGCTGCCCCTCCGGTGTCATGAGTGCCAGCAGCCCTTGCCGTCCATCCCTCAGCTGAAAGAGCATCTCAGGAAGCACTGGCCAAAGTGATGCTGTGGCAGGTGTGGCGGATTGTTTACAGCAAATTCCTGGCACCTCTTTGGAATTAAATGTGAATTTTTATTCCTTGAGTTAAAACATGTTTTTTCTTTTTTCTTTTTCTTTTTTTTTAAATGAAACTCGTTCTATTCCTGAGTTGCCACAATGTGAGGCGACTCAAACTAGTTCAGGAATTAGGAATTTGGGTTTGTCATGAATGTGTTCTCTGGTGAGGGTGGCTGGGACAGGTCTGACCCAGCATCTCCAGAAGCCCTGTCAGGTTTAATAGGACTGAAGCTATGTTCAGACTGACCTGATGCAGGATATGAAAGCAGAGGACTGCTTATATATGTTTCTAGTGATACCCTTCACTAGAGCAGCCCTGATTCTCTTGTTCTCTGATCTCAACCTGCTCAGTAATATTCTTTCTCTTTCCCCCTTTCACTCCTTTCTGCTCCAAACCCCCCAGATGGCCCCTTCTCAGGAAGCCTGTCTCATCAGTTATCCTTCACTTTGAGCAAATAACCTAGGTGAGTGCTGGAGGGATAGAATTTTCTTCTTCTTCGTTTTTTTTTTTTTTTTTTTTTTTAAATGGCTGAACTGTGGCCTGTGGAAGTTCCAGGGCCAGGGATTAAATCCAAGCCACCGTGGTGACCTGTGCTGCAGCTGCAGCAACACTGGATCCTTTAACCTACTGCGCTGGACCAGGGATGGAACCTGAGCCACTGCAGTCAGATTCTTAACCCACTGCACCACAGCGGGTACTATGAGGTTCCTTGTAATATCAGGAGTTCCTGGCTGATAACGAAATACTCAGCCACACGTTCTTCACTGTTCAGATGTCAGGTCTTGGTGGCCTGCTTGAATCTCTTGTCTGAAAATAAAGTTCATTTGTTTGGGGCATCTCTCTTGGGTAATAGAAAACTATCAGGAGTTCAGCTGATAGTCACAGTGTCAACTCTGATGTATGAACAGGTAATTGGTGAATGAGGAGGTTGCCCAGAACCCCATTACTTCACTTTTCCCTGAGAACAAACTTGGGTGGAATGATTGGATTAAGTTTGTTTTTGGATAACATCAGAACTAAAGGTGAAGGGAAATCTAAAACATTGTTTTTGATCAATTGTTGATCTGTTTGGGGATGTGACTTTTTTTGTTCTTGAGTTTGTTTAAAAAAAAAGAAAAAAACAGTGACCTCTCTGGAGAGGGAAAACCTCAGTCCACACAGACCACATTTGATCTCATTGCCTTTCACAAATAAGATGCCACAGTGGTTGTTTTTTTGTTTTGTTTTGTTTTTGTTGTGTGTTTTTGCCTTATCTAGGGCCGCACCCGCGGCATATGGAGGTTCCCAGGCTAGGGGACTAACAGGAGCTGTAGCTGCCGGCCTTCACCACAGCCACAGCAATGCCAGATCTGAGCTTCGTCTGCGACCTACACCACAGCTCACGGCAACGCCGGATCCTTAACCCACTGAGCAAGGCCAGGGATCGAACCCACAACCTCATGGTTCCTAGTCGGATTCATTAACCACCGAGCCACGATGGGAACTCCAATATGCAACAGTGGTTTTTCATGAGTATAGGAATAGTCATAATTAGTAGTAATTAATGAGTATAGCAGCTAATACTTGTCCAACTCCTGTGTTTCTAGCATTAGCACTTTATTCAAATGATCGAATTTACTTCTCACTGTATGTAACTTGCGGGGAGGGGCACTACTGTTATGGCTCTTTCTTTAAAGAAAGATCTAAGAATCTACAAAAGATCCTGGGCTCTAAAGTTGGTCTTGGTTCTGGTGCATTGAACTTATTTTTTTCCCTCTCAGCTGAATAGTAAAGTGTGGTTGATACTTAACAGCAGGGTCATAGAACTTCAGGGGCCTTGGGCCTGTGCCGACCAAAAGTTTCCATGGCTTTTGATTTGCTGATTTCTCTGAGACTGGTCAGTTCCTTTCAAAAGCCCCCTTTGGGAGTTCCCTTCGTGGCTCAGCAGAAACGAATCCGACTAGGAACCATGAGGTTGTGGGTTCAATCCCTGGCTTCACTCAGTGGGTTAAGGATCTGGCGTTGCCATGAGCTGTGGTGTAGGTTGCAGATGCGGCTCGAATCCCTCATTGCTAATGGCTGTGGTGTAGGCCGGTATAGCTCCGATTAGTCCCTTAGCCTGGAAACCTCCACATGACACCAGTGCAGCCCTAAAATGACAAAAGACAAAAAAAAAAGCCTCCTTTGTCCTCCGTTTTTCCATGTCTGTCTTCTGTTCCTTCTGTTCTCCAGAATGTAATCCTTACGTTGTCAGCCCAGCTTAACCATAGTTCCTCCTGTATGTCTCAACCCTGGACCTTTGAGCCTGCCCAGTTGACTGCTTCCCCTCCTGCAGTGGTTGCCTACTTTCCTCATGCCGTGGGGCTCTCCCCCAACTCAGCTGTGAAGGGGGTGTGGCTTCATAGCTTCTCCTTTGGTATAGTCAGGTATTAGGTACTGTAACTCTTTCCAAAAACATGGGCTTGTTAAGAACAGACTCTGGACTCAGTCTGGGTCCCAATCCTGGCTCAGGTACTCAGAGTTGATGGATCTTAGGCGAGTTACTTATTTTCCCTGATCTTTAGGTTATAAAGATTAAATGAAATAATCTATATAAAAGATTTAACATAGTATCTAGCACAGAAAAGGGCTCAATAAATGGTAACTGGAAGCGTCTGCTTTTATTTTGGTGGGGAGAGTGGTAGGGATTAGGAAGGAAGGTTCACTTGATCTGTCCCCTTCTCCATATCTGAGAAACTGTCTCTTTTCTTTTCTTTTTGTCTTTTTAAGGCCACACCAGCAGCATATGGAAGTTCCCAGGCTAGGGGTCGATTCAGAGCTGCAGCTGCCGGCCTACGCCATAGCCACACAGCCACAGCAATGCTGGATCCGAGCCACGTCTGTGACCTATACCACAGCTCACGGCAAAACTGAATCCCCGACCTATTGAGTGAGGCCAGGGATTGAACCCGAGTCCTCATGGATCCTAGTTGGGTTCATTACCAATGAGCCATGATGGGAACTACCGAGAAACTCAGTGTCTAAAGGTATAACCTTTGGAGTCCTGAGATCCAAATTATTGTTTCCTTTTAAAAAATGTAAATACCTGGATTCTACCCAGAACTGTTGAATCAGAATCCCCCGGGCCTAGTAATCTGCATTATATAACAACATTCAGGGTGATCTTTATTCACACTAAAGTCTGGGAACCGCAGTATAAATGAGCCCTTTTTTCTGGGATGCTCTCCTTTGGTGTCAGCGCTCCTCCATCGGTCCTTCGTTATGTGCACATCCTGGGGGCCTGGGGCTGGAGGTGGAATTGAGGCCCAGAGCTGCTGGCTCCAGTTTAGCCACCACACTCAGGCAGGAGTCTTGGGAAATGGGGAAATCCTCAGCAGGTCTGATGGGTTTGGGAACCTGGGCTGGCAGACTTATCATAAGCTATCTAAAAGCACTGAATCTCCTTGATGAAAGCAAATGTCTATGCATCATCTGCACAAATAGATCAGCTGCCTCATGGTTGTGTCTCAGGACAGTGTGACAGTACTTCTTGTGTGCAGTATGTTAACAGTACAAACTGTACTGAAGACCAAGTACAGCTTGTAGCAGCTCGTAGTGTTAAACAAAGCAGAGATTACTGAGGTTCCAGCCAGTGCACTTGAGAATTACAGAACATTTAAACTTCTGATGAAGTGTCCAGTTGAACTTTAAAAAAATAGATATTGCCAAAAGCATTCAATTTGATTTTCCACCTAATCAATAGTGTTTTGTAGTTTAGGATATCAGTATTAAAGTCAAGATAATATTTGAGAAGTTCCCGTCGTGGCTCAGTGGTTAACGAATCTGACTAGGAACCATGAGGTTGCAGGTTCAATCCCTGGCCTTGCTCAGTGGGTTAAGGATCTGGCATTGCTGTGAGCTGTGGTGTAGGTCAAAGACGCGGCTCGGATCCTGCATTGCTGTGAGCTGTGGTGTAGGTCAAAGATGCGGCTCAGATCCTGCATTGCTGTGGCTGTGGTGTAGGCCGGTGGCTGTAGCTCCGATTCGACCCCTAGCCTGGGAACCTCCACATGCCACAGGTGCGGCCCTCAAAAGACAAAAAGCCAAAAAAAAAAAAAAAAGATTTGATAAGAGACTGTATCACAGATAGTATAATATGTGAGATCCAGTAAAGGAAAATTTAGAAGAGTGAGGTGATCACCTCTAAATTATTTGTTCAGCCAGGCTACTCAGCCTGAGTAATAGGTCTTTTAGAAAAGCAAGTGTAGGTAATGACTTGGAGGGGCCAGAAAAAGCATGTGGAATTTTGAGATATATAGGCCCCATGCCATCCGCTCCTGCCAGTGGGCTTTTATTAACATTATCACTAAAAAAATTATCTTTCTTTGCCTGTTTAACCCAAATTTATCGCTATGTTACAATTGGGTGGAATCTTCTCAAGGTACAGGGCATACTGAAAAAATAGATTAAAAGCATGTAAATCACATTTGTGATGCCAGTTCCTAGTATTTTCTCAGGACTCTCCTCTTTTATCTTGGCCCTACCATAGCCAGTTTTATTAAAATTAAATGCAGCGGTTTTATTAAAATTAAGCAGTTGAATGTGGATGGACACTTTAAACTCTTAGCCAAGAAGGCACATTTTAAACTGAGTTCTGCTGCTGCTGTAAGAGAAGGTAGGTAAAATGTGACAGAGCTGAACTGGAACCTGAAATTAAGCAAGTGAATACCTTGTATGAGAGCATGAAGAATAGTCTTTGAATAGATCTCAAGTCAGAGCTGGAGGAAAGGGCTCTCAAATTCCATTAACTTCTCTGAAATGGAGTAATGTAATATTTATATATTAATGTGTTGTTACTATTTTTTTTAAAGCAAACTAACTACCACCAAGGAATGAGCTTTGGATTTTAGAGTCGCCTTATGATGAAGGTTCTGATGCTTTTGACTCAGGGACAGACTGGTAAATGAGCATTATGTAAGCAGTTGTCAGATGACTCAGAAATCAGTGACATTCTCAGATGCCTGAGAATTCCCCTGTCGTCAGCTGCTCTCTACCCAGACCTCAGGCAAGGAAAAGGCCTGGGCTTGGGGCAGTGGGAAAGGAGGTCTAGGATTCTTGGCCACTCGCTACTCAATTCCTTTTGCTTGTTCCATTTTGCAAATTTATCTTGAGACCATCTATTTCAACTTTGTCATTTTTTTTAGATGATAGCTGGGACTGGTAGGTTTAAGGGACTCATTTAACAACTATTTTATTTTATTTTATTATTTTATTTTATTTTTTTTGTCTTTTTAGGGCCACACCCACAGCATATGGGGGTTCCCAGGCTAGGGGTCGAATTGGACCTGCAGCTGCCAGCTTGCACAACAGGCACAGCAACACAGGATCCGAGTTGCATCTGTGACCTACACCACAGCTCATGGCAACTCCAGATACTTAACCCACTGAGTGAGGCCAGGGATCGAACCCACATTTTTATGGATCCTAGTTGGGCTCATTAACCACCAAGTCATGAGAGGAACTCCTCATTTGGCAATTTAAACCAGATTGTGGCCTGTATCAAAGTTGAGTTCTTGACTCTTCCCAGATGCTCTCAAGGCACTGACGTCTTATTTAAGAGTAAGGAATGGCATCAGTGCTAAATCTCCCCTTCTTGTCTTCCTCATAATATTTTCTCTATCTAAAGATAGAATAGGAATAAAAGGACTTAGGCTTGTATTTGAAGCTCAGCTCTGTTACGTGTTAACTGTGTGACACTGGGGTAGTCATTTAACCTCTCTGGCCTCAATTTCATTATCTGTGAAACTGAGCTAAAATGCATAATCCCAGGTTGACTGTGAGGATTAAACAAGTAAGAACATGCAAGGGCCAGGTACCTGGGTAGTCCAGCACTCATCATTCCTCGTCTTCTCTGCTAAACTCTAACCCAGTCTGACCTGTGTGGCCTCAGTGAGTATTCTCTTGAGCAAGTTCTTTTTCCCTTCCAGTCTTGGTTTCTCATATTAAAACCAGGGCCTTGGACTAGATACTCCTTGAATTTCCTTTTAGTAAGATTCAATTGTTCAGTCTCCAGCTGGTTGGGTCCTATTTCTCAGTCCCCAAGGTCTCCTTTTTTTTCTAAGGTCAAAATTGACCAAAGAGCTTTCTAAAACACAAGAGGTTCTTTACACCTGTGCTTGAACCTATAAAGTAAGTTTTTGAAGAAGTCTTCATCTGCCCCACTTTATGCTGATTCTGGGGAGCAGAGGGCATAGCTGAATCTAGGTAGTTTAAATGACATTATAACGTTCCTTTTTTCCCATCTCTTAGTTCTGCCTTCCTATGTTGACTCTCTCCAGGGGACAACAAAAATAGCCACAGGCCTCAGAGAGAGGGGGGCATTCCTTTCCCCTGACATTCCTGCCGAAGTATAGAAAGGGCTCTGACTCTTCCGCTTAGGTCACAGACTCATCTCTGGACTAATCACTGTGTTTCCTAGGAGGATGACATACTGTGGTCACCTTGGGCCATCTTGAGGGGTGAGGAGTGGAAGGCCACAGGACTGAGGGCCCTGCTAGAATTACCCAGAACAGGGAGGAGCAATTTGCACGGCAGTTGATCTTTACCACTTACACAGACCGCACACATCTCCCAACACACTGGTAGCTCCATTGGCTCCATTGTTGTCATGAGATTGAAGACTGAAAAGCAGGCAAGCAGTCCTAGGCTTCTGGCAGCTACAAATTGAGGTTTTTTTGTTTGTTTGTTTTCTGTCATTTGTCTTTTTAGGGCCTCACCCATGGCATATGGAGGTTTCCAAGCTGTGGGTCAAAACAGAGCCATAGCCACCGGCCCACGCCACAGCCACAGCAACGCAGGATCCAAGCCATGTCTGCAACTTACACCGCAGCTCATGATAACACCAGATCCTTAACCCAACTGAGCAAGGCCAGGGATCGAACCCGCATCCTCATGTATACTAGTCGGATTCGTTAACCACTGAGCCACAACGGAGCTCCTACAAATTGAAAGTTGATACAACCCACCGCCCCCAGGCCCATCCTGTACTGTTTGCCTTTTATGGAGGGCAAACTATCATATTAAAATTGAATAATTAGTTACTAGCCAAGGATCTTGTGCAGAGCTCTTAGAATGATGGCTAGAGTTGCCAGAGTTCTGGGGTACTTCTGTGTCCTGGGTCACCTGCAGACCACCAGCCTCTGCTGCTCTTTCACTGATTCCATTCAGGGGTAGGAGGCCAGGGCCAGGGCAGAGAAAGGGCTTTGGAAGTTACCTGAAAGGCCAGTTGAGCAGCTGAATTCTTATCTACTACTGATAGAATTTTCACTCTCATAGGTATCTTTCAGGTTACAAATACCTAGGGAATTGCCCAGTGACTAGGGGTTGGAAAACATTATTTTTGCTTTTAAGAACTCATAAAGGGGAAGATGTCCATGAAAGAGCAAGGGGAGGGAATAGGTCAAACACTAAAACTGTAATCCTTCCAGCTTGTCAGGCATTAGGGAAGAGACCCAGGACTTTGGAGAGAGGCCCCAATAGGTATATGAATAACAGCCCGCCTCCCCAAGAAATCTGTTGATATACACCTCATATCGATTGAGGGAAAAAAGGCACCCCCTGCATGTGGTTACTTTTAACCCATAACTCACCCCTGAGGCTGAGGCTCATGTAGGCCACAAATGTGCAGCCTTACGGGCTGGGGATCCTGTTTCTTAATGGACCATGAAATTCTCTGGGACAGATGCTATTTCTGGGGTTCTCCATCATACTCAATAAAATTCAGTGTACCTGGAACAGAAATAGGATCCCAGTAAAATTTTGTTGAGTGAATGAAACCTTGTGTCATACTTTGTAGAAGCAATGCTGAGTAGTTATGCCACCAGCCATATGGGAAGTCCATTGTGTCACACTCTGAAAGCATGTAAGCCACACTCTGGCTAGGCTGCATCTGGCTTTTGGAAACATTCTAATAAATATCCTTTTGCTATTCACTATGAGTGTAGAATCTCTTATGGATAGGAATTAGTGGGCCATAAACATGTTAATATTTTCCCACATAACTTTCCAGATTATCAAACCCTGTTGGAGTTTCCATGGTCTATTTTTAGGGGGTAATTGCTGTCTTTGGCCACCAGATGGCAGCCTTTGAACAGTAAATTCTTAATTCATGCTTTATACCAAAGCTTTTTTGGGAAGGAAGTTTTGTGTAACTCCTTTATGTTTCAGAATCAGTGTTTTATTTTTTTATTTTATTTTTTTTGGAATATTTTATTTTTAACTTAATGAATTTTATTTCAATTATAGGTGTACAAAAATCATCACAAATCAATTTGATAGATTTTGTGTCCCAAACCCACAGTGCATCCCCCCACCCCCCAGATTGTTTTATTTGAAAAACCAAGGTTTTCCAAAGTCTGTGAGTCATTGTCTGTTCTGCAAAGACGTTCATTGTGTCTTTTTAGTTTCCACATGTAAGCGGTAGCATTGGGTGTTGCTGTCTAATTGTCTGACTGGTTTCACTTCGCATGATAATTTCTAGGTCCGTCCATGTTGCTATGAATGTTGGTAATTCGTTTCTTTTAATGGCTGAGTAATATTCCATTGTGTGTATGTACCATATCTTCCCTATCCACTCCTCTGTCGATGGGCATCTAGGTTGTTTCCATGACCTGGCTATCGCATAGAGTGCTGCAATGAATACTGGAGTACATGTGTCTTTTCAAGTCATGGTTTCCTTTGGATAGATGCCCAGGAGTGGGATTGCTGGATCAAGTGGTAATTCTATTTTCAGTTTTCTGAGGAATCTCCATACTGTTTTCCACAGTGGTTGCACCAATTTGCATTCCCACCAGCAGTGTAATGGGGATCCTTTTTCTCCACACCCTCTCCAGCACTTATTGTTTGTAGACTTTTTGATGATGGCCATTCTGGCAGGTGTAAGGTGGTACCTCATAGTGGTTTTGATTTGCATTTCTCTAATGAGGAGTGATGTTGAGCATCTTTTCATGTATTTATTTGCCATCTGCATGTCTTCTTTGGAGAATTGTCTGCCTAGATCCTCTGCCCATTTTTTGATGGGGTTGTTTGTTTCTTTGGTATTGAGCTCTAGGAGGTGTTTGTAAATTTTGGAAGAATCAGTGTTTTCAAATAAAATATGACAGGTTTAAAAAATACACTTTATGTGTATTTAAGCGATTAATTAATATATGTTTGACAGCAAGCCAGGGTGTAGATAAAAATGCAAAACTTAGACGATCGATGTGGAGTCCATTTCGCTTGGAGGTTAAATAGACTCTAAAATTGGCTAGAGCCAGGATTGAGGTCTGATTCTGGTGTTTATCAGATGAGGGTCTTGGACATGTCAAGGGCATGTAGGCGTTGAACATCTGCTAGCTCATTTCCTCCATTTCCTGAGTTGTGTGTTTCCATCACAAGTAAACATGGAAGCAGGACTGGGAACAGACACTTCTCGCAGGCACCTCTGTCCTCCAGCTCTTCCAGTGCCTCTGTCTTCTATGCAGACAGACTAAGTGCCCTACCTCAAGTAGTACTTGAGTATTAGAGCTGGAAAACTACAAACTAGGACTGCTGACATTTCGAAGGAGTCATAAATTCAGAGAATTGGGTGAAAGCTATGGACTCCCCTTATATATACTTTTCATACCAGTCATCTGTGGATTTCCTAGGGCAGAGGTTTTCAGCTGGGGTGTGTATGTGTGTGTGTGTATTTCTCTTAGACCCTGATTATTTTAAACCATCTAGTGAGGCATTTTTCCAAATCACATATAGAAATTCTTTCTTCTCCCAATGGGAGAACATCTAAAGCCGCTGTGTCTTAGGGGCAGATCTATGTTTAATCACTTGCCTCAAGAAGGTGTTAAAATTCTTTAATCTAATAGCCTCTGATGTTCCATTGAGTCATTTGGGACACAGAAGTGATTGTTTTAACATTACTGACGAACTTAACTTTTTATTAAACACACCACGAGTGGTTATATTCCCAAACTTATGCTGGGAAAAAGTATACTGAACTGTTAATTAGTGGTCTCTGGATGGTGAGAATATGGGTAACTTAAATTTCATTATAGCGTGCATATTTCTAACTAGCTACATTAATATGTATTTGGGAATGTGAGAAAAACCAAGTTTTACTAAAAAAAAGGTTGTAGATCACAAGGGCATGCAGTCAACCTTCAGTTATTTATATTAATAGTTGATAAAGCCAAAAATGGCTAATAATTTTAACAAATTATATCAGTTCTCTAGCTCTATAGACAGAAAGACATCTTACAATGCCGAATTCCAAGCCTTTAACAGTTTCAACTGTCCCTGAGAATGATACAAATGAAGATACTTCCTGTTCTGGATCTGATTTCCCCATCACTAGATCTAGAAAAGCAGATTTTCTCTGGTTGTCGTCACCTTCAATCTCTGTCTCTTTCACAGAGATATCAACTACATTTTGTTCAAAATTGTTTTTTTATGAATTTATATTACATTTATAGTTGTGCAACAATCATCACAACCCAGTTTTATAGCGTTTCCATCCCCAAACCTCAGCCCATCCCCCCCCACCCAAATCTGTCTCATTTGGAGACCCTAAGTTTCTCAAAGTCTGTGAGTCAGTATTTGTTCTGCAAACAAGTTCATTGTGTCCTTTTTTTTAGATCAAAATTGTTGTCCATAGCAAATTCCTATTTGTATTTTTAAATGTTTTTCAGCAGCCATTGAAGTCCCATGATTTCTCTTGCCTGTGACATGTTATATTAGTTCTCCAAATACTGAGTCATCCTTGAGTTCTGGGAATGAACCCTCTTGGTTCTTGAGGGCTACACTTTCAATGTTGACTTGGAAACATTTTAAATGGGGTGGGGATGGGGGCTTTGTTCACGTGTGAGTGCTTTGTGGCTTGGAACCCCGACTTCAATCAGAAAGTACCAGGAAAAGAGGAGGAGCAAACTGGACCTGAAAATCAGGAGGAGAATGGTCAGGATTTTGGCTTTAGATATCCTTTGTGAAAGGGAATTGAAGTAATGGGGGAAGTGGAGAGGCACCAGAAAGAAATCAGAGAGGCTAAACCAACCTACAGAGTGAAAACGGAAAGAGGGGGGACCAAGAGGATGCAGCAGGTGCACTTCTGTGGAAGACCTTGAGGCATGTGGGAGGGGGGAGCTTTCGAGTGGTCAGGAGAACTAGGGAAGGGAGGAGGGGATTTTGGAGAAGGATTCTTCCCCCTGATGTGGCCCAAAAACCCTTTAGTACTTTTTGAGAGATGCAAGCAAAGATTATATACTTCATTTTTGGGGGAGGGGGAGATTGATTTCTGTTGTTTTCTTTCCATTTCTCACATCTTGCATTTTGTGTTTCTTTTTTTTCTTGACTACATTTGCTTGATGTTTGCTTATATTATAAAGTGTTATGTTTCAGAAAAGTTGTTCTTAACATTCATTCGTTTCATGGTTGTCTTTTTTTTAAATAATTTTTTTATTGAAGTATAGTTGATTTACCATGTCGCGTTCGTTTTAGGGGTACAGCAAAGTGATTGAGTTATACATGTACATATATCCATTCTTTTTCAGATTATTTTCCCATATAGGTTATTACAGAATATTGAGTAGAGTTCCCTGTGCTATACATTAGGTCCTTGTTGATTATATATTTTATAATGATGTGTATATTCTAATCCCAAACTCCTAGTTTATTTCTCTTCTCTACCTGTCCTTTGTCTCTACCTGTACTTTGTTTTCAAAGTCTGTGAGTTTGTTTCTGTTTTGTAAATAAGTTCATTTGTATCATTTTAAAAAATTCTGCATATAAGTGATATCATATGATGTTTGTCTGACTTACTTAGTATGGTCATCTCTAGGTCCATCCATGTTGCTGAAAATGGCATTATTTCATTCTTTTTTATGGTTGAATTATATTCAGCCATAAACATCTTTATCCATTCCTGTTGGTGGACATTTAGGTCATGATCGTCTGTATAATCCTTTTGTTTTTTGCCTTTTTTTTTCAGTTGCTTTATTGCTTTTTCTAAATTGAGTCAAATATTGAGTTCATATATTAGCAATAGTCATGCCTCGGCTACAGTATTGCCACTGCACAAAGCTGAATTCATGTATTTTAATATTAAAATCTCTTTAATAATTGAACTTTTAAAGTAATGAAAATACTTACTACTATGAATTGATTGCTGGATTGAACCTGAGACTTTTGGAGACTGCCCTGGCTGTTGGGAACTAGGAAATATTTAATCTAATCTCACCAAACCTATTGTTACCTAGATTTTCTCCCATGTTATCTTCTTGGATTTTATATTTTTGTATCTTACATTTAGGTCTATAATCCGTTTTGATTTAATTCTTGTGACAAGTGTAAGTTTATGTCTAGATTCTTTTTTTACATGTAAATGTTCAGTTAAAGGATTTAGAGTATTATCTGATGGGGAGATTTTTTTTCCCCACACCCATGGCATATGGAGGGTCCCAGGCTAGGAATCGAATCAGAGTTATAGCTGCTGGCCTATACCACAGCCACAGCAATGCCAGATCCGAGCCTCATCTGCAGTCTGCACCACAGCTCATGGCAACGCCAGATCCTTAACCCACTGAACGAGGCCAGGATTGAACCTGTGTCCTCATGGATGCTGGTCAGATTTGTTTCCACTGAGCCATGATGGGAATTTCTGAGGGGGAAATTATTAATATGAAGTGTCTAATTTCTCCCCTTCACAATGTCCCACCTCCTTGATAATGAGAATCTACGATTAAAGGGAAGAATTTCAAGGGAAAAGAACACAACCGCTAGCAGAAAGCCATGTAAATTAGGGACACTAGAGTGTGAGACCACCACTCCCCACCAGCTGTTGGTTTTTCTTTCTCTGACAGCTGATGCGTGTTGAGTTGTGGAAGCTGCTGCTTTCCCTGGGCTCAGTGTGCAAAAAACGTTCCTAACTCCAGCTTAAGCATCAGCTGAGGCCCCTTGCCTTCTGCCTGTGCCTGTCTGTCCGTTTACAAGTGCCGCGGAATAGAAGCGTTGTTCCGAACCCATGCCTTCGCCTCCGTATCACAATCCTAGATTCACGCCAAGATTTGGGGTAAAATGAGCAGGGGCGGCTACCACCGATGTTAAGCATAAAAAAATCAGTCCCTTGTAGAAGGCATTATTGTACTGTCACAGTTTGGAAGGAACTGTCCCAGTGTGTGATCTGCCCAGTGGCACTCTCCAGAACACCACAAAATCCTTCAGTAATCTTTTCATCTTTTTGAAACTCCAGGTTGCCAGGCTGACCTGCTGAGCATAGCGTTCTGTGAAGGCAGAGCTTGTTTTCCAGTTACTAGTGTCGAGAAGAACACCAGAGTGGGGTCTGCTTTTTGAGAAAGAGGCGGGAGTTCATTTGTGAAAGGGAGATGGGCGCAGGGAGCAGCAGAGCCCGGGCGTGTGGGTGGCCAGTGAGGAAGGGAGGTCTCAGGGCACAAAAGGAGTGCTCATGCTGGGTTTGCCATGAGAAATGAAAATGGTCCCTTCAAGATGAGGTTTTCTCCTCCTGCCTGGGTCTAGGAAATACGGTCTGCTGGGTTTAGATGGAGGCACTTAATAAGCAGTACTGAGGATCCGTTTGTAATGGTCAGCAGCTTGGCAGCAGTGCCAAAAGGCAGGAGTTTCACTTTGCTGGAGGAATTTACAATCCGGGGTGGTTCTGCCCAAGACTGAGGTGGGGAGAGGGGAGGGGAGGGAATTAGACGCTAGATACTCTCCCCTCACCAAGGGTGCCTCCTACCTGTTCTCACAGAACGTCTCCTTTAAACTGGTGCAATCAAAGCGGGGAGGTGGGAGAAGGTGCCTGGCAGGTGTGAACCATCTTCCCCCAGGAGGGCGTGGAGGGGAGTGGGTGGGGGAGAAGCCCAGGGGCCACGGGCCACGGCTTTGCTGGCCTCCTCTCTCCTCCCCCTCCTGTGGAGATGGGCTGTCAGAGCTGAGGGCTGAGAGCTGAGCCACGTCCTGAGCCCCTAGTTGCAGGAAGGAGCTGCAGGAGCTGTACCAGATCCTCACCGTGAGAGCGCTCCCGGGCTCTGCGGCATCCTCACAGGGCAGCCAGTGGAGGTGAGGAACGGAGGAGACAGTGACCAGGAGGGAGTCTTGGGTCCCAGGCGGCTGGAAATACAGGAGGGTAAGTTCTCCCCCAGGTGTGCACTGGCGTCATAGAGGCATTCTTACCCTGGGTTTGTGCTGGGGACTAGCTGGGACAGGTAGTGGTGGTGTGGGGACACCCCCTGCCCCGCGCACACCCCCGACCCAAGGTTGGGTCGTGGAAGGCTCAGAGAGGCCTTGGTGGAGATCAGAAGCTGCTTGCTCTATTCATCGGAATTCTTTATTTTTTTATTTTGCCTTTTAGTGCCGCAGCTGCAGCATATGAAGGTTCCCGGGCTAGGGGTGTAATTGGAGCTACAGCTGCCGGCCTACACCACAGCCACAGCAACGCTTGATCCAAGCTGAGTCTGCGACCTACACCACAGCTCATGGCAACGCCGGATCCTTAACCCACTGCGTGAGGACAGGGATCGAACTCACATCCTCACGAACACTAGTCATGTTCTTAACCTGCTGCACCACAGCGGGAGCTCTGTTATGTTTTTAAAGTGTAAAAATAATCTGTCAGGTGACAATTTTAGGTGAATTCATTTCACAAGGATTTGGAGCAACAATCAACTTCAAGGTTAAACTCCCCGTCACTTGGCCAGGTACACATTAACACCCAACCTGCTTGTGGTACCTGTAAGGAAAGTAAAATTTTGTCTAATGGTAAATGCCTATTATTATCATAGTATCCACCATCTGCGTCCTTTCCTTCTGTTTTCTATGTAGTCTGTCCTTAAAAACTGTGAAGTTTTAAACCAATGTGATGAATAGCAAACGTGGTCAACCGAACATCCTGTCTCCTGCTGTGACTCATTTCTTTCTGGGTGGAGCTACTCTATACACATAACATAATTGTATTTTTCACATTATCTATTCCCTTAAAACCCAAGGAGGAGTTATCAAAATGAAAAGCAAAAGACCTTTAAAGATGAACAATGCCAGCAGATACTTTGGACTTTGTATTATAATGAAAAGTGTTTCTGAATTGCTTTTTAGTTTCTCATCACTGTATTCATATGGCTTTTATTTCTTGAGAAGAAAAACCTAATTTTTGTCTTTTTAACAGAATTAACCCTAATTGCAGTCATTTTCAACCATACAAAAAGCCCATATTAACAATGAACCAAGGGAAATAATTATGCTTCACACACTGGGAAGAGGTAAATGATCTGATATATAGTTCTTGTGCTTGAGGGATTTAATTTGACATCAACAGAAAAAGGACTTTTCTGAAAAAAAAATCCTGTAACTTAATTCACAGTGTGCTTATCGATAGATGGGTCTATTGACAGACTTTGTTCAGTTTTTTTTTTTTTTTTTGATTCATTTGGTGCTTAAGAAAGGACTTACTTTAACTCTTGCTTCTCAGTTCATTGTTGTGTGATTCTTTTTTTTAATTTATTTTTATTTTTGTCTTTTTTAGGGCCATACCTGCAACATACGGATGTTCTCAGGCTAGGGGTCGAATCAGAGCAGAGCTGTAGTTGCCAGTCTACACCACAGCCACAGCAGTGCCAGATCTGAGCCACATCTGGGGCCTCACTGAATCTCAAGGCAATGCCAGATCCCTAACCCACTGAGTGAGGCCAGGGATTGAACCTGTGTCTTCATGGGATACTAGTTGAGTTTGTTACCAGTGAGCCACAGTGGGAACTCCTGTTGTGCGATTCTTTAATGTTTATTGATTGGTGAGATAAATAATTATAGGGAGAGATTTTAGGATGTACTTATCAAAATCAAGACATCTCCAGGAGGCAAAGAATAAGTAAGGACATAGAGGAATTGAACATTATAATAAATAAATGTGTGTGTGTGTGTGTGCGCGTGCGCGTGCGTGAGCACCCGCGTGTGTACTCATGTATGGAGGAGAAAGACCCTCACATCCCTAGAGAATATATACTCCCCTGTATGTTCACCAGACATTTAAAATAGTTGATCCCATAGCTGACCACAAGGAAGACTTTGATACATCTTTGTGTTTCCCTTCCTGCAGTAATCATGTATTAGTTTTCTAATGCAAAAATGCACCAAAATAAAGACAAAATTTAAAAAGGTATTTGCTCTATTTCTAATGTCTAGAACAATGTTTGGTGCATACTAGACACTCAGTAAATCTAGGCTCCGTAAAGAAGCAAGTGGATTTTCATATTCATTGAGAACCAACTACGAGGTACTACGTACTAGGTGCTAGACATCAGGCATTGTCTTTTAGCTGTGTGTCCTAAAGCCATTTGATTTCAGTGGGTTTTGGTATATCACAGAACAATCCGTGTGCCCTCAGACATGACCAACAGATGACAAGTCTGCAGTTGGTCCCTTAGCCCATGACAGGTGCTATCTGTTCTCCATCTGCGTCCCGAGAGAGGCTGCTGACGTGGCGTACTTCATATCTTTGATATACAGATGTACATTTCCCACACTTCAGGTAATAACTTACGGAGTGAGGAAGCTGTGGTAAGGGCATGTGGAGCAGGGAAACTGTGACACCAAACGTGCTGACTGTACTGTGTAAGTCTGACGTCCTCTCCGCTTTACCAAGAAGAATTCTTCCATCTCCAGCCACACTGGCTCTATTGTCTGTTTACTTACGATTAGTTTTTGCTTGTTAATCTGGAAATAGGTCCTTTTTCCTTTCATTTAAAAACACTTCTCCTTCTTTCCAAAACATTGGCTTAGTTGAAGGGGCTGAATTTTTCCTGTAATTAGTGACTTAATTGTAATAGGCACACCCTCCTGAAATAAATTCACCATAACAAGTACTCATTTTCTAAGACTTTTTATTTTTTTTTTTTTGTCTCTTTAGGCTCGCACCCACGGCATGTGGAGATTCCCGGGCTAGGGGTCAAATTGGAGCCGCAGCCGCTGGCCTATGCCACAGCCACAGCAATGCCAGATCCAAGCTGTGTCTGTGATCTACACCACAGCTCAGGGCAACGCTGCATCCTTAACCCACTGAGCGAGGCCAGGGGTTGAACCTGGCCTCATGGATACTAGCTAGTCAAATTCGTTTCCACTGAGCCACAATGGGAACTCCTTCTAAGACATGTTAAATCAAGGAAAATGAAAAGCCCGTAACTGGTTTAGGTTGTTCACTTGCTTTTTATTAGATATTTGCTTACAATTTGGAAATGTTTACTGCTCATAGGCAAGATTAAAACAATAGGCAGTATTAAAGTTAGTACATTTTTCTACCCAATACTATATTGTTCACCTTCATTAATAGTAGGCAGAACAGTAGGACATCTGTCGTTTTGTTTTTGTTTTTTTGCTTTTTTAAAACGGTGGAAGTTCCTGGGCCAGGGATCAAATCTGAGGCACAGCTGCAACCTACACAACAGTTGCAGCAACTTGGGATCCTTAACCCACTGTGCTGAGCGGGGCATCAAACCTGTGCCTCAGTGGTGACCAGAGCTGCTCCAGAGACACTGGAACCTTAACCTGCTGTGCCACAGTGGGAACTCCTAAGACTATCAATTACTGAGAGCTTGATATGTGCTGGGGCACTGAACAAAGCTCCTTAGGTAAATTAGTTTAATCCTCAAAACAATCTTATGAACTAGGTGTGACAAAGAAACAAAGCTAATTGAAGATAAGTAATAAAACTAATAACAGAAGTTCTCTATAATTCCAAAGCCCATGCTCTTAACCCCATGCTGCACTTCTCCAGTCTGTTGCGTGGTCGTATTCTGAAACTTGCCTTCTGGTTCCTCTAGAACACCTCCACGTTAGAAGACTCAGGTAAAACAAGTATCCTGATCCTGGTCCTCAGCCTTTTCCCAGCTTCATTTCCACTGTGTCTGTTTTATTATTAGAGAAGCAGCACAGAATGAAAACTGGAGCTACTGAACAGTCTCTGCCGGTGTTCCTTTGCACATGGAAAAATTGGGTTGCCTTTTTGTTCTTGACATATTTGTTACTTATTTTGCAAATACTTTACAAATTTAGACCTTTTAACTTTGTTTACGGTGTCTCTCATACATACAGAGGTTTAACATTAATGTAGCCAAATCAGGAATTCTTTCTTTTCTCTTCATTGTTTCTGGATTTTAATTTTGCTTAAGTAGGCCTTCCACATCCATAGGTACTTATATTTTCTTTTGGTATTTTTATACTTTTGTTTCTGACTTCAGGTCTTTATTATATCTGACATTTATTTTGTGGTATAGTGGGAGGTAAGATCTGTCTTTTTTTTTTTTTCAATTTTTAGCTGAATATTCCGACTCATTTATTAAATAAGCGTTCATTTCTTATTCACTTGAAATGCCACCTTTATGGTGAGCTAAATTCTTACACATACATGAGTCTGTTATGGACTTCCTATGCCATCTCTATTAGCTATTACTAAACTCACAGCGCAATTTTCACTAATATAATTTTATAGAATTTCTTTATTCTTCCTTCTTTTTCTTCTCCTTTTCCTCTCCATTCCTCCTTTCTCTTCTCTACTTCCATTTCCCCTGGCCAAGCTCATATGATGCTCTTGCGAAGCTGAGGCAAACTGACATCCACATTCAGCTCTGATTCCTTTTTTTTTTTTAATTTATTTATTTTGTCTTTCTGTCTTTTAGGGCTGCACCCACTGCATATGGAGGTTTCCAGACTAGGGGTCCTTTCAGAGCTGTAGCCACCGGCCTACACCAGAGCCACAGCAATGTGGGATCCGAGCCGCATATGTGACCTACACCACAGCTCACCTCAACGCCATATCCTTAACCCACTGATCGAGGCCAGGGATTGAACCCACGTCCTCATGGATGCTAGTCAGGTTTGTTAACCCCTGAACCACGACAGGAATTCCTGGCTCTGATTCCTTAACCATAGAATCTTTGTCCCATTTGCTCCCATTCTCTGCTGCTCAGTGTTATCCCTTCCAGGTCTAGCCGATGTTGGAAGGACTGTGGCTTGTAGTTAAGGCTTGTTCTTTGCACTTCCTCTTTTTTATCCTTTGGGCCTCATGTGTATGTAGAATCTGTTGAATTAAAAATCTTTAAGTTCTCTGAGGACATGAAAACAACGTTGACCTCAGTGTGTGGGTTCACCTCTTTATTTCCTCTATTATTTGTTTTCTTAGACTGATGCTCTTCTCTGAATGAGTGAGACACGAATCTCAGAATCATGCAGCATGTGAATGAATTACATGGTGCCCAGTGGTCCCAAATGGCCATACAGCCTTGGAAACAGTTTGCTGCTCAAAGTTGGCCGAACTTGTTCTGGGTGCAGATAATGAGGAAGTGCTCGTGTGTGGCTCACTGTGGTGAGAAGTAAGCACACCTTTCCACAGGGATCTCCCTCTCTGGACTCTGTGCACTACTTTACTGCCACCGGCCGTGACTCTGTCTGTGGCCATGACATGTCTGACTAGTATTCTTCTTCAGCATTTATTAGCTCTTAGACATTTATTCTTCCACATGAACTTTCTCTCTTCTTAGATTTTGTATCAAAATCTCATTAGGATTTTGATTTTGATGGTTTTTAATTTCTCACGTAATGGGAGGGGTATGAACCATATTAACCATATCAGATCATCAGAGCAGATTCTAATGACAGGAGCTGTGGCTCTAGTGGATATTATGAGTGTGTATATATGTGTATAGAGTGATGGTAGTGGTGGTGGTGGGAGATAAAACACGGAGAGCTTTCCTTTATGGTGTCATTTCAATAGGAATTTCAGAGGAAAAAGTAAATTTACTCGTTTAGTCAGCTCTGATAAATTGTATGATATGAAACAATCTATATTTAAAAAGGAGTCAAGGCCAAATGAGCCAATACAGTTTGGTTTACATCAAAATGTTAACATAAAGTCACTGAATGCACACTGAAAGGTTGCCATAGTAACAGTGATTTTCGTGAAATGGTTTTAGGTACTAGATTCTTGAGCGATGGCATGCCTGTTATTTGCTTCGAGGCATCTTTAATGCTCTCTCCTTCTGTCTGTTGTCTCCTTGGAGAACAGAACAGAGGAAAGGGACCTATGCCTGGTACATTTCTTTGATTTCAGTTCTTTGATTTAAAATTTGAAGTCAATTTTAACTCGTTTAAGCAAAAATATATATTTACTGATAGGATCAAAGGGTCGTTCACAGACTTGAAGGAGCTGTTGGAAGAAGGGGCCTTCAGAGGGTGAGGAAGATGGAGCAACTCTGAGAACCTGAGAAGCAATAATCATGACATAGCCTCACCAGGGCAACCCAACCAGAAGGATGAGTGAGCTCGTGCCGTTTTCAGTTTTGTATCCCTATGTTCAAGGTTCAAATTCTGGGAAGTTTCTGGTCTGCCTGGTTTGAACAAAAAAACTGTGTGCTTACATATACACATTTGTTTTTCTTTTTCTTTTTTCCTTTTGTGGCTGCACCCATAGCATACACAAGTTACTGGGCCAGGGATTGAATCTGAGCCACATCTGCAGCCTATGTCATAGCTGTGGCAACGCCAAATCCTTAACCCTCAGCACCAGCCAGAGATTGAATCAGCAAAGCCACAGAGACAAAATGCATCATTAACCCACAGTGCCACAGCAGAAACTCCTACTTATTTTTCTTGTACAAAGGATCCTTATTTATTTATTTATTTTAATTTTTTTTTTAGGGCTACAGCTGCAGCATACGAAAGTTTCCAGGCTAGGGTTGGAATTGGAGCGACAGCTACCTACCAGCCACAGCCAGAGCCACAGCAATACCAGATCTGAGTCACGTCTGCAGCCTAAACAACAGCTCACGGCAATGCTGGATCCTTAACTCACCGAGTGGGGCCAGGGGTCGAACTCACATCCTCATGGGTACTAGTTGGGTTCACAACCCGCTGAGCCACAGCAGGAAATCCTACTTATTTTTCTTGTGCAAAGGATTCTTACAGAGGGGTTCTCGTAGGAGTGTGTATCCTTTTTCAGACGAGCTCTAGGTGATAGGCCAGGGATGGCCACACAAGAAATGCCAGCTTCAAATGGAGAAACACATTGTGCTTAAACAGTTTGGCTCTTCTGTGCAAATTTCTTAAAACGTCTTCCATGGGATTTTCTTTTACTCTCATGTAGCTACATCATCCTGCTGTCTTGTTTTTCTTCATTTCTAAATTTTCTTTTCTTTTTTTTTTAGCCTGGGACCTTCCTGCCATGTATGGAGTGTCCCAGGCTAAGGGTCGAATTGGAGCTAAAGCTGCTGGCCTACACCACAGCCACAGCAATGCCAGATCTGAGCTGCGTCTGCAAATTACACCACAGCTCGTGGCAACACCAGATCCTTAACCCACTGATGGAGCAGGGCTGCCCAAGTCAGTGCACATATTCACGGCATGGGGCTGAGCTGTCCCATCATACCTGCAGACTTACAAACATGAGAATAAATGCTGTTTGTTGCATGTTCCTTGGTTTTGGGTCAATCTGTTAAGCAGCATTTTGAGGGTAGTAGTTAATTGATACATTCCTTGTCTTTCTTTTCTTTTTTTTTTTTTTTGGTTTTTAGGGCTGCTCCTGTGGCATATGGAACTTCCCAGGCTGGGGGTTGAATTGGAGCTGCAACTGCCAGCTTGTGCCACAGCCACAGCCACGCAGGATCCAAGCTGAGTCTGTGACCTACACCACAGCAACACTGGATCCTTAACCCACTGAGTGAGGCCAGGGATCGAACCCGTATCCTCATGGATACTAGGTGGGCTCGTAACCCACTGAACCACAAAGGGAACTCCTGATACATTACTTTCATGTATTTTCATTTAAACTGGAGTATTCGGGAGTGCATGCCTTAATCCTTTTGCATGTTTTACAGAGTTTTATGCAGGATAGAGAGAAAATGCTGGGCAGAAGTTGTCTTATGGGATCCCCTCCACATGCACCAAACAGCAAAAACCTACTATGTGCATGTTGGTTTCATACACTAAATGATCAACATTTTTGTTAGAGTAGTGGTGTAGATTCTGGAAAGCCTTTGTAATGCAGTTTAGTTATCTAGAATTTTTTTCTTGACTATTTCACCATAATTCTAGTATAGGTTAGAGTGTGGTTCTGGCTAGTATAAGTTTGCCAGGATTTTGAGGGGGTCTTGAAACTCTGCTCACTATGGTCTCCAGCAGATTTCCTGGCAGAAGTCTTCCAAGGGGGAAGTCCTCAGCACTTTGCTGGAACTTGCCCTGTCTGCGGGATTGACTCTGAGTTCAGGACTCTGCTTTGTTTGTATTTTTAGTCTATAAAAATGAGTGTTTATTAAGAGTCCCCTTGTTTGTGGCAGCAGACAGTATGTAGAGAAGTACTCATCTGTCCATGTCTTCTAGGAGCTTACACTCTGAGAAGACAATGTGAATTCTATTTTAAAATCTTAGTGTTTTTTATGCTTTTAGAAAATACGTTTGTTATAAAAGTCAAGCACATAAATAAATGACATTGTAAGTAAAAGTTCTCAGTAATCCTACACCTTGGAGAACTACTTCCAATTCCTTGTTTTTTTTCCTATGCATATATAAAAATATGCTTTTTTCACAAAAATGGGGTCATACTATAAATCCTATTTTCAGCTCTTTTTGTACCTAATGATACATTGCAGAGCTTTTTCCTTATTAGTTATTATTCTAGTTTAATTTTTTATTATTTAATTTTCTTCACAGATAGGACTATTTGTAAAGTGATTTTCTTTGAGGCATAATTTTGTTTTGTTTTCTAGCATCATGTCCTAAACCAACATGACTGGTATTTTGCAACTGGTAAAATCCGTAAAAATTTGGAAGAAAAAATTTAAAAAAGATGTTGGATAACCGAAGTCAATGGTAGCAAGTCTAGGGGATAGAAATTCACAGTCTTTACTCAGAAGTGGGCCTCAGTTTGCGCCAACATTTTTTTTCCTTTTTTTTCTTTTTTGGTCACCCTGTGGCATGTGGCGTTCCCAGGCCAGGGGTCATATCCCAACCACAGTAGTGACCTATGTCACAGCTGCAACAATTCTGGATCCTTAGTCCACTGTGCTAGGCTGGGGATCCGGCCTGGTCCCAGCACTCCAGAGATGCCTCCATCCCATTTGCATCACAGCGTGACCTCTTGAGCCAACTTTCTTTTTTCTTTTTTTTTGTCTTTTTGTCTTATCTAGAGCCGCACCCGCGGCATATGGAGGTTCCCAGGATAGGGGGTCTAACAGGAGCTGTAGCCGCCGGCCTTCGCTGCAGCCACAGCAACGTGGGATCCAAGCCGCATCTGCAACCTACACCACAGCTCACGGCAACGCCGGATCCTTAACCCACTGAGCCAGGCCAGGGATCGAACCCGCAACCTCATGGTTCCTAGTCGGATTCGTTAACCACTGCGCCACGACGGGAACTCCTCTTGAGCCAACTTTTTGCCTTTACTTCACACTCAATTTGTATACCTTTAGTAGATACCCTTGGTAGAAGCAAGACATTAGCCAGGAAAATTTAACTGCTAAAAGCCTGTGTGATGACAGCAGCAAGAAGTGACAGGTGTCATTCCATTCAAAGGAAGGATTCAGAAAAGTTATCACGAAGGACTCAAGGGTTTAAACTAGGAGATAGTGATTGAGAGCATTTTAGTATAGAGGGAAATAATCAGTAATTCCTCAAGAATTCCTTGAGTTCCTGTCGTGGTGCAGTGGAAACGAATCCCACTAGGAACCATGAGGTTGGGGTTCAATCCCTGGCCTTACTCAGTGGGTTAAGGATCTGGCATTGCTGTGAGCTGTGGTGTAGGTTGCAGATGTGGCTTGGATCCTGCATTGCTGTGGCTGTGGCATAGGCCGGCAACTGTAGCTCTGATTAGACCCCTATCCTAGGAACCTCCAAATGCCATGGGTACATCCCTAAAAAGCAAGGAAAAAAAAATCCTGATGGCAGTCCCAGCAAGAGAGCTGATATTCATCATGCAGATCTTGAGCCAGAGGAAAAGTTTCATTGTTGCCTCTCTGTTGAAACAGGAAAATTGTTATGCATTTAGGAAAAGTTTCATCAGTATGTATAGAATTTAAAAATTAAATGTTTATAGGACAAGCTCCAGTTATATGAAGAAGACTATTGGGCAGCTCTTTCTTGACTGATGAGTAAACCCAGTTGGCCTAGTTTAGTCAGGGTGGGGAAGCGTCATGAGCCCACTTCCTGGACTCCCTTGCAGTTAGGTTGGCCATGAGACTGCGCTGTATCCAGGGAATGTGAGCAGAAGTGAAGGACACTCCTTCAGATGTGGCTCATAAACAACATCCTTCTCCATTTTCTCCCATCTGCTGGTGGGACATCGATGTTCAGGGCAATCCGAAAAGACACGTGTTGAGGATGGCAGGGGGCCCTCTCACCCAGTTTCTCGCCTTTCTCTTTATCCCGGTTTAGACATTTAAATAAGCAAGAAAGTAGTTTTCATTTTGTCCAGCTATTGAGAAAATGGCTTTATCATTACAGTGGCAAGCATGACTTTCACTGTTTTAGGGTAACATAGTCCTACTCCAGGAAATCTGGCAATCTGTGGAGATACTTCAACTCCTCTTCATTTGGGATGTGTGTGTGTAATGTCTAATTACCACTAAACTTGGTGACAGATGGATTTGGTGATGTCTTTTGACACATGTCTTCCTGATTGTCCAATGGCTAATGACTAGAATCCTGTAGGGTGCCCAGTTTTCTAGGTTTGGGTGTCACTAAGTCACTGGTTTTGGTCTCGAATGGGGTCTCAGTGGGCCTGGGTGGACCTAGGTCATGGAGCTCTTGCATTTCCCTGGAAACAGTTTGATTCAAATCCTCCTTAATAGCTCACAGCATAGTTTTACAACTTTCCATCTACGTGCTCCACATTTTCTTCCTAAGTTTATTCCTAGTGGTTATTCTTTCTATGGAAATAGATCCTGTTGCAAATGTAGTGTGATTTATATTTTTTAAATCACATTTTTGGTCTATTGCTAATGTAAAGGAAACTTGAATACTTCGTTTCATAACTAGCCCCTTAGTGAATAGACTGATTAGATCTAATTCTGATTGATTTCCTGAGGTTTTTAGACAGACTATCATGTGATAATTCTTTCTTCTTTCTGATAATTATACTTATTTCTTTTTATTGCCTTCTTCCCACTCCCATTTGCCAAAATATTAAAGACAATATCAGATAATAGTTGTAATATTAGATGTATCTGTCTTTATCCTAAAGCTAATATCTGTATTTGTAAGAGGCTTTATTTCTCATTTTCTGTTTTTCTATTCAGGGCTATATGAATTTCCTTCATTTTCTGTTTTTAATTTTTATTACTTAGTGAGTTTTATTACATTTATAGTTGTACACCGATCATCACAGCCAAATTTTATAGCACTTCCATCTCAAACCCTCATTGCCTCCCCCACCCTCCCAACCTGTCTCATTTGGAAACCATAAGTCTTTCAAAGTCTGTGATTCTTCATTTTCTTAAATGGAGGAAATTGTTCTCTAAGTTTAATGCTCTGTAATGGTTTAAAGAGCATGTAAATTATCTGTACCTTAAAAATGTGTTATTTTCAAATTATGTCAACTGGGGTGTTAGAAAATCACATAAATCTTCTTTAGAAAGAAGGAAAATTATAAAAACAGCAATACAATTTTCCTTTTTAAGAACAGAAATCAACTTAGCGGTAAAGTGCTTATTAGCTAGATTTTGAAGATTCAAGAAAAGTCTCTAAGACAAATGCATTTGCTTTGATTGAACTGTTCTCTAGCTACTGACACCCAAGGAGAAGATAAGAATTTTTCTAGTCCTAAAAAAATCCTGTTAGTTCCTTTCTTTTTTTAATTTAATTTTTGTCTTATATTGGAATATAGTTAATTTACTATGTTTTGTTTCAGATGTACAGCAAAATGATTCAGTTATATACATAGATCCATTCTTTTTCAGATTTTTTCCCATATAAGTTATTACAGAATATTGTGTTCCCTGAGCTATACAGTAGGTCTTTACTGATTATCTA
This sequence comes from Catagonus wagneri, assembly GCA_004024745.2. Classification (NCBI taxonomy): domain Eukaryota; kingdom Metazoa; phylum Chordata; class Mammalia; order Artiodactyla; family Tayassuidae; genus Catagonus; species Catagonus wagneri. The sequence continues at coordinate 7,062,789 of PVHT021183661.1, forward strand.
TTTTATATATAATATATATAACATGTGTGTATGTTAATCCCAAACTCCTAATTTATCCCTGCTCCTGACCTTTCTAAGAATTTGTCATTTCTTGTAGGTTGCCTGTTTTATTGGCATATAATTGCTTATAGTAGTCTCCTATGATCCTTTTTTTTCCCTGTGTTGTCAGTTGTAACTTCCTTTTTCTTTCTCTTTCTTTCTTTTATTTATTTATTTATTTATTTATTTATTTTTTTTGCTTTTTAGGGCTGCACCCATTCAGCATATGGAAGTTCCCAGGCTAGGGGTCAAATCAAAGCTGCTGCTGCAAGCCTACACCACAGCCACAGCAACTTGAGCTCTGAGTTGTGTCTGCAACCTGCACCGCAGCTCACGGCAACACCAGATCCTTAACCCACTGAGGGAGGCTAGGGATTGAGCCTGCATCCTCAGGGATCCTGGTTGGGTTCCTCACCCGCAATGGGAACTCCTCCTTTTCATTTATACTTTTATTGATTTACGTCCTCTCCCTTTTTTCCTTGTTGAGTCTGGCTAAAGGTTTATCAGTTTTGTTTATCTTTTCAAAGAACCAGCTCTTAAGATAATCAATCTTTTCTATTGTTTACTTTGTCTCTATTTCTTTATCTCTGCTCTGATCTTTATCATTTCTTTCCTTCTACTAACTTTGGATTTTCTTGTTCATCCTCTAGTTTCAGGGTTAAGGGTTTTTGTTTGTTGTTTGTTTGTTTGTTTTTAATTTTGTCTTTTTTAGGGCTATACCTGTGGCATATGGGAGTTCCTAGGCTAGGGGTTGAATCAGGGCTGCAGCTGCTGGTCTATGCCACAGCCACAGCAACACCAGATCTGAGCTGTATCTGCAACCTACACCACAGCTCATAGCAACGTGGGTTCCTTAATCCACTGAGTGAGGCCAGAGATCGAACCTGTGTCATCATGGATGCTTGTCACATTCATCTCTGCTGAGCCATGATGGGAACTCCCAAGGGTAAGGTTAAGTTTTTTTGTTTTGTTCTGTTTTGTTAGATTTTTCTGTTTCCTGAGATAAGATTTTGTTGCTATAAAGTTCCCTCTTAGAACTGCTTTTGCTGCATCCCATAGCTTTTTTTTTAACTTAATGAATTTTATTTCAATTATAGGTATACAAAAATCATCAAAGTCAATTTGATACATTTTGTATCCCAAACCCCCAGTGCATCCCCCCACCACGCAGATTGTCTTATTTGAAAAACCAAGGTTTTCCAAAGTCTGTGAGTCATTGTCTGTTCTGCAAAGACGTTCATTGTGTCTTTTTAGTTTCCACATGTAAGCGGTAGCATTGGGTGTTGCTGTCTAATTGTCTGACTGGTTTCACTTCGCATGATAATTTCTAGGTCCGTCCATGTTGCTGTAAATGTTATTTCGTTCCTTTTAATGGCTGAGTAACATTCCATTGTGTGTATGTGCCATATCTTCCTATCCAATTCTCTGTCGATGGGCATTTAGGTTGTTTCCATGACCTGGCTATCGCATAGAGTGCTGCAATGAACACTGGAGTACATGTGTCTTTTCAAGTCATGGTTTCCTCTGGATAGATGCCCAGGAGTGGGATTGCTGGATCAAGTGGTAATTCTATTTTCAGTTTTCTGAGGAATCTCCATACTGTTTTCCACAGTGGCTGCACCAATTTGCATTCCCACCAGCAGTGTAATGGGGATCCTTTTTCTCCACACCCTCTCCAGCACTTATTGTTTGTAGACTTTTTGATGATGGCCATTCTGGCAGGTGTAAAGTGGTACCTCATAGTGGGCATCCCATAGCTTTTGGATCATTGTGTTTTCATGTTCATTTGTCTCTAGGTATTTTTTTATTTCCTCTTTGATTTCTTCTGATCCTTTGGTTCTTTAGAAGCATACTGTTTAGCCTCTATACGGTTTTTTTTGTTGTTGTTGTTGTTGCTTTTTTTTCCTGGTAGTTGATTTCTAATGTCATACCATTGTGGTTGAAAAAGATACTTGATATGATTTCACTTCTCTTAAACTTACCAAAACTTACATTGTGGCCCAGCCCGTGATCTATCCTGGAGAATGTTCCATGTGCACTTGAGAAGAATTTGTATTCTGCTGCTTTTGAATGGAATGTTCTATAAATATCAGTTATGTCCATGTGGTGTAATATGTCATTTAAGGTCTGTGTTTTATTGTTGATTTTCTGGATGATCTGTCCATCACTGTAAGAGGAGGTGTTGAAGTCCCCCACTATTATTGTGTTACTGTCAATTTATCCTTTTATGTTTGTTAGCATTTGTCTTATACCTTGAGGTGCTCCTATGTGGAATACACATATATTTATAACAGTTAAATCTTCTTGTTGGATTGATCCCTTCATCATTATGTAGTGTCTTTCTGTTTGTCTCTTGTAATAGTCTTTATTTTAAAGTCTATTTTGTTTGATATGAGTATTGCCACCCCAGCTTTCTTTTGATTCCCATTTTGCATGGATACTTTTTTCCAACCTCTCACTTTCAGTCTGTATGTGTTCTTAGATCTGAAGTGGGTCTCTTGTAGACAGCATATGTATGGATCTTATTTTTGTATCCATTCAGCTGGTCTGTGTCTTTTTGTTGGATCATTTAATCCATTTACATCTACGGCAGTTATTGATATGTATATTTTTATTACCATTTGTTTATTTTGGATTTGTTTTTATAGGTCTTCTTTCTTCCTTTCCTTGTTTGGTTATCTTGTGATTTGACGACAGTCTTTAGCGTTGTGTTGTGTTTGGATTGCTTTTTCTTTTGTGTGTGTATGTATATATTGTAGATGTTTGGTTTGTTGTTCCCATGAGGTTTTGATATAGAAGAGTGTTCCTTCATCTGGATAATATTTCTTTGTCATCTCATTTTATCTGACTTTCTGTGTTTGTGGTCTCCATTCCTCAGGCTCTCAGTTCATAGTTACTCCTCCTTCTGGTGTTTGCACCCAGTGAGTGAGTTTCATCCAGGGGCTTGCGCAGGCTTCCTGGTGGGAGGGAGTGGTGCCTGCCCACTGGTGGGTGAAGCTGGGTCTTGTCCCTCTGGTGGGAAGGGATGTGTAAAGAGTGTGTTTAAAGGTGGCTATGAGCTCTATGACTTTAGGCTTTCTGTCTGCTGATAAGTGGGGCTGTGTTCCCACCCTAATGGTTGTTTGGCCTGAGGCATCCTAGCACTGGAGCCTGCATGCTGTTGGGTGGGATCAGGGCTTGGTGCCAAATTAGTGACCTCTGGAAGAGCTCACACTGGTGAATATTCCCTGTGGTCTCTACTATCAGTGTCCTTGTCCCCACAAGTGAGCCACAGCAGACCCAGGCCTCCCCTATGACCCACAATTAGGTCTGAGCCATTCTTCTATGGAGTTTCTGCTTTGTCCTAGGACTCAGTGCACATGAAACCTTATATGTTCCCTCCAGGAGTGGAGTCTCTGTTTCCCCCTGTCTCATAGAGCTCCTGCACTCAAGCCCTGCTGGCCTTCAAAACTAAATGCACTGGGGGCTCCTTCTCCTGATGCCTTCCCCCAAGCTGGGGAGTCTGATGTGGCATTTATAACTCTCACTCCTGTGGGAGAACTTCTGTGATATAATTATTTTCCAATTTATGGTTGACTCACCTGGTGAGTATGTGACAACATCCCTCCTACTCTCTTGTTGTGGCTCCTTCTTTATCTTTGGTTGTAGAATATCTTTTTTTTGGTAGGTTCCAGTCTCTTTTGCCAATGGTTGTTCAGCAATTAGTTGTGATTTTGGTGTTTTTTTGAGAGGAGATGAGCACAAGTCCTTCTATTTTGCCATCTTGTCTCCCTCTCCTGTTAGTTCCTTTCCTATAGCACACAGTAAACCCTTTGTTTAATTATTATCTCTGGCATTTACAACACATTTTTTAGATTAAATTGTATCATTTTAATATTGGTTTTTATGATAGGAAATAATGAATAGCTCAAACAGTGTTCAGCGTTGTAATGATTCACAATGAACTTCTAAAACTTTCCTTATAGGAGAATTGTAATCAACATTTAGATAAAAAATTACACCTGATTTTTTCTACAATAATAGATTTAAAAAAAAAAAGTTCTTGACTCTTCCTCCTCCAAAATTAAACACAATGTAACAAATAATAGGGTGAAATAATTACATCATCATGTATAACCCCAAACTGCAATGTAAACCAAACTCATTAAGGCCATGTACAAAATGTGTTTAGTGTAAGCTTATTTGGCACATGTTTTGTTGAGGATTAGGCATACATTTCTGAGTTCTGTGTATCATCCATTTTCCTCAGCCCTGTGCTTTTCCTACCCCCTTCATTCCCACCCCTGCTCTTTTGAGAAATCCGCTTATGGAGGAGCCCACTCAGCTTCATCTCCCATTAATTAAATCCTTGGCTTCTCTTTCCCTTTCCACCATTTTCCCTCCCCAGGGCTATGCTTGAAGGCAGTTGAGGCCGCTTGTGTTTAGCCGTAAGCTTTTTAATTAAGAGAATAAGAGAAATAGAAGATAGGCTATTAGGTTTGAGAGAGTGTTCTTGGAGTTCCCGTTGTGTCTCAGCAGTAACAAACCTGACTGATATCCATGAAGACACTGGTTCGATCCTTGGCCCTGCCCAGTGGGTTAAGGATCTGGCATTGCCATGAGCTGTGGTGTACGTTGCAGATGTGGCTGGGATCCCACGTTGCTGTGGCTGTGGTGTAGGCTGGCAACTGTAGCTCTGATTCAACCCCTAGCCTGGGAATTTCCATATGCTGTGGGTGCAGCCCTAAAAAAAAACAAAAACAAAAAAGAGAGAGAGAGAGCATGCTCTTCAGTGGACAGAGGAAGTGTTGGTCAAGGCTAGTTGAAACATCCTCTCTTTTTTTTTGCCAGTGTTCTATGAAGTTTTCCCCAACTCTGAGAGTACATTTTTAGTCTGATGTGGGCACTCTAAGGAGCTCCAGGTCAGTGAAAGTTGGGAAAGGCTTGGTTTACCCCAACAGTCTCTCTCCCACCACTGAAATTCTTCTCACATGTTAGTCGGTTATTTTCTCTTGCATTTGCACAAGGCATCCATGGTATGAGTCACAGCGAGAGACTCATCATAAGAATGTGCCAGATTACAAAATAGATTTTCTTTTTCTCCCGAATGGCAGATTTGAAATTTTTAAATTGCAGTGACTCAGTAAGCTTAAGAGCCCCATACCTTTTTTCTTTTTTGCTAATATAAATGCATTTTCGACAATAAAATTAACTAAAATTGTTATTTAATTCAGGCATCCTTAAACTTAAAGCAGCTGTCCCTACAGAGTTGTACTTTTCAAGTTGAAAATGAAAGATGCAGTTGCATCATAAATGGATGCAGGAAGGGGATCACAAACACAGGTAGCACATGCCTGTCACCTTACTGCTAGTGTGTGGAGTGTGATGTGTGTGATTTGTGTGCCATGGTTGTCTTGTGGTATATATGTGCATATGTGGTGGGTTTGTGATTTGAGTGTTGGATGTATATGTATATGTGTGTGGTATATGTGTGTGTGATTAAGGCATGTTTTAGTGATGAATATGTGTGTCCTACTGTGTGTGTGTGTGTGTGTGTGTGTGTGTGTGTTGGGGCGGGTATGTTCTGCAGGGCACCGAAATCCAGAGCTTAGAGAGTTTTTGTTTTAAAAGTATTTCTGCATTTAAGTTTCTGCTGTGGCAGGGTGGATTAAGGATCTGGCATTGTCTCTGAGGCAGCATGGGTTTGATCCCTGACCTGGCACAGGGGGTTAAGGATCTGGCATTGCCGCACCTTTGATATAGGTCATAGCCATGACTCAGATTCGGTGCCTGACCCAGAAACTTCCATGTGCCATGGGTGTGGCTGAAAAAAAAAGTATCTTTGCATTGAAATCAATTGGTAAAGTCTTTTCAAATGTTTCTTCTCACCAGAAGTCATTTGGAAGGTGTTTTCTTAAGCTTAAATGTTTGGTTTTTAGGAGGCAACTTCAAACATTATAAGCTACATTAAAGTGAAAGTGATTACTGTAGTACTTTAGTTTCAGCCAATCCTGTAGTTTAATTTCAACAAAGCCATCCATAAACAAAGCCATCCGTATTCCAAGTTATTATATTCAGAGCTTCAAGAGGTCCCATCACCTCTGCCACTGACATGAACTCTATTTTCATTGTTCAGTTTGTGGCCATGCCTTTCTCTTCAGAGGCGGTTGTGTGGGACAGTGTGCCTGCCTCTGGCATCTCTCACTGGCCCTTTGCCACCCGCTGGGAGCTAGTAGCTTAGAGGCTAAGAATGGGAGCTCTTGAGTCAGAACACGTGGGTCCAAATGCTGGCTCCACCAGCTGGGTGAGGGCTTAACCTCGATGAGTTTCCTCATCTGTGAGATGAGGTGACAGTGGTACTTACCTTGCAGGGTTGTTGGAAGGCTTACCTGAACTGGTAATGTAAACATAGTGCTCGGAAGATATGAAGTATTCAGTGAGCACACACTGGTGCTGGAGGGGATCTTGTCTGGATCTGGCCATGCCTCTGCAGGTATAGTGGGGAGCAGAAGCTGTTAGTGCACCATTTCTTCCAAGGTTTCTTATGAATTTATTCCATTTGTCCTGCATATCCCAATTAGATTTATGAGTGACCTCTCAGCTCTTTGTATCAGGGTAGCCATATTTCTTGATGGGGTTAATTCTGCATCATTTAATGAATGCTCACAGGGGTTTTGGAGATGCCAAAGGTCCTAGGTCTGGTCCAGTGTAAGGCAAGACTGCAAAGGCCTCTGAGCAACAGTGCTCTCTCTCATGTGTTAAAACTGGCCCTGCCATCTGTTTCCTGCTCTGGAATAGGTAGGTGTCTCAGCACTGTACTTGGAGAGCAGTAAAAACCCCCACAAAGCCCTGGCACATTATATAAGTTCCTCTGACTAACATGCAGTTATTTGGCACAGTTTTCAGATGAAACTTCACATTTTGTCCCTGCTATTTCTGGGCCCCTATGTGCACATTAAAGTCTGAGCAGAGTATCCATTAGAAGGCTCTGGGTGCTGAAACAGAGGCTGTAGGTGTGGTGTGTCTGTTTTCCATTTTTGTTTTTCCATTCTATTTAATGGGGAGACTCTTAGGCCCTCTCCTGGTGTGAGGAATGCAAATTGTAGATTCAGGAGGCGTGGGGGGAGGGGTGGGGGGGAAATACCTACCTAGAAATACCTAGAAACTCAACACCTTGTACTTGTTTAGCACCGTAGCTGTTGTCAAAGAGTTTTGTGAAGATGTGGAGTGCCCAGTGGCTGGAAAGATGCCACCATGCCAGCATTCATTGCTGGGCTCTTTGCTGTAGAGAATTAACAGTGAGAGGGCAGTCCTGCCAGGTTTCTTTTAGAACTTACCACTCCCTCTCTCCCTTTTCTCTGCCTTGTCTCTCTAACCTAGGTAGGCCCCGTAGGGGTGTCTCCAGGGGTATCTCTGGGCAGTTCTCAAGCAGCACTACTGACAAAGCCTTTGTCTGCTCCTATCCTTTTAGCCCCAGATGACTCTCACTTCCCTTCAACCCCATCCGCTCTGCCCAGGGGTCTTCTTTATTTCTCCAGCAAGATTTGGATTAATACCTCCACCTTTCTTCAGGGTCTATCTCCAGGCATCTTCAAACTTCTTTCCCTCCCTTATTTCACTTTTTATCCACCAGGTTTTCCAAGGTATTTTCTTGGAGAAACCTTCAGCTTTTCTGGGCTTTCTGCCACTAAGCCTTGCTTCAGGCTTTGCTATGCCTGTGATATCCTTTCGGTCCAGCTCACCCAGTCAGGCTCTCTTTTATATGCAGACGACTTCTGCTCTCTCACTTTTAACAAATCTTTGTCCACTTTTTGAAAGGGAGATGACAATTTTCTCTAGACTATAGCTTATTCACTTTTAACCAAAGTGTGATTATGTTGTTGATCAATCAATGAAGAAATCAGTATGTTAATAATGTTATTGAGCAAATATAATAAGTTCTACGCCTCGATATATGCCAGAGGGCATATGAAGGACAATTATATATAGGTCTGCTTTCAAGAAACTGAGTCATGTTAGAGAGGCAGTATTAATACACATGAATAAAAAACAAAACAGGAGGGGACAAGTATGTATTAAATTTTATAGACTGCTTACAGGAAGAAATCAAGATGTTTATAATAAAAGATAGCTCTATATAAAATGTTACAATAATGATTAAATTTTATAGACTGCTTATAGGAAGAAATCAAGATGTTTATAATAAAAGATAGCTCTATAAAATGTTACAATAATGATAAAAGATCTAGATTCATGTACTAGAGAGACAATTGAAAAGGAAACCCAATTTAAGGCAAGTAGTTGGGCTTAAGTACAAAATTTAGAATTGGGCTTCCTGGAAGTTAAGAAAAAGAGAAACATGATGAATCATATAATTTGAATCTTGTAAGAGGGTTATATATCAGTTTTAAAACACTGAATTTTTTGATACTACATGCTAAGAAGAATCTATCCATTTTGTTTATTGTGCAAATACTGTATTCCAAACACCATGGATATGAAGATACGAAAGAAAAGCAAATTGTCTGACCTCATAAGGGTTATAGTTTAGTGAAGAGAGAAAGTCAACAAACAAGTAAAGTACCTTCAGAAGGTGGGTGAGTGCTCTGAAAGCAAATAAAGTGAATTAATATGGTAGATCATCCTAGGATGGCAGGGAAAGAAAGGTCTCTCTGAGGAGGTGACATTGGAGCAGATACCGGAATGAGCCCAGCAAAGAGCATTTCAGAAGAGGGAACAGTAAGCTCCAAGGCCCAGAAGTAGGAAAAAGGTTGATATATTTGAAAAACATCCAGGAATACTGGAGGTCTGAGGCCTGGGATTGAGTATATAGTGGGGGGGGGGATGGGGAACAGCAGTGGTGGGGGTGAGGGCCCGGCACCTGGTAAGAGGTGATGAAGCTAGAGAAGGTAGCTGTGTATGACTTTATAGAGGTTTGGATTTTTTTCCAAAAAAACTTGATTGGGGAGCTGTTGGAAGTTTTGAGCAGGGAGTTATGCCATCTTTTTAAGTGTCTAATTCTGATTCCCATTGGCTACTGTATGAAGAGTGGAATACTGCAGGAGGCAAGGCTGGAAGCAGAGACCACTTAGAAACAGAACCAATAGGATATGAATATAAACAAACACTTATTTATTATAAGGAATTGGTTCATATGATTATAGAGGCTAAGAGGTCTCAAGATCTGCATAGGGCAAGCTGGAGACCCAGATACCAGTATGTAGTTTCAGCCTGAGTCCAAAGGCCTTTGAGTCAAGAAAAGTAATTGTGTAGATTCCAGTCTGAAAGCAGGCAGCCTCCAGACCCAAGAAGAGCTGATGTTTCGGTCTGAGTCTGAAGGCAGGAAGAGGCAAGTGTCCCAACTTAAATACCCCTCTTATTCAGACTTCTTGTTCTGCTAATTTCTTCAGTTGATTGGATGAGAGTCACCCACATGGGGAGTGGGGTGGGTAGTCTGCTTTACTCAGTCTTCCAATTCAAATGTTAGTCTCACCCACAAACACGCTCACAAATATGCTGGCACAATGTGTGTTCAAATGTTTGGGCATTTCCAAGGCCCAGTCAAATTGACACAGAAAATTAACCATCATGGTGACAGTAGGGCATTACTTTAAATTATAATTCTATGAGTAATGTGGGTGGCTAAAATAGAGAGTTTTCTCGTGGTCTAACTTGTTGTAAGGTTAGAACCTGTAAATGCTGGAGGCAGGCCTGGCTTACATGGCAATGGGGTTTTTCCTGATCATGAAAAAACTTCAGCATTTTTCTAATAGAACTTTAGATGGTAAGCAGAGCTGAATGCAGTGAGCGGACCGACATGAACACCAGACAGAACAAACTGATTGACTTAGTGGATGAAGTTAATTAATCAGTCCACTAAACATTTATCAATGATTTTTAAAGTTGCCAGATAATACCATTAGGTCATAGTCTGTTTGGGAGACCATCACATAAACAGATAAAGTTATGATTCAGCAGGACTAGCACCTGGACACAATGAAGGTGTGGGGAAAAGGCTAGGAAGAACAGATGAAGAAGAGACAGTTTTGATGGAGCAGGGGTGATGGTCAGAGAAGGATTCACAGGGGAAGATAAGCCAGGTTTTGCTAGTCAAACGAGGCAGGGGAGTGGGGTACAGAGGCAGTGTGGGGGTGTGGGAGAGCCCGAAGAGTCCGGACAGGAGAACAAGTTCGGTGTGGCCGATGTGCATAGTATAAAGTGGAGGGAGCTGTGATCACTTGGGCCCAGAGGGTGGAAGACCTTGTTTTTCTGGCTAAGGAATCTGTCTGCACCTTTAGTTGGCACAAGAATTACCTGGGGAGCTTGTTAAAAATGGGAACTCTTAGGCCTCCTCTCCAAGGAGACAGGTGCAATTGGTCTGGGGCTCAGAAAGCGACAGCTTAATGAGCTCCCCAGTTGATTCCAATGCGGTTGGTCCACAGACCCCCATTGCTATGGGCTATGAAGGCTTTTAAGAACAGGGAGTAACATGACCTGGTTTATTTTTTCAGAAGTATAGTCCTGCCAGCTGTGAGGAAAGTGGACTGACTTCACCGGTAGGGAAACATCTGGGAGGTTGCTACAAGCATCCTGGTAAAGACGATGAGGACGGGGGATGAAGTGTTGATAGGAATGAAGAAAAGGGCTAAGTCTAATAGACCTGTCTGAGCTGGAATCCAGGGGTCACCTGAGCAGGTGAAAGGCTGAGAATAATGAAGTTTGATTCTCAAGTGTTCAGCTTGGAAGAATGACTGGCACTTGGTAACTGTTTGTTGGATGAATGAATGAATAAGTACAGGATAAAAAGTAGATGAGATGGAATAAGGAAAATTCCACTTTATTTTATTTAATTTTATTCTTTTTTGGCCACCCCGTGGCATATGGAGTTCTCAGGTCATGTATCAGATCTGAGCCACAGCTGCTGCTGCTGCAGGGCCAGATCCTTAACCCACCGTGCTGGGCCAGGGATCGAACCTGCGTCCCACTGCTCCCAAGACACCGCTGATCCCTTTTGCCACCATGAGTACTCGGGAAAATTCCGTTTCATATGTGTACATTTGAAGGCAGTACAAGAACTGTAAACCTAGTATTTCTGAGGAAAGTTCATGCAGGTTTTGAGATACGGATTTGGAAGTTATTAGCATAGAGATGGTTCTTGAAGCAATAGTAGAATCGGAGACCACTCAGCAAGAAGGTATAAACCTTAAAGGAAGAAAGCCAAGGATACAAACCTTTTTGGGTGTTTAAGGGACAGACAGAGGAGAAGTAGCTGGCAGACAGGGGAAAGATGTTAGAGGATTGAAAGGAGGTATGTTTTGAAAAATAAAGGGAAGAAACAGTTTTAGAAACCATGTGTGCATGTTTTTGTGTGTATATGTGTGCGTGTGTCTGTGTATGCATGTTAGAGGAGTATATCGAGAGTATGTTGTCAATCAGAACACTGAAGTGTGTTCTACCAACTCTTTTTTTTTTTTTAAACATAATTTGCCAGAAGATTTAGCTCCCTTTATGGTCATTTCCTGATTTATGATTGAAAAGCCAGGTCCACAGCATGAGGGAAGATAGTAGTTTTCCTATTTGCTGTAGTTGGAGGGCAGTACTTATTTCAAGTAAAAGCTATTTCAACTTACTTAGACACGAGGTGGGCTAGGATGTATCTGTCTTCATCTGCAAAAGAAAAAAGCATCCGGAATTTCCCCCTGTGGTGCAGTGGGTTAAGGAACTGGCGTTGCTGCAACTCTGGTGTAGGTCACAGCTGTGGCTCAGATTTGATCCCTGGGCTAGGAACTTCCGTATACCACCAGCGTGGGAGAAAAAGGTGGGAAGGGGAGCTTCCATCGTGGCTCAGCGGTAAGGAACCCGAGTAGTATCCAGGAGGACGCAGCTTCAATCTCTGGCCTCACTCAGTGGGTTGGGGATCTGACATTGCTGTAAGCTCTGGTGTAGGTCACAGATGAGGCTCAGATCCTGAGTTACTGTGGCTGTGGCTGGTAGCTGCAGCTCTGATTCCTAGCCTGGAAATTTCTGTATGCTGTAAGTGTGGCTCTAAAAAGCCAAAAAAAAAAAAGTTTTTTTTTTTTTTTTTTTTTTACAGCATTTAGATCAGAATTAGCCTTGTTTGGATTTCTTTCTCACTGTTAAGCTTCCACAGATGTTGAAGATATATTAATACACCCACCAGTAGATAAAATGATGACTATCTCTCCTTTTTGTTTGTGTGAAAGTTATTAAAAAAAAAGAACTCAGCTAACAAGCACATGAAAAAATGCTCAACATCACTGATTATTAGAGAAATGTAAATCAAAACTACCATAAGGTAACCTAACACCAGTCATTAATAAGTCCACAAATAACAAATGCTGGAGAGGGTGTGGAGAAAAGGGAACCCTCCTGCACTGTTAGTGGGAATGTAAATTGGTACAAGCACTATGGAAAACAGTATGAAGGTACCTTAGAAAACTACACATAGAACTACCATATGACCCAGCAATCTCACTCTTGGGCATATATCCGGACAAAGCTTTCCTTGAAAAAGACACATGCACCTGCATGTTCATTGCAGCACTATTCACAATAGTCAAGACATGGAAACCACCTAAATGTCCATTGACAGATGGCTGGATTAAGAAGATGATGTATATAGACACAATGGAATACTACTCAACCATAAAAAAGAACAAAATAATGCCATTTTCAGCAACATGGATGGAACTAGAGACTCTCATACTAAGTGAAGTAAGTCAGAAAGACAAATACCGTAGGATACCACTTATATCTGGAATCTAATAGACGGCACAAATGAGACTGTCCACAGAAAAGAAAATCATGGACATGGAGAACAGACTTGTGGTTGCCAAGGCGGAGGGGGAGGGAGTGAGATGGACTGGGAATCTGGGGTTAAAAGATGCAAACTATTGCCTTTGGAATGGATAAGCAATGAGATCCTGCTGTATAGCACTGGGAACTATATCTAGTCACTTGTGATGGAGCATGATAATGTGAGAAAAAAGAATGTATATATGTATGTGTGACTGGGTCACCTTGCTGTAGAGCAGAAAATTGACAGAACTCTGTAAACCAGCTATAAATGGAAAAAATAAAAATCACTGTTTAAAAAAAAAAAACAACTCTGCTAATATGTTTGGCAAAACATGTAACTCAGTTGTTTGTTTGCTTGCTTATTATGGCCAAACCTGCAGCATATGGAAGGTCCCAGGCCAGGGGTCGAATTGGAGCTGCTCTGTGGCCTACTCACAGCAACACTGATTCTGAGCTGAGCTTACAATCTATGTCACAGCTTACGGGCAACGCAGGATTCTTTAACCCGCTGTGCTGGCTGGGGATCGAACTGGCACCTTTGGAGAGACAAGGCAGGTCCTTAATCAGCTCCTGATTTGAATTATTTTCTATTGTAGCCTTCAGTTCAACATAGAAGAAAGTGCTCTTGTTAAACCACAGCTGACTTTCTGTTGCTACTACAACTTAAACTAAAATATGTGAAAGCAGAGTTCCTGTCGTGGCTCAGTGGTTAACGAATCTGACTAGGAACCATGAGGTTGTGTGTTCGATCCCTGGCCTTGCTCAGTGGGTTAAGGATCCGGCGTTGCTGTGAACTGTGGTGTAGGTTGCAGACACGGCTTGGATCCCACGTGGCTGTGGCTGTGGCGTAGGCCTGTGGCTGCAGCTCCTGTTAGACCCCTAGCCTGGAAACCTCCACGTGTCGTGAGTGCGGCCCTAGAAAAGGCAAAAATACCAGAAAAAAAAATGTGAAAGCAACTTGAACTTTGTTTTTTATATTCATTGAATTTTGTTAAGGTAATTTAGGCTACAGCTTCATGAAAGTCTAGACCTCATCCTATCTTTGCTTGTCTTTTGCCATTTTTTAGATTTTTCCATTTTCATCCAATTTCACTTCCAGTGTTACCACTTTTTGACTCTGTACTGCACTTGAATCTTTGCTGTAAGATGTTTCATGAGTTTATCACTGGGAGATAAGGAGGCAACACAACTATACTCTTTACTGTCTGTGAGAGAAATGAAAAACGTGCAAAGGCCAGTCTCTGACGGACTTGGAAAGAAGTGATGTGAGTGATCACTGATCGTTTTTGTTTTCGTTTTTTTTATAGGTCAAATAATAAGACTTTTAATAAGTAAAATATGGAACAAGAAACTTAGTAGAATGACCTAGAACCTTTGATATATAACAACATGGAAAATCTTTGGTATACAAAGCTCACCAGAAGGAATAGAATACAAAGTTACATGTTCACTATGATTATGATTATGTAAAGCTATGATCAGAACTTAAATGGGAACATATAAAAATGAAAGCCGCTATATTAGATTTGTGGGATTAGAAGTAAAAAATAGGTATTTTAAATCTTTTATTTCTGTGAAAAAATTTCTCTTTACAATTTGGAACAGAAGACTGAATCTAGAAGGAAGAATTCTCTGAAAGGACTCAGTGAAGTTGGAAGGGAAAGACAAGAAGATTTATTTCTGTATAATCTTAGAGATTATTGATTGCCAGAAGCAGAACCCCATTCAACCCAGCTTAAGTAAAATGGAATTTACTGCAAAGATAGAAAGTGAATTCAAAAGAGAATCCTAGCTGGGCTGCAGGACAGGGCTGGGCCAGAACCAGAGGAGAAGGCACAGGCCCACCTTGGCCTCACTAGCCCCAATGTCACATGAACAAGACATGAACATCTTAAATGTCACATGAACAAGACATGAACATCTTGCATGACCCTGAGAGTCACTGCCTCACTGCTCGTTCTCATCATACCTGTGGGTTCTCTTTTCACAGCTTCAACATTTTGTTCATCATGAATTTTGCATTTATTTTATATGTGGAATCTAATAAGAAGTGATACAAAAGGACTTATTCACAAAGCAGAAACAGACTCAAAGATTTTGATGCCAAGCTTATGGTTACCAAAGGAGAAACGCTGTGGGGAAGGATCAGTTAGGAAGTTGGAATTAACATATACACACTACTATGCATAAAATATATAAGAAACAAGCTACCTAGCCCAGGAAACTCAATACTGTGTAATAACCTATATGGGGAAAGAATCTGAAAAGGAACAGATATATGTATTCACTTTGCTGTATGCCTGAAATTAACACATTATAAGTCAACTATGTTCCAATAATTTTTAAATTTTTATTTATTTATTTCTTTATTTTTGCTTTCTAGGTCTGCACTTGAGGCATATGGAGGTTCCCAGGCTAGGAGTTGAGTTGGAGCTCCAGCTGCCAGCCTATGCCCCAGCCACAGCCACAGCAATACAGGATCTGAGTCTCATCTGCAACCTACACCACAGCTCACAGCAAAGCCAGAGACCGAACCCGTAACCTCATGGTTCCTAGTCGCATTTGTTTCCGCTGTGCCATGACAGGAATTCCCAAATAAAAAATTTTTAAAAAGAAATGATAAATCAAGAATCAAATACAAAAAATGATGTAATAAATTATTCTTTGTCTTAACCTTTGAGGGGTTTTTTTATTCCTTCAGTTTTGTGCCCACAGCCAGTGCCTCAGTCACTTCCCACTAACTTCTGCTCTGTCTCCAAGGGTGTTTGAAATTCCTCCATCTAAACCTGTCTTTGGATCATGGCATTCTTTCCCAACAGGCTCTTATAGATCTTAGCCCATTACCTGATAATCAGAGCGAACCCATTAGTATGTGTGTTTCATGCCAGATTGGTTGTATCCATCAGATGAGCTGAGAGTGAGCATGAGAATGAGCATTGACTGTAATGCCCATCTGTTACTTAGCTTGTGACCTGTGGACTGAAGGTTAGCGGCAAAGTTTGTGTTTTATGTGGTTACTCAGTTTATTATAGGGTGGTACCTGAAATTTGAACGGTCTTATTGAATGACTCGTGTTTTTCAGCAAAACCATGATAACTGAAATTTGTACATCTTGGGACTTTGCAAAGCAAGGGATGCCTGTAATGTATTTCAACGAATCACTTATCTTTAAACCTCATCTGCATAATACTCTTGGGTCTCAAACTAAATTTGACTATTTTATTTGCGTCAGCGTCTTGCCGTGGTACTGTTTTGATCTTTGAATTTAAAAATTATGGTGGAAGACGACTGCTGTGATGATCTTCTCAAAACGAGGGGTCCTCCTGGCCTCCTACCTCCTCTAATAAGACCTTGAGCAGCTCTGTCTGGGACATATGTCATTTTCTTCGTGGACTAGACAAGCCTTCTCTATCTCTGATGTATGCTGTCCTCTCTGTTTCTCTCTGCTGTGATTTAGAACTGCCCTCTAGAAACACATGATAGCCCTTTCTTGGCTTTATAGCTCTTCCCTTCTAGCCTGAACACCCGTGGAGCCAGCCAGCTAGATACCGCCCGTCTAATGAGTGACTCATAAATGCTGAAAGCGCTGTTTTCCCTGAGGGATGCTTCACAATGGCCAGTATAACATCCCTTTGAAACCTCAGGCCAGTCTGTTTTTTCTCCCTTATGAATCTAAGTTTCAAAAACTCTTCTGTAGTATTTAATATGAGCATCAAAGGCTCACAAAGGAAAAAAATGTTCTTGAAAGGTTCTGTCTCTCTTTTTCCTTTGGAACCTGTGGGGCATTTTCAGTGTGGCAAAATAGGTTTCAGATGGATCCAGAAAGATTCCCAGTGTTTCTCTTGTGCCTCCAAGCACTTGGAACAGGGCAAGGCACGTAGGAAGCACTTAACAAATGCTTGTCTCTGTAGTGATTAAAATGATGAGCTCAGGCATACTTTAATTTGCGCCCAAATTTATTTCTGAAAATTGATTTTTTTTGAGGGTGGGAGGGGAGATATGATGCTGGCCTGGCAGGAGGGGCGGAAAACTTACCTTGAGAAGATTTGTAACGTGGATCCTTCTCACAGTGACAAATTCAGACATCTTTTTCCTGATGCTTTTGAAAATAAGTGGTTTGCAGGCAAACTTTTGCCTTTTGTTTAAATCTCTATTTTAAATATTGGCTTTCAATGGGATAGCTATCTATTAGTGAAAAACTGTTGCAGTCAAAATAAAATGATAAAGCTGTGAGTCTTGGAAAAGTTACTGTGACTTGTTCCCTGGAGGGGAAAAGCATGAATTCTAATGGGAATTTCTTCTCGACACGTGCTCATGGACAGGCTGTCCAGTCCTCCAACTTGTTAGAAGTCTGGGCTATTTTCCTTTTTATTCTGTCTCACCTATGATAACTGTGGATTCAGTAGACACCTAGGTGTGTATGTAGTGAGGGTAGCCTTCTCATTCTGCTATTATTTCTGAGCAGCCCCAAGGGTTATTTGGTGGTAGGAACAAATCTACTGGGTGGTCTTGTCTTTGTTTCCTCTAGACCCTCACAGAGAAGGGGACTCTGCACACAGTGGGTGTCTAGAAATGCTCATGGAGTGATTAAACCATTCCCCTTTTTTTTTTTTTTTTTGGCATATGGAGGTCCCCAGGCTAGGGGTCTAATCAGAGCTACAGCTGTTGGCCTACACCCCAGCCACAGCAATGCAGGATCTAAGCCATGTCTGTGACCTACCCCACAGCTCACAGCAATGCCAGATCCTTAACCCACTGAGCGAGGCCAGGGATCAAACCCACAACCTCATGGTTCCTAATTGGATTTGTTTCCCCTGCGCCACGACGGGAACTCCCCTAAACCACGCTTTCTTTAACAGTTTGTAGGATCCGTTCTGGGAGAGTTAAAGGTTGGTTACAAGATCAGTTCAAGGCCCAAAAAAGAAGTATCTGAGAGCTCATGGTTTTTGTCATGAGGTTGGATTCAGGAACAGGAAAGCATGACTCTGGGAACTCCTTTGTGACATGGTTCATTCCAAGATCCAGATTGCCTGAGTGGCAATGTAAAGTGACAGCTGCACACAGTGAGAGTCACACATAATAGCAGTTCTAATTCTACACCTAAACAGCGCAGTGCAAGGGCTCCTCCGTGCTTACTTAATTTGGGTTTTGTTCATTCACGTCAGTTTATGTTTTAGGTGAAGAGTTCCTAGAAAGCAGGGTTGAGGTTGTGTGAGTTGAATTGTGACCTTGAAAAATTCATATGTTGGAATCCTAACCCCCAGTACCTCAGAATGTAACTATATTTGGACATAAGGCCTTTTAAAGATGTACGTAAGGTTAAAAAAAAGTCACGTGGTGGGCCCTAATCTAAATATGACTGGTGTCCTTATAGGAAGAGATTAGGACTCAGAAATGCATGGGAGAAGATCATGTGAAAACTCCAGAAAAAGATGGCCATCTGTAAGCCAAGGAAAAAGGTTTCAGAATAAATGGAACAAGCTGATACTTTGAACTCGAACTTCTAGCCTCTAAAACTGTGAAGAAATAAATTTCCATTGTTGAAACCACCCAAGTCTGTGGTATTTTTATGATAGTTCTAGAGAACAAATGCAAAGTCCACTTAAATTTCTATGAATAGTGTCAAATTTCAAGGCCATATGTAAAATAGATGCATTTAATGGGGCAGGCAGAAACACAACAGATGGACAGAACTTTTTCTTTTTTTTCCCTTTTAGCTACAGGTGTGGCATTTAAGGACTAGGGATTGAATCAGGCAGGGTCAGACAGGATCATGATTTACTATCTTGTGTTTTATACCCAAAGATCTTTCAGCTCTCCCAGAAGTAAGTCTTTGGTGGGAAGTGGGGGACGAGAGAGACTTCTAGGCCTCTCTGATGCCATTAGGGCTTGATCTTGAACTTCTATACTGTGTTGAGAAATGACTTTGGAAAGAGGTTTAGAAGTGATGATATCTACTGTTGTTTGGTCCAAGCAGTGGTTTTTTTTTAAATATTGAAGTATAGTTGATTTTTAGTGTTTCAGGTGTACAGCAAAGTAATTCAGTTATAAATATATACGTGTGTATATATATATTTTTTCAGATTCTTTTATATTATAGGTTATTCCAAGATATTGACTATAGTTACTTGTGCTATATAGTGGGTCCTTATTATTGAACTGGTTTAGATAGAGAAGTATGTATTTGTTAATGCCAAATTCCCAGTTTATCCCCCCTTCCCCTTTGATAGCCATGTTTGTTTACTATGGATGTGAGTCTATTTCTGCTTTGTAAATTGGTTCATTTGCATCATTTTTTAGATTCTACATGTAAGTGATATCATATATTTGTTTCGAGGGTTTTTTTAGGTGTTTTTTAAAAGTGAATTTTACTTTTTTCCATTATACCTGGTTTACAATATTCTTTCAGTTTTCTTTTTTTAAATAATGATTTTTATTTTTTCCATTATAGCTGGTTTACAGAGTTCTGTCAATTTTCTACTCTACAGCAAGGTGACCCAGTCACACATACATGTATACATTCTTTTTTCTCACATTATCTAGTCACTTATGATGGAGCATGATATAGTTCCCAGTGCTATACAGCAGAATCTCATTGCTTATCCATTCCAAAAGCAATAGTTTGCATCTATTAACCCCAAATTCCCTATCCATCCCACTCCCTCCCCCTCCGCCTTGGCAACCACAAGTCTGTTCTCCATGTCCATGATTTTCTTTTCTGTGGAAAGTCTCATTTGTGCCATCTATTAGACTTCAGATATAAGTGATATCCTATGGTATTTGTCTTTATCTTTCTGACATACTTCACTTAGTATGAGAGTCTCTAGTTCCATCCATGTTGCTGCAAATGACATTATTTTGTTCTTTTTATGGCTGAGTAGTATTCCATTGTGTCTGTATACCGTATCTTCTTAATCCAGCCATCTGTCAACAGTCATTTAGGTGGTTTCCATGTCTTGGCTATTGTGAATAGCACTGCAATGAACACGCGCGTGCATGTATCTTTTTCAAGGAAAGTTTTGTCCGGATATATGCCTAAGAGTGGGATTGCTGGGTTATATGGTAGTTCTATGTGTAGTTTTCTAAGGTACCTTCATACTGTTTTCCATAGTGGTTGTACCAATTTAGATTCCCACTAACAGTGCAGGAGGGTTCCCTTTTCTCCACACCCTCTCCAACATTTGTTGTTTGTGGACTTACTAGTGATGGCCATTTTGACTGGTGTGAGGTGGTACCTTATAGTAGTTTTGATTTGCATTTCTCTAATAATCAGTGATGTTGAACATTTTTTCATGTGCTTGTTGGCCATCTGTATATCTTCTCTGGAGAAATGTCTATTCAGGTCTTTTGCCCATTTTTTTCAATTGGGTTGTTGGCTTTTTTGCTGTTGAGTTGTATAAGTTGTTTGTATATTTTAGAGATTAGGCCCTTGTCAGTTGCATCGTTTGAAATTATTTTCTCCCATTCTGTAAGTTGTCTTTTTTTTTTTTTTTTCTTGTGGTTTCCTTTGCTGTGCAAAAGCTTGTCAGTTTGATTAGCTCCCACTGGCATATTTTTGCTTTTATTTCTTGGGAGACTGACCTGAGAAAACATTGGTAAATTTGATGTCATAGAAAACATTCATAAGGCTGATGTCAAGGAATGTTTTGCCTGTGTTCTCTTCTAGGAGTTTAATGGTGTCTTGTCTTACATTTAAGTCTTTAAGCCATTTGAGTTTATTTTTGTTCATAGTGTGAGTATGTGTTCCAGTTCCATTGATTTACATGCGGCTGTCCTGTTTTCCCAGCATCACTTGCTGATAAGACTGTCTTTTCCCCATTTTATATTCTTGGCTCCTTTGTTGAAGATTAATTGACTGTAGGTGTCTGGGTTTATTTCTGGGTTCTCTGTTCTGTTCCATTGGTCTGTATGTCTGCTTTGGTACCCATACCACACTGTCTTGATTACTATGGCTTTGTAACATTGCCTGAAGTCTGGGAGAGTTATGCCTCCTGCTTGGTTTTTCTTCCTCCAAATTGCTTTGGCAATTCTGGGTCTTTTGTGGTTCCATATAAATTTTTGGATTGTTTCTTCTAGTTTGTGAAAAATGTCATGGGTAATTGGGTAGGGATTGCACTGAATCTATAGATTGCTTTGCGTAGTATGGCCATTTTTATGGTATTAATTCTTCCAACCAGGGAGCGTGAAATATCTTTCCATTTCTTTGAACCCTCTTTAATTTCCTTGATTAATGTTTTACAGTTCCTAGCATATAAGTCTTTTGCTTCCTTGGTCAGGTTTATTCCCAGGTATTTGATTTTTTGGGGTGCAAATTTAAAAGGTATTGTATTTTTGTATTCCTTTTTTAATATTTCATTGTTATTGTACAGAAATGCGACTGATTTCTGAATGTTAATCTTATATCCCGCTACTTTGCTGAAATTGTTGATCAGTTTGAGTAGTTTTGGGGTTGAGTCCTTAGGGTTTTCTATATATAGAATCACGTCATCTGCATGCAGCAACAATTCTACCTCTTCTCTTCCAATTTGGATACCTTTTATTTCCTTTGTTTGTCTGATTGCTGTGGCTTATACTTCCAACACTATGTTGAATAAAAGTGGTAAGAGTGGGCATCCATGTCTTGCTCCAGATTTTAGTGGGAAGGCTTTCAGCTTTACTCCATCAAGTATTATATTTGCCGTGGGTTTGTCATAAATGGATTTTATTATGTTGAGGTATGTTTCCTCTTTACCCACTTTGGTAAGAGTTTTTATCATGAGTGGATGTTGGACTTTGTCAAATACTTTTTCTTCATCTATTGAAATAATCTTGTGGTTTTTGACTTTTCTTTTGTTAATGTGGTGTATGATGTTGATTGGTTTGTGTATGATGAACAATTCTTGTGAACCTGGGATGAATCCCACTAGGTCATGGTGTATGATTTTTTTTTATATATTGTTGGATTCGGTTGGCTAAAATTTTGTTGAGAATTTTTGCATCTATATTCATCAAAGATATTGGCCTGTAGTTTTCTTTTTTGGTAGTATCTTTGTCTGGTTTGGGTATTAGGGTGATGGTGGCTTCATAGAATGTCTTTGGAAGTGTTCCTTCTTCTTCAACCTTTTGGAAAAGTTTAAGGAAGATAGCTGTAAGTTCCTTTTTGTATGTTTGGTAGAATTCGCATGTGAAGCCATCTGGTCCTGGACTTTTATTTGTAGGGGGTGTTTTTATGACATATTCAATTTCATTTCTAGTTATCGGTCTGTTCCTTTGATCTTTTTCTTCTTGATTCAGTTTTGGCAGGCTGTAAGACTCTAGAGAGTTGTCCATTTCTTCAGGGTTGTCAAATTTGTTGGCATATAATTGTTCATAGTATTCTCTTATGGGTTTTTTTGTATTTCTGCATTATCCTTTGTGATTTTTCCTTTTTTGTTTCTTATTTTGTTTATCTGGGTTTTTTTGCTCCTCTTCTTAGTGAGTCTGGCCAGAGGTTTGTCAATTTTGTTTACCTTTTTGAAGAACCAGCTCTTGGTTTTATTGATTTTATTCTATTGTTTTTTGAATCTCTAATTAGTTAACTAATTTATTAATTTACTTATTTATTTTTGTCTTTTTGCCTTTTGTAGGGCTGCACTCACGGCATATGGAGGTTCCCAGGCTAGGGGTCTAATCAGAGCTGTAGCCGCTGGCCTACACCACAGCCACAGCAACATGGAATCAAGCCATGTCTTCTACCTACACCACAACTCACGGCAATGCCAGATTGTTAACCCACTGAGTGAGGCCAGGGATCTAACCCACGTTCTCATGGGTACTAGTCAGGTTTATTACCTCTGAGCCACAACGGGAACTCCATGTTTACTTTTAATTTGGTTAGTATCATTTCTTTTTAGTTTTTTTGAAATTAAATTTCAGATCTTTATAATATCCATCACACATGGTGAGAGTAAGAGTCAAAGCGTATAGTTACAGCATGCCAAGAGCCTCTGACTTGAGGTGAAAATGTGACTCTTTTGGAAACCCCTTCTAACCCGCCAGTATGTTTTCTTAATTTCCTCCAGTGACTCAAATATTTTGAGAGCATATGTAGGCCGAGCCATTTGAGCATTTAAAATTATAACTATGCTTTGGGTATTCAGTTCATTACTGTGACGCTCCTTGAGAACAAAATCCATAGAAAAGGAATTTATTTTAAAAATGTGAATTCCGTTCAGTTGCATTAGATCCTGATGAGAGAGCTGGAATAACCCATTTTCAGAGCTCTTCAGAGTGACTGTGCTCAGCATTTGAGGCAGAGTAGCCCTGATCAGGAGAAAAGGTTTAATCCCACCAGTGAGCATTTTTTCCTCTTTTGCTTTCTGTTCTGTACTTTCTTGTCATAACTGATGCTTTCTCGCCTGTATATATTGTTAATAAAACAGCTTCTTTTCTTATGGTGAAGGGGATAGGTGGGCTATGTGGCCCCTGGATTCCTGACGATGGCCAAGTGACCCAGTGAAACTGGACACCCTAGCTGTGAGGCACCTGTGAACGTACAGCACAGGACATGAAAGTGTCAGCCATAGTCACACGGGAAATGGACTCTTTAATAAAATAATGTTTTATGCCCTTATAACCACAGTAGAGCATTTACTGTGATTGGAATAAAAAGTGATTGTGGTGTGAGTCTAGAACAGCTCCGCATGTAAAATGTAGTCACCATGATTTATTTATTTATTTATTTATTTATTTATTTATTTATTTAGTCTTTTTGTCTTTTGGGGGCCGCACCCATGGCATATGGAGTTTCCCAGGCTAGGGGTCCAGTCAGAGCTGTAGCCGCCAGCCTTCGCCACAGCCACAGCAACATGGGATCCGAGCCACGTTTTGCAACCTACACCACAGCTCATGGCAACGCCGGATCCTTAATCCACTGAGCAAGGCCAGGATTGAACGCGCATCCTCATGGATTCTAGTCGGGTTCATTAACCGCTAAGTCACTACGGGAGCTCCCTATACACTGTGATTTATATTCAGTCTAGTGTAGGAAAGAATTGAAGTCAGGAGGGTGCAGAGTGCCACAAGAGGTCACTGATGTGGTTAATTTGATAAAACATGGACTTTAATAGAATGATCTCAAACTTAAAAAGTGACCATGAAAACCTTTTTTTTTTTTTTTTTTTGTCTTTTTGTTCTTTTATGGCCGCACCCATGTCATGTGGAGGTTCCCAGGCTAGGGGTCTAATCGGAGCTGTAGCTGCCCGCCTATGCCACAGCCACAGCAACACGGGATCCGAGCCGCGGCCCACACCACAGCTCACGGCAACACCAGATCCTTAACCCACTGAGCAAGGCCAGGGATCGAACCAGCAACCTCATTGTTCCTAATCGGATTCGTTTCCACTGCACCACGACAGGAACTCAATGAAAACCTTTTACATCAAAGTTTTCTGGTCATCTTGTGGCATAAGAATGGGGCTTTTTAAAGATGAGTTAAGCATTTTTCTTTTTCAGGAAGTATTCCAAATTCACTGACCTTTTCTGTGGTACTAGCAGCTATTTTTTTAAAAAGGTTTATTTCTCTTCAAGGCAAAGGTAACATTTTATCAATGAGAGAAAAAAAATCTGCTTTCCAAAAGAATTCTTGGTATACAGAGAACATCTTGAAAATGGATGTTTGTAAATGTTTCTAATATTATATGATTTGTTGTGGAAAATGATGTCTTAACTACAAAAATTTTGATAGTTTTGCACTTCAAAAACCAGAATTTTCTAACTGGCATAAAATTTTTCATTGCATCAAAAAGAATAAAATAGCTAGGAATAAACTTAACCAAGGAGGTGAAAGACTTATACTCTGAAAACTATAAAACATTGATGAAGGAAATGTAAGGTGATACAAAGAAAAGGAAAGATAGCCTATGGTTTGGATTGGAAAAGTTAATATTTTTAAAATGACTGTGCTACCCAAAGAAATCTACAGATTTAATGCAAACCCTGTTAAAATACCAATGGCATTTTTCATAGAACTAGAATAGATAATTATATGGAACCGTGAAAGATCCCAAATTGCCAAAGCATTCTTGAGAAAAAAACTGGGGCTATTACCCTCCCAGACTTCATACTGTAATATAAAGCTACGACAATCAAAACAGTATGGTACTGGCACAAAAAACATACACATAGATCAATGGAACAGAATAGAGACCTCAGAAATAAACCTATGAACTTATGGTCAATTAATCGATGATGAAGGAGGCAAGAATATACAGTGGAGAAAGGACAGTCTTTTCCATAAGTGGTGCTGGGAACACTAGAAAGCTACATGTAAATAAATGACGTTGGAACACTCCCTCATACCACATACAGAAAAACTCCTCAAAGTGGACTAAAGACTTAAGTGTATGATCTGAGACTATAAAACTCTTAGAAGGGAACATATTCAGAATACTGTTTATATAAATCGTAACAATATTTTTTGGACCTGTCTCCTAAGGCAAAAGAAATGAAAGCAAAAATAGACTAGTGGGACCTAATTAAATTTAAAAGCTTTTGTACAACAAAGTAAACCACTAACAAAGTGAAAAGACAACCTATAGAATGGGAGAAAATATTTGCAAATGATATGAATGACAAGGTATTAATAGCCAAACTATTTAAACAGCTCATACAACTCAATATCAAAAAAACAACCCAATCAAAAAGTGGGCAGAAGACCTGAAAAGATATTTTTCCAAAGAAGACAAACAGAGGGCCAACAGGCTAATTATTAGAGAAATGCAAATTAAAACAACAGTGAAATAGCTCCTCACACCCGGCAGAATGGTTATTGTCAAAAAGTCTATATAAATAAAAAATATTGACAAGGATGTGGAGAACAGGGAACACTTGTACACTGTTGATAGAAATGTAAATTGGTGAAGCCACCATGGAAAACATATATATCTAGAAAAAAATGAAAACATTAATTCAAGAAGAAAAATGTACCCTAATGTTCAAAGCAGCAGTGTTTATAATAGCCAAGACATGGAAGCAACCTAAGTGTCCATCAACAGACGAACATATAAAGATGTAAGATCTGTGTGTCTGTATCTATATCGGAGGTACTGGAATATTACTCCACGTTAAAAAGAATGAAGTTCTACCATTTGCAGCAATGTGGATACCTAGAGAATATTATCTTAGTGAAATAAGTCA
This sequence comes from Catagonus wagneri, assembly GCA_004024745.2. Classification (NCBI taxonomy): domain Eukaryota; kingdom Metazoa; phylum Chordata; class Mammalia; order Artiodactyla; family Tayassuidae; genus Catagonus; species Catagonus wagneri. The sequence goes on from PVHT021183661.1 coordinate 7,088,781, forward strand.
AAGAAAGACAAATATCATTTATATGTAGAATCTAAAAATACAGTATATAGAAAAACAAGACTCACGGATATAGAAAGCAAATTAGCGGTAACCAGTGGGGAGAGGGAAGGGGATGGGCAAGATAGGGGTATGAGACTGAGATACAGCTACTGTGTATAAAATAGACAAGCAACAACGATATATTGTATAGCACAGGGAAATATGGTCATTGTTTTGTAATAATTTTTTTTTTTTTTTGGTTTAAGGCTGCACCTGCGGCATATGGAGGTTTCCCGGCTAGGGTTCATATTGGAGCTACAGCTGCCAGCCTACGCCTCAGCCAGAGCAACTGGGGATCTGAGCTACGTCTGCCACCTACACCGTAGCTCACAGCAATGCTGGATCTTTTAACTCACTGAGTGAGGCTGAGGATCGAACCTGCATCCTCGTAGATACTCGTCAGACTCTTTACCACTAAGATACAACGAGAACTTCCTATAATAACTTTAATGGAGTATAATCTGTAAAAATACTGAATCACTATGCAGTATACCTGAAACTAATAAATGAATTATACTTTAGTTGAAAAGAAAATTACCAGAAGAAAAAGTCAGTGGGTTTGATTAGTTTTGCTATCAGAGAACATAGGAATTTATGAGCCTAATTTTAACAAAAGTCTGTGCATAACTGGTGGTTGGAATTAAAAAAATCATAGTGTTGGAAATTCTGCCAATGATATAGCTTTTTCTTTTCCATTTGGACTTATTATGAGTTAGGTTTTTAGCTATGCAGCAATTAAAACCAACTATTATATATGAACATAGCATCTGACGTGATATTCTGTTATAGTTGAATGTAATCTATTAAAACAATGAATACTAAAAACAAGATTTAATTATTAATTTAGAGAATAAAAAGTTTATTATGATGGTTGTAATTAAAATTAAATGTTTTAATTCATTTAAATGTTTTAAAGAGTAAAAATTTATATTTATGTAATTTATAAATATAATTATGAGTTCAATTTATAAATAAAAATGTCTGTAGGCATACCTTATTTTATTGTGCTTTACTTTATTGTGTTTCACAGATACTGTGAAAAACAGATACTTTTACAAATAGAAAGTTTGTGGCAATCTTGCATCATGTATAGTATATTGGCACAGTTTTTCCAATAGCATTTGCACACTTTGTGTCCCTGCATCACAATCTTGCATCACGTATAAGTATATTGGCACAGTTTTTCCAATATTAACATGAGCTTGGAAGAAGTTCACAACTGTCCTGGATGACTTTGATGGGTTCAAGTCTGCAGTGGAGGAAGAAACTGCATATGTGGTAGAAATAGCAAGCGAACTATAATTAGAAGTGAAGCCCGAAGATGTGATTGAAAACGTTTAAGGGATGAGGATTGCTTCTTATGAATGAGCAAAGAAAGTGGTTTTCGAGATGAAAGCTACTTCTCGTGAAGATACTGTGAAGACTGTTGAAATGACAACAAAGGATTTAGAATATTACATAAACTTAGTTCTTGTAGCAGCAGCAGGGTTTGAGAGGATGGACTCCAATTTTGAGAGAAGTTCTACTGTGGGTAATATGCTATCAAACAGCATTGCATGTTACAGGCAAATTGTTCATGGAAGAGTCAAGTGATGCAGCACACTTCATTGTCTTATTTTAAGAAATTGCAAAGCCACCCCAAGCTTTAGTAAGCACCACCACCATCAGTCAGCAGCCAGTAACATCGATGCAAGACCCTCCCTCCACCAGGAGAAAGATTATGACTAAGTGAAGGTTCAGGTGAATATTAGCATTTTTTTTAGCAATAAAGTATTTTTAAATTAAAATATATACATTTTTAGACATAATGCTATTACACACTTAATAGGCTGTGTATAGTGTAAATGTAACATAGGCACTGGAAAACCAAAAAATTCATATGACTTGCTTTATTTTGATACGTGCTTTATTGCAGTAGTTTGGAACTGAGCCCACAGTATCTTTGAGACTTACCTGTGCAGTCAGACCTTTTTTAACTGATAAGGATGTGTCATCAAAAAAGGTGAGGTCACTCTTCTATACATGTAACTGTGTCTCAATCCCAGAATCCCGAGAAATAGAAGAAAATTGCTTCAGTTGAGTCAGTTGTCCCTCTCTGACCCAGTCAGCTGTGGCCCAAGGAGGAGGGTGACATAATACAGCCATCTGAATATCTCAGTGTTCATGATTCCAGTTACAACAATCACGTGATCTCATGGGGAAGCAATATGTGTCACCACGTGAAAATATTCTTCTACTTGTAAACTCTGCCACCTCTCAAATATCTATCCTGATTCATACCAGCACCTGCCTCTCTGCCTATCAACATATTTTCCCAGTTTCACTGATGAATATTGTAACCTTTGACAGTATATTTGCATATTCATTGTAAATAGGTTATGAAATGAAATTGTCACTCCTGGAAATTTTTTGGGATTTCATAAAGTTAAAGAAAATGGTGTTGGAATAGTGCTCTAATCACACACAGATGGGGTTTGGAAAATCAGGTAAGTTAACAATGGAAGAGAAAGCCAATAAGGGCTAAGACATAATAGGTCTTAAAAGCAATGATTTGAATATAGAAGGATTCTGGTATTGGTAAATTAATATATTCTTGAGTATTTTTTCAGAAATGACCCTGTTTATGATCTTATTTCAAAAGATGACCACGAAGAGAAGGATATCATATAATGCTATCATACTTTTTGTTCAAAATTTATGTCATCTAACATAAATATTTGAATTGTTGAAAGACAGTACATAATTGTACCACCTAGAAGCTAATTTAAAAAGTAAGATAAAACATTTTCTTAAATTTTAATTTAATTTATTAAAGATAAGGTCCTAATTAAATATTCTGTCCCAGCTATTTACTGTGGGATTTTGTTCCCCACTTGAGGATCTGATGCTCAGTTAACTGGTTTTCAGCAGACCCTCCTGAGAGCTGTGGGTGGGAAGCGGTGTTCTGTATCCAGCCTTTTGTACCTTCTTTAACTAATTCCTGATCAGTTACTTCATACCTGATCCAGTTTGAATCCTAATCCTTCAGGTTCTTTCTGGGTGTCTGATTTGTTGATATGAAAATTAGTTTAAGCCAAGGTGCTTATAAAAGCCGATAGCTCAAAAGGTTATTCTTTCTTCAGAATATCTTCATTTTAAAAAATTATTGAGGGAGTTCCCATCGTGGCTCAGTGGTTAACAAATCTGACTGGGAACCATGAGGTTGCAGGTTCGATTCCTGACCTTGCTCAGTGGGTTAAGGATCTGACGTTGCTGTGAGTGTGGTGTAGGTCGCAGATGCAGCTCGGATCCCGTGTTGCTGTGGCTGTGGTGAAGGCCGGCAGCTACAGCTCCGATTAGACCCCTAGCCAGGGAACCTCCATATGCCGCGGGTGTGGCCCTAGAAATGGCAACAAGACAAAAAAAAAAAATTGTTGAGATGTTCCCGTTGTGGCTCTGCAGTAACGAACCCGACTAGGATCCATGAGGACATGGGTTTGATCCCTGGCCTTTCTTAGTGGGTTAAATATCTGGCGTTGCTGTGAGCTGTGGTGTAGGTTGCAGACATGGCTAGGATCCTGCATTGGGGTGGCTGTAGTGTAGGCCAGCACCTACAGCTTGCATTCGACCCCTAATTTAGGAAATTCCAGATGCTGTGGTACATATAAATATATAAATAAATAAAAATTATTGAAATATAGTCAACTTGCAGTGTGTTAGTTTCAGGTGTACAGCAAGGTGATACATATATATGTGTGTATATATATATATTCATTGTTTACATTCTCTTTCTTCATAGATTATTACAAAATGTTGAGTATAGTTCCCTGTGCTATACAGTACATCCTTGTTGGCTATCTATTTTAAGTATAGTAGTGTGTATATTTTAATCTCAAACTCCTAATTTATCCCTTCCCCACTTTCCCCTTTGGTAGCCATAAGTTTGATTTCTAGGTGTGAATCTATTTCTGTTTAGTAAATAAGTTCATTTATATTGTTTTTTTAGATTCCACATAGAAGTGATATCATGTAATGTTTGTCTTTTACTATCTAACTTAGTATCATAATCTCTAGGCTTTATGATGCTGCAAATTGCATTATTTCATTCTTTTTTATAACTGAGTAATATTCCATCACACACACACACACACAAAATGATCTGATGTACCACATCTTCTTTTTCCATTCATTTGTTGATGGACACATAGTTTGCTCTATGTCTTGCTTGTTGTAAATAATGCTGTAGTGAACACTGGGGTGCATATATCTTTTCGAATTATGGTTTTCTCTGGATATATGCCCAGGAGTGGAATTTCTAATCATATGGTAGATCTATTTTTAGTGTTTTAAGCAAGCTTGATAAGGTTCTTCATAATGGCTGCACCAATCTACATTACCATCAACAGTGTAGGAGGGTTCCTTTTTTCTCCACACTCCTCCAGCAATTACTGTTCGTAGACTTTTTGGTGATGGCCATTCTGACACGTGTGAGCTGGTACCTCACTGCAGTTTTGATTTGCATTTCTCTAATAATTTGTGATGTTGAGTGTCTTCTCATATGCCCTTTGTCTGTATGTCTTCTTTGGAGAAATGTCTAGATCTTCTGCCAATATTTTGATTGAGTTGTTTTTTTGATTTTGAACTGTATGAACTGTTTGTATACTTTGGAGATTAATCCCTTGTTGGTTACATCATTTGCAAATATTTTCTCCCATTCTGTAGGTCGTCTTTTTGTTTTGTTTATGTTTCCCTTTGCTGTGCAAAAGCTTTTAAGTTTAATTAGGTCTTATTTGTTTATTTTCGTTTTTATTTCCATTACTCTAGGATATGGATCCAAAAAAGATATCGCTGTGATTTAGGTTAAAGAATGTTCTGCCTATGTTTTCCTCTAAGAGTTTTATAGTATCTGGTTTTACATTTAGGTCTTTAATCCACAAAATAACTTTGTCTGAATAGCAGCCCTCAGTGCCTAAAACCAAAGGTGAAAATAGGAGAGGTTTGGAGGTTGAGAGGGATGATTATGTGGGGGGTGGGGAGGTGTCCTTTTTGCTACATGTCACCACCAGAAAGTGCCCTGTCTTCACGCTTTGCAGAAGGCCAGCTCTGCTGTTAGTTTGTCTCTTTACCCTCAATTCCAAGAGTCCGTGTGCCCTTGGGGTGGGATCTTTGCACGCATCCCCACATTGACATTTTGGCCCTAACCCTCCCACAGTTTGGGGACGGCCAATAGATTTCTTCACCCTAGTTGGTGCCATGGCAGTGAATATTCCTGTACCACATCATGGAAGTCATTTATCACCACTTTTTGACTGTTTACTATGATTTCTTATGCCCCCTGCAGGTCCCAGTGTGCACCTTATGTATATGCCTATGAATGACCATGCGCGTAAGATTAGCGGCACCATATTGGTATATAAAATGGCTCATTTTCCTACTTATTGTGCTCCATACATTGATTTCATTAAAGGGAGTCTTGTTTTCATTAGAAAAGTTATGAAATTGTCAAGCATTGTGCTCTAGAGACAAAGATACAAAGAATATTCCAGATTTGGTCATTCATCCTTTAAAACATACCTGGAGCAGACAGTTCTATGCAGCTCAAGCTTTTCCCCTGTCACTTCTAATGCTAGGTGCTTTTATACCTGCTGTACTGTCAGGGAAATTTGAGCAGCTTTCAGACTTAGGAGCTTCAGGGACAATCCTGTTAGAAAAAAAACCTCAAGGGGAAACAGTAAGGGCTAAAGACCTTTATTTTAATGTTAAGAAGTAAATGTTTGCTGTGGTTTTATCAGACTGTAATTAGCTGCACCCCTGAGCCCCAAGGTCCCTTTAGGAATGAGGTGTGCCTCTTCGATGTGAAATCTTTATAAATCCTGTACTCTCATGGGGCAGTCTCAGAGCACTGTTGTGGTTAAAGAATACAGTCCGGCATTCAAAAGTAATCTCCGAAGGTCTCAGCTCTTAACTTGCTGTTCTTGAACTCTGTAAGCGGAGATAAGGAGTCCGCAGTTATATCTTTAACGTCTCCTTTTCTTCTCCATGCATTTTCCCTTACACCTAGCTTCCCCATCTAGGAAACTAGAGATCACTCTAGTTTCCCTCCAGTAGAGCTCCAATATCCCACCAGCTCTTGTCCCTGTGACTCTTATTATCCGTACTAGCACCTTTCCTCTGAATTACAAGGTCCAGAAAAGCTTAGTTAGCAAAGCAGGACCATCCCTGGCTGGGAAGTGGAGTGAGGAGGGTCAAGATGGAATTCTATTAAGCGTGGGAGGAAGAGAAGGTCTGGGGACCAGCATACCTGAACTGGTTCCTGAGTCACTCTCAGAGTACCAAGGTTTTTTTTTGTTGTTGTTTTGGTTTTTTCTGGGCAGTGACTAGGAAAAGCAGGAATGGATGGCAGGCTTCCCACGGGGCACTCTAGACCGTTTCCTCCCCCGGATCGGCCTTTGGGATACGGTGGCTCCTGCTGTATGTCTGCGGGCTGGAAGCTGTTACTCCGGGTCGTGTGTTTCAGTAAGTGGCTCTGGGTGCCTGCCAGTCTGCTCCTGAGATGCATTTGTCATGGTCTTTCCCACTGGCATAAGGGGATGTCCCCTCTAGATGGCACTTTTGGGACGGCTATTTTTCTTTTCTACTCCTCTGATTCCCTCTTCTGCAGTGGGTCTTGAGTTTGCACATTCAGTTGGTATTTTGGGCCCAATGTCTACTACATTACAGTATGAGGGGGTTTGGGGGCATCAGTGTACACGAGTGAAGTAAATTACAACTACAGAGCTTCACTGACTAGTCCATAGCTTTTTTAGCCTCTGCTTTGTGTCATCCCCAGAGCTGCCTTTGAGCCCAACCCCGACCTCACTTCAGGTGCAGCTTCTCAGATGCATTTTAATGTTTTCTTCACTATCTCACTCCTAGCTTCTTGATTGAGTCTTCTTTTCAGGAGAATTGCCCTTTGTCTGCTGTTCCTTGATCTCAACCCTCTCCTTCCTTCCTTCCTCCCTCCCTCCCTCCCTTCCTTCCTTCCTTCCTTCCTTCCCGCCTTCCCGCCTTCCCTCCTTTCCTCCCACTCTTTCTTTCTCTACACTCACAGCATATGGAAGTTCCCGAGCCATGGGTCCAATCTGAGCTGCAGCTGCTGGCCTGCGCCACAGCCACAGCAACCACAGCAAGATCCGAGCCACATCTGCCACCTGTACCAGAGCTCATGGCGACACCAGATCCTTAACCCACTGAGCGAGGCCAAGGATTGAACCCTCATCCTCATGGATACTGCAGAAGACACAACAAAGTGTGAACACAGTCCATCCATTATCATCTAAGAACCACAGGCAGTTTTTAATTGCAAATATGCTATATATTCAGATCTGTAATGTCTTTTTTCCTTATCTTTTCTTCTGATTTAGTCTCTGCCAACTTCTTAGCAGAATCATGGTGCTGTCTTTGCATTGTTATTTGCATGTGCCTGTGTGTGTGTGCGTCCACATGCACAACTAGAGACTTTGGGATGTGCTGGACTCCTGGCCACTCTGCCTGATTCACAGCACTCCGTTTTGGCCTCCTTTACTAAACAGCTGCTTTTTCCTTACCTGTTTTGCCCTCTCTTCTCCACCTTTATGTATACCTGTGGATTCTGGTTGGTTAAATGAATTATTATATGATGTCTAAAGCCTAACTTTAAATTAGATAATAGGTAATACCTTGAACACATAGAGGGAGTCCCACTTTCTCATAATTGCCTATTGATCTTCTCCCTATGGCATTTGGAACCTCAGTCTTCACTTTCTTCAGCCTAAGCTCAATTCCTTATTCCTAAGAGCCTGCAGCCTCCATCAATTGCTAGGAAACAAGGTCTGAGCACCCAAGGAGAGTTTCCTGTTATTCTCTTATAAAATGATGACAGGGAGATTTGATAAAGGCTGAATGAGTTTTTAGTCTAGGATGTTCTGTTCTTAAGCTATAATTGCTGTTTTCACTTTAACTCTAGAAATGATTCTTCCAAACAAAAGAAACTTTAGTCTTCATATGTGTATTATTATTTTATTTAAAAAATTCCCCTTTAAATATGTAATTTTTAAAAGATTTATGCATCATTAAAGGCAATTTTCTTCTGTCTTGGGACTGGTTTTATATGTCAGAGAGGGAATATTCACTTTAAAAGTGAACCTTCTGGAATGTATTTAATTCCACAAAGTGAGATACACCTAATTGCAGTAAATATAGAGAAGACCATGAAATAGCCAATTTAAAAATAATTTTAGAATTAAAAAATGCTAAATCAGACTCTTGGTTATCAAGGTGTATTACCTAAATTTTATAAACACACACACACACATACACAAACATATATGTAGACCGCGCCTGTAGCATGCAGAAGTTCCCAGGCCAGGGACGGAACCCAAGCCACAGCAGTGACAATGCCAAATCCTTAACTGCTAGGCCACCAAGGAACTCCTACATGATGTATATTCAGTCTTCAGAATTTAATGTCACTGAAGGTAGCTTAGGAGAGTAAAGATTAGATGGTGTTTTGGGGGGGGAGATTTAGCATTAGAAGCTTTGGAAAATTCAGGGAGACCAGTATCTGTGGTCATAGACAAGAGAAGCCTGTCTTGGGATCTGTATTAAGAGAGCAGACGGTGGGAGTTCCCATCGTGGCTCAGCGGTTAACGAATCCAACTAGTATCCATGAGGATGCAGGTTTGATGTCTGGCCTCGCTCACTGGGTTGGGGGTCTGGTGTTGCTGTGAGCTGTGGTGTAGGTCACAGACGCAGCTTGGATCCAGCATTGCTATGGTTGTGGCATAGGCTGGTGGCTACAGCTCTGATTGGACCCTTGGCCTGGGAACCTCCATATGCTGCCAGCGCAGCCCTAAAAAGACCAAAAGAAAAAAAAAGAGAGAGAGAAAGAGCAGACAGTCAGTCTATCTCCTTGTATTACCCTTCAAGGAATCAACACCATGATTCTGGAATGCCTGTTTCTAATAAGCCATAAGCCCCAAAGGTGACTATGAGTCTTGATTCTGAAGATTTTAATACGGAAGAAGGATGTTGTTATAAGATTAATAGAAAATAAATATGGTTTCATAAGTTGTGTTTTTCTTACTGTCATGTATGCTCCAATGAACTAAATTACTTCCACTTAATTCCAGTGGAAAGATCAGATTCAGTTGTGCACAACACTGAATAGCCATAGGGTGTTTATTGTCTCTCAGATTTTCTTCCTTTTCACTAGAAGTGCAACTTGACATGACTGATGGACGCTGGAGGTACCCAGAGAGCAGATACCCCAGGGCAACAATGCATGAACTAGGATGGGAATCGGGGAGAAGGGGCGGAGACTTGGCTGTACTGATTCCTTGCCTTACTGCTATCCCAGCTGGTTACAAGGGTGTAACCTCTCCTATTGCCTCTATCAGATTTGGAAAGATGCTCTGGAAGCCAGAACTACCCTAGCAGAGGGTAAGGAAGCAGAATGTCTATTTAGTAGGTTAGAAAATGACTCGAAGCTCTGGGAGGTCAGCACTCAGGTAGGCCTTGTTCCTTGTTGTACCCTGAGTACCTGGCATAGTTCCTAGAGGTGCAGATACTCAATAAGCACTATTGAATTACTAAAGGGGGTTTATTGCTCCATGGCCAAACTTGTCCGCCTCCTCGATGGTCCTGACTGAGTTTCTATATACAGACTCTGGAGATCTCTGCATGAGAACATCCAGAGTCTTTGCCCAGACAGCTAGAGGTATAGCTCTGCAGCCCTGGCTGGGTTCTGGTGCTGGGACTGGCTTTGGGAGTACCGACAAAGGATGCCTGCAGACAGCATTGTGGGAAGCCAGGGTCAAGAACCAAGCTGATTTCAACATCCATCTAAAGGGACTGGACACAGCAGCAAACTCAAGTTTGAGGCACAGAGATGGAACAAGTGCACTTGGAAGACTGAGTAGGAGGCAGCCCTGGACAGACTCTTGAAGTGCTAGGTGCAGACAGGGCGTTAATGGGGCAAATCCACCCTCACCCAGGACACCAAGTCTCTGAGGACATAGAGTACCTTTGAGTGGAAGCTTTTTCTACATGCGTCTTCTTGATGCAGGGCCCCATGTTCCCTACGTCACCTCGCTTAGGAACTTGGTTTATTTCCTGCCTCAGGCAGAAAGACCCAGGAAGTCCTTTTAGAATCCAAATAAGGTTCTGACTTTTCTTTGCCAAGCAGAGTAGCAAGTTCTAGAACTGGCTGTGGCTTTTGCAGATACCAGCCAAATGTTGCCTCAGTAATCCAGCTCCCCAGGACACCCAGAGGCCTGGGGTTGAAGCCAAAAGTCACAGGCTCGTCCCTCCAGGAAGCGGGTTTAGCATCATTACCATGCCTCAGGATTCACAAGCTGATCCCCACAGCCTTTCCTCTTGGTGGCTTCTGAGGGCACCAAGGGTAAAGCCGTTCATGCCAGATGGCTCACTTTGGGCTCTGCGAAGGCAGCACTCGCAGAACCTGTGAGCCTTGAAAGAACTGCCCGTTTTGGATGCCAAGTGTATTGCTTGAATGTAAGAAGTTTAACAGAATCAATAGTAGTCTCTTTGGATGCAAGATGTTTTTAACCTACAGCATTTTTAGGACCCTGCCAGTGTACCCCACTGTTCCCTAAGGCAATTAAAACCATGCTGTTGGCAACATGCAGACTGTTTCACCAGAGTCTGAATTTTTTAAGTGTACTTTCTCATCACATCTGGAAGACATTCAGAGAGAGGAAGCTCCCTATGGGGGTCCCTTTGAATTCTTAGTTATCTGTTTACTATCTCTGGCACACTGGAGGCTATGCTGGCGATATTGTGACAGGGCCTTCAAGTGTTCCCCATCACCTTCATTTTCTTCCAAACCAACAAGGTTCGATTTACTGGGCAAATTCAGCAACTAGGAGAAACTATATAAACTGTTAGGCCACCAGGAGCCATCTTATTAAAAGGTAACTTGTTGACCTGCATGGAAAAATTTAGGCAACGGCAGACCCAGGGCCATTCAGAGCTTTCCATAGACTCTTTTGGAGACTTCATCACTTAGACCAAACATATTAAAATGTACCCGTATCTCCATTAAATATAAAAATTTCCGTAAGTGTTTTGAAAGGATTTTTTGTAATTTTGCTTTTAAAATTACTTGCCCATGAATGCCTTATTAAATTTACAGTTGACTATGTCTTCTTATCACTGTGCCTACTCAGGAATTATTTTATTTTTTTTTTTGGATTTTTAGGACCATGCCCGTGGGATACGGAGGTTCCCAGGCTAGGGGTTAAATTGGAGCTGTAGCCACAGGCCTGCACCACAGCCACAGCAATGCCAGATCCAAGCTGCATCTGCGATCTACACCACAGCTCACAGCAATTTCAGATCCTTAACCCACTGAGCAAGGCCAGGGATGGAACCTGCGTCCTCATGGATGCTAGTCAGATTTGCTTCCCCTGAGCCCCAAGGGGAACTCTAGGAATTCTTATAAAAACAAGAGAATCTAATCCACAAATTATCCTCAATGTAATGAAAAATTTTAGGAATAATAAATTTAACAGTTAACGAAGTTGACATGTTATATTTTATAAGCAGTTAATTAAGTGCTTATTAATTTCAGTTGGCTTTTGTGTAGCTTTTAGCCAGTTCCCCTCCCCACCACCCCACCAGTGTCCCCCTAGTTCCCTAGGAAACCTGTGGGCCTCAGGCACTGGGCTTTTTGGGACTAACAGATAGATCAGCCCCGAGGGAATTTGATGTTTGGCTCAAGAATAAAGATTTAAAGGGTATACGATTACTATTTCAAATGTTAAAGTTCTGCCATGCCAAAGAGGAAGAAGACCAACTCTGTGGTAGTCCACAGAACTGGAGGGAAAATTCTCCAGAACAACATATCAGAGAGGCTGTCCCAGGACTTGTGTGACCTGGAAGTGTTCAGGGAACTGGAAAGATCTTTTCTATATTTATTTTTATTTATTAAAGTATAGTTGATTTGCAATGTGCCAATTTCTGCTGTACAGCAAAGTGACCCAGTCATACACACACACACACACACACACCCTTTTTTATGTTATCTTCCAGCATGTTCTGTCCCAAGAGCTGGACACAGTTCCCTGTGCTGTACAGTAGGACTTCATTTCTTACCCATTCTGTATTTTCCTCCTTTTTCCTTTTCAGGGCAACTGCTGTGGCATGTGGAAGTTCCCGGGCTAGGGGTTGAGTTGCAGCTGCAGCTACGGGCTTATGCCACAGCCACAGCAATGCCAGATCTGAGCTGCATCTTCCACCTATGCCGCAGCTTGTGGCAATGCCGGATCCTTAACCTATTGAGTGAGGCCAGGGATGGAACCTGCATCTTCATGGACTCTTATGTCGGGTTCTTAACCTGCTGAGCCACAATAGGAACTCCTGCTTATCCATTCTAAATGTAATAGTTTGCATCCACTAACCCTAAACTCCCAGTCCATCTCACTGCCTCCCCTCTCTCCCTTGGCAACCACAAGTCTGTTCTCTGTCCGTGTGTCTGTTTCTGTTTTGTAGACAGGTTCATTTGTGCCACATTTTAGATTCTACATGTAAGTGATATCATATGGTATTTTTCTCTTTTTTACTTACTTCACTTAGTATGAAAATCTCTAGGTGCATCCATGTTGCTGCAAATGGCATTATTTTGTTCTTTTTTATGGCTCAGGAGTATTCCATTGTGTATATGTACCACAGTGGACATTTAGGTTGTTCCCATGTCTTGGCTATTGTGAAGAGTGCTGCAATGAACATAGGGGTGGGTGTATCTTTTTGAATTGTAGTTTTGTCTGCATATATGCCCAGGAGTGGGATTGCTAGATCATATGGTAGTTCTATGTTCAGTTTTCTGAGGAACCTCCATAGTGTTTTCCATAGTGATTGTACCAATTTATATTCCCACCAACAGTGTAGGAGGGTGCCCTTTTCTCCACACCCTCTCCAGCATTTGTTATTTAAAGAGTTATTAACGATGGCCATTCTGACTGGTGTGAGGTGATACCTCATTGTAGTTTTGATGCCTTTCTCTAATATTAGTGATGTTGAACATTTTTTCCTGTGCCTACTGGACATCCATATGTCTTCTCTGGAGAAGTGTCTGTTTAGGTCTTTTGCCCATTTTTCAGTTGGGTTGTTTGTTTTTCCTGTTGTTGAGTTGTATGAGTTGTTTGTATGTTTTAGAGATTAAGCCCTTGTTGGTTGTATCATTTGCAGCTATTTTCTCCCGTTCTGTAGGGTGTCTTTTCATTTTTCTTATGGTTTCTTTTGCTGTGCAAAACTTGTATGTTTGATTAGGCCCCATTTGTTTATTCTTGTTTTTGTTTCTATTGCCTTCTTGGGAGACTGACCGAAGAAAACATTTGTAAGATTTATGTCAGAGAATGTTTGGTCCATATTTTTTCTAGCAGTTTTTGGAGGGATCTTTTATAGAGCCTGGGATATTGGAGAGGGCCAAAGGTTTAGAGTCGGGAAAATCAGCTTAATGTCTAATACAGAGAGGAGAGCTAACTATGTTAAAAAGGATAACACGCACATGCACACAGACAACGATATCAGTGATCGCCAACCAATCTGGTGACTTGAATCTTTGTCGACCCTTGATACGGTGCAGATTGGGGGATAATCATCTTGTGGTTCAGTCCAGCATGGAGTCCCAGTCAATGAATGACAAACCAGCAAGTAATAATTATAAACAAATTAGAGCGTTCTTGCTGTCACTCTTGAAAATGCCACTGCAGAACATCTTAAAACGCCTAATTTTTCCATCTCCAAGTATCCCCTCCGCACAGGAGCTGCTCCAAAGTCTCTCTTCTTCCCCATACAAGCTACTTTCTAAATCTTTACCCAACTTAAGTCACACAAAGTCGCTTATCTCTTCATTCTCCCTTCTTTGCTCAGCTCTTCATTATGTAGTCTTTTTGGTGATTTAATTTTTCCTTCTTCTCTCATTGTCTTGGTTCCACAAACTACAGAAAGATCTAGGAGCTGATCTGGAAGTTAACCTCCTACTTACATAGGGATGGAGAGTGGGTTGGGGAAGACCCTGGGGCTTCTTATGCATTTTTGGGTCCCCCATCGAATTAACTTTAAGTGCATCCACTGTAGTAAATTCAAAACCTCAAATTCTTATCAGCTCATGCTCTAAGGTGTGGGTTCCTGCTCTTCCTTGTCACTTGGTGTGTATCTAGAAAATTGACAAAGTACGTCTACACATTATTCTAGAAACTATTCTTAGAGAGGCCCAGTTATACCCAAAACCTATATAATATATTTGAAACTAAAAGTCAGTGGTTCGGCATTGTCTGTTGTTTTGGATTGTTGATGCTAATGTTTTCCTCCCTGGGATAGATAATAAAGCTTATTGACTGTGGGTTTGGGGGAAAGTGTGTGTGTGATGTGTATATATGTGAGAAATAGTTCCTTGGTGCCTTAAGAGAATGGAAAGGAGTTTGCAGGATCACTAAAGGATGATTCCAGAGAAACGGGCAGGGTAGGAAAGAAGAATACTAATAGCTTTTGGATGGCTAGGAAACCAAATATTTTTCTTTATTTTGAAGCTGAAATATGCAGTGTATCAAAATTAAGTATTTTGACAGTTCTGAAAGTCATGTGACATGACTTTCAAATTGTATTGAATTTTCACATCTCTAGCTTTTATGTCTTTTTGTTGCTGTTGTCTTTTTAGGGCCACAAGTGTGGCATATAGAAATTGCCAAGCTAAGGGTAGAATCAGAGCTGCAGCTGCCAGCCTGTACCACAGCCACAGCAACATGGGATCCAAGCTGTGTCTATGACCTGCACCACAGCTCACGGTAATGCTGGATCCTTAATCTACCGAGCAAGGCCAGGGATTGAACACGCATCCTCATGGATACTAGTCAGGTTCATTGCCCCTGAGCCACAACGGGAACTCCAGCTTTTATATCTTTTTAATTGAGATTCTTATTAAACGCATCGCAATCAACTTTGCTAATGAACACCATCATTTTATTGGTAGTCTTACTATTGCTAATAATGAATAATTAAGTATTAATTTTGTGCTGATTGCTATTGTTTTGTTTTTACTGTAAAATATTTGTCAGATTTCAATCTTTGTTCTTTTTTTCTTTAGTAGTTTCAGTATCAGATATAAAAGGTGTTTGGGGATAAAAAATTGTGTAGTAGAGTTCATTCAGATCAAACAAGTTTTGTAAATGACCACAATCAGATTTTTATTTCCAAGCCCCTCACAACCCACATTTCCAAATATGTACTCGAAATTACTTGATTTTCCCTTTTTTTTTTTTAGGGTCATACCGGAGGCATAGGGAGGTTCCCAGGCTAGGGATCAAAGTGAAGCTGCAGCTGCCAGCCTACGCCACAGCCACAGCAACACCAGATCCGAGCTGTGTCTGCGACCTACACCTCAGCTCATGGCAATGCTGGACCCTTAACCCACTGAGCAGGGCCAGGGATTGAACCTGAGTCCTCATGGATACTACTCAGGTTTGTTACCGCTGAGCCACAATGGAAACTCCTTGAAATTATTTGAGATGAGTAATCAGGATCTGACATCCTAGATTCATGCAATTTGGTCCTGACAGTCTCCTGCCTGTGATTCTTAGGCCAAACCTACATGAGGCTTTTCGAGAGTAGCACCAAGATTTAGAGAAAGATGGGAGTTGGGCCAGTACATTTAATTTACCTGCTGAGCAATGCTGACTGGTGTAAAGATGAGTGAAAGATAGCACTAGGTCACACATCTAACTTTTGCAAGGACATTGTTGAAGGTTACAGATCTTGTTCTCTCTCTCTTTTTTATAGTAACACATTAAAAAAACCCGGGAGAATGGACAAAAGATAAAATCTCCCTTTGGAGGCTGATGAAAATTGTCAGGTTAGATGGGCTTTTTGGGAATCATTATGTCTTATAATGCTCTGCATATACCCAGAGAACACCGGAAATCACATATCAAGGTCACTCTGCTCAGCAGAAAATTTCCTTAATGCCACACGATAATGAGTGAAACAGATGCAAATAAGGCTTTGACCATCAGCCCACCTCATTAGGACTGTGTATGCTTCAGCTTCCATTTTCCTACTTTTTGTGTCAGCTTCAGTTCAAAGGCCCAGTGCTTTTGAGTGATAGTGATGGTTGATGGTTTTCTGCCAAAATTCTGTCAGCTTAAGTATCCAGCCAGGTTCAGGGATGGTGCCCCCCCCCCGCCCCCGGGTGAGAGCCCACCCCGCCCTCCGTTGTGCCTCCAGAAAGCAGACAGCTTTCCCTTTGGGATCACGGAAAGCTGTTGTACTTAGAATATTAACTGTGATGGAGCTGCTGTTGCAGTTAGAAATTCTGTCCTGGTGCTCAGAGCGGTCTTGTCCCCTAGTTACGGTTTGAAAAAATTAATATCTGCTTGTGATTTCACAGTTGCTACTTTTAGAGAAGTAAATAAAATAAATAAGCTCTTTCACAGAAACACATGAAGTAGATAATAGGGGTTCGCAGATGTTCCAAAAATTGTGCTAGCAGAATGAGCCTGGCGGTGTTGGGCATCATCACGATTAGGAATGACCAAATAATGTTAATGTCCCTCTCAGCTCAGAGACAGTGAGTCTCTGGCCACTTCTCAGTTCCCTGGGGACTGTGTCCAACAAATTGGAGTCCCGAACTAAGCTCTGTCTGCCCCAGCCCGTTCCTGGCTTACTAGACCCCGCTGTCAGCTCATATGGAATTAGGAATTCAGATTAACTTGAGCTTCAGTCTATCCAAAAATCTAATCATGCAGATGAATGTGATGCAACAAAAGCAAAAGAAAAGGGTTTTTAGCTGGCCCAGCTTTTGAGATTCCAAGGATCAGTTATTATAAATAACCATGTAAACTGCATCTCTTCGCCAAGAAACCCTACTTTCTGTTTATTTTTTACAATCCGTTTTAGGCAGCGGCAGCAAGTAAGCAAGTTATTTGAAGTCAGGTTCTAGACCCAGCTCCGTCACCAGCCAGGTTTGTGACCCTGGGGGACCTTGTTCTCAAGGGCACTCTCCCTCTCTAGTGCTCTAGTGAACAAAGAGCCAGAGGTGACAAGTCCCTCAGCACCTGCAAAGGTGGGGGGGGGGGACTGACAAGGAAGAACAGGTGGGTTTGTTTTTCTGGGGAAACTCTTCTGGCTTTAAGGGCGCGGGGGCTCAGCACAGGTCCCTCTGCTCAGTCGAGCAGGTGCAGCTGGCGCCGGAGCAGGGGAGCCTGCGGATGCAGGGACTGTGTGAGCAGGCCGCAGAGGAAGAACTAGATGGCAGGTCCTGGGCCCAGAGGCCCACCTCAGTAGGAGGCCTGTCCTGCTTGCTTCTCAGAAGTCTGCAGGGAGGAGCCACGGTAACTAGAGACCCTGGTCTGCTCTGAATGGCTCTACAACCTGGTAGCTATGGAAGGTGGCCCCGTTCTTTCTCTGTTTTTAAACAGAGCTAAGAATCTGAGTCATATGGACCCTGAGTAAATTATTTACTGGTTGTGTGACTTGAAGCAAATGTGACCTTATTTACTATCGGCTTCAGTCTCTTCAACTATAAAAATCAAGATAATAGTAGTACTTCCCGATGGGGCCATCGTGAGGATCAAGTGAAGTAATACAGACAAAGCACAGTGACTGGCTCCATGATGCTAATTATTATTGTTATTATTAGATGGTAATACTTATGTGGGATGAAATCCTTTCACTACTCAGTGATCTAGACTTAGTGCAGCCAGATATTTCATTTCAATCAACAGTGTCGTAACATCATTTGAGTTGAATCACAAGTTAATTTGGGCCCAAGTCCTTGTTCATAATTCGAAAATATTGAGGGAAGTTATGATGACTGTAGTACACTCAGATCCCCACCTGCCCCCGGTCGGTTCTCCTTCTCGGCACCGTCTCACAGCTCAGGAGTGGGCCAGGCCTCCCCTGTCTGGGCCACGCCTCGTCCCTTAGAGGACAAAGACCAGCCCCAGCTCATGGTGCCCCCCGCACCCCCGCATACAGATTGCCTTGCAGGCCCCTTCTTGTTGCCTGCCTGGGTCTCCGGGGAGCATGGAGGGTTATTCATGGTGTCGGCTCTGACCGTGGTGCCGGAGGGCATGGATGTATTTTTAGTGTCTCCTCCCTAGGATCTGGCTGAAAAGGTCCTGCCTATATTTTATGCCTAATGTTACCTTCTGAATAAACAGGGTGGAGAACTCATTTATGTCAATAGGGCCCAAGCAATGTCAGGGCGTGGGTTCCCCCCTCCCTTCGGAATGTTATTTTGCTAATGACCTGTAAGGAAAGTGCTTTGTAAACTCCAAGGCAGTTTGTAGGAGCTCTTATGAAGGACAGAAGGACGAGGAACTGCGTCAGACTGCCCGGAGAAGAGGGGTGGGTGCACTCGGGTAGCTTCCGGGGGCTGAGCTAAGACCACTGAGAAGCTGAGATGGGGAGGGGGTTGCATTCCGTGTTTTCTGCCCATCAGAGTGAGCAAGAATAGAGACCGTGACAAACAATGAGTATATAATTGACATATAACATTATATTAATTTTAGGTGTAAAACAGAATGATTTGATACCTGTGTGCACTGCAGAATGATTACTGTTGTAAATCTAGTTAATATCCACCATTACTGGAGGTCCTGTCGTGGAACTTAGTGGTAACAAACCTGACCAGTGTCCATGAGGATGCGGTTTCGATCCCTGGCCTCGCTCAGTGGGCTAAGGATCTGGTGTTGCTGTGAGCTGTGGTATAGGTCACAGACGCGGGATCCCACATTGCTGTGGCGGTGGTATAGACTGGCAGCTGCAGCTCCAATTCAACCCCTAGCCTGAGAACCTCCATATGCTGTTGAGTGCGGCCCTAAAAAAAAAAAAAATCCACCACCTTACATAGTTACAAAAATTTTTTTTCTTATGATGAGAACTTTTAAGATCTTAGCATTTTTCAAAAATGCAATGTGGCGTTATTAACTGTAGTCCTCCTGTTGTGCATCACATTCCCGTGACTCGTTTATTTTATAATTTGAACTTTGTACCTGTTGACCTCTTTCACCCATTCCCTGCCACCTCCCTCTCTGACCTCTGGCAGCTACCAATCTGTTCTCTGTATCTATGAACTTGTTTTGTGGTGGTTTATTTGCTTTAGATTCTGCATATGAAATCACATGGTGTTTGCCTTTCTGACTTATTTTACTTAGTACAGTGTCCTCGAGGTCTCACCAAGTTGTTGCAACTGGCAAGATTTCATTCTTTTCCATGGCTAAAGAATATTTTCTTTATCCATTCATATCTTGATGGACACTTTGGTTGTTTCCATGTCTTGGCTGTTGTAAATAATGAGGCCATCACCATGGAGAAGCCTGTATCTTTTTGAATTAGTGTTTTTCATTTTCTTTGGATAAATACCAGGAAGGACAATTGCTGGATCATATGATAGTTCTATTTTTATTTTTTAAGGAATCTCGGTACTGTTTTGCATAATGGTTGTACCAATTTACATTGCCACCAGTAGTATGCAAGGGTTCCCTTTTCTCCACATCCTCACCAACCTTGTTATTTCGTGGCTTTTGATGTAGCTTTTCTAACAGGTGTGAGGTGATATCTCGTTGCGATTTTGATTTGCATTTCCTCAGTGGTTAGTGATGTTAAACATCTTTTTATGTACCTGTTAGCCATCTGTGTGTCTTCTTTGGAAGAATGTCTATTCAGATCTTCTGTCCATTTTACATTAGGTTTTTTAATATTGAATTGAATGAGTTTTTTACATATTTTGGTTATTTACCCCTATCTGATATATGAATTGCAAATATTTTCTTCCATTCAATAGACTGCCTTTTCATTTCGATAGTTTCCTTTGCTAAGCAGTCCCCAAGTCTTTCGTAATCAGTGAATTTCATTTGTCTGCAATAATGGTTAAACTGAATAGGCCTAAAACACATTTTTCCATCTTCACCTGAATTTCAGTAGGAATCATCCTAGATTCATCTTGTTGGGTCTTAACCGGTCAGATACCTTCTGGCACGTGAGAAAACTGAGGTGGCTTGGTTAAGTGACTTGCTTAAATTGTACAGAGGGTGAATGGCAGAGCCCAGACATAAACCTTCTGGCTTCTGGTCTGGTGCCTTGTCTGGTAAACCAGACGTTTCTGCTGTGGACATTGAGAAAGCTGTGAAAACTAAGTGAGTTGAGCAGAGGTGACACGGTAGCCTGGAAGGTGTGTGTGTGTGTGGGGGGGGGCCTTGTAGTCATAGCTACTTCCTCTCAGATAAAGCCTTGCACATGATAGCTGCTCATCAGTTGTTCACTGATTTGAACAAAGCAGTCCCATTAATGCTGGCACTCAGTTAATGCTCCATAAACGGGCTTCATGGAACTGAGCACCAAAGATCAGAACACATGAAAAGGCCCATGGCTTGTTCTCATTGTTCTCTACTCCTGCATTTGTGTGTGTTCAACCCTGGGATGGTGGCAGGGCTTCCTGCATGCTCTTAGTCCTCCTTCCTGAACCTTCAGTCTGGGCTTGGATCTTTCTGAGCTTGCTTCCAACAAACGGGGTATTGAGCTCTATGGGAGCTGCAGGTCATCCAGGCTGCATCATTAGTGGACAACCAGCTGTCCCCTCCTGCCATGGCCGGGCAGCGTCCCCAGTGCCGGAGCATCCAGTCTCCTTCTGTGATTAACCGACCGGAGCTTGGCTATGATCAGCAGAGCTCCCAGTCCAGGGGTGGCCAGGTTCCAAATCCGGCTCCTTGGAAGTTCCTAACTGGGCTCCACCTGTCAGGAGGTAATAAAGAGACACTTACTGGTATTTTGGAAGTGCAACTTTATACTTTTTGATAACTAGTTAGTAGCATGTCGGAGTGTTCTCATTTTGCAGCCCGATCTACAAGAGGCTTATGAAAGGTATTTATACCTGTCCTAATTGTAACCTTACTCCTTACTTATTGCCAACTAGTCTTCCTCTGTTTTTTTTTCTGAATCACCCAGGACTTGGAGTCACTGTGCTTGGCTAGGAGAGGGGCTTCTATCATCCCCAAAATTCCTGACTGCTTGGGAGACAAATGGTACGATGTAAGAGATCTGTTTTCTTCCCTCTAGGTTTGAGGACTTGGTAAAAAAAAAAAAAAAAGGTTAGAAGATGGAATGATATTTAGGTTTTTTTATTCTGTGCCAGGAATGCTAAGAAAAGATTACAGGCATTGGGAATGAGCAGTTCTAGGAGGAGAGTGAGCAGTCATAACTAGGCGTTCCACCAGCCCGTAAAGATGCAGAGACATACATCTCTGCCATCTCTGCGAGGGGAAGCAGGATGCCTAGGACAGGACAGTGGTCAAAAGCCCTGGTTTTGCAGCTAGGATACTTCAGCTCAAATTGTACCCCCATTACTCACTAGGTGGATGACATTAGGGAAAGCACATAACTTTTTCTTTGAAGCATGTTTTATTTTGTTTTTTTTTATTTTATGATTTTTTTCCGTTGTAGTTGATTTACAGTGTTCTGTCAATTTCTACTGTACAGCAAACTGACCCAGTCATACATGGATCTATATCTATATATGTATATATGTGTATATATATATATGTATATATATATATACACACACACACACGCACACACGCACACACACACATATATATTCTTTTTTCTTTCTTTCCTTTTTTTTTGCTTTTTAGGGCCGCACTTGCGGCATGTGGAGATTCCCAGCCTAGGGGTCCAATTGGAGCTAGAGCTGTCAGGCACAGTCACAGCCACAGCAACGCTGGATCCTTAACCCACTGAATAAGGCCAGGGATCGAACCCACAACCTCATGGTTTCTAGTTGGATTCGTTTCCGCTGCGCCACGACAGGAACTCCAGTTCTTTTTTTTTTTTTTCTGTCTTTTGTCTTTTTAGGGCCCCACTGCAGCATATGGAGGTTCCCAGGCTAGGGGTCTAATCAGAGCTGTAGCTGCCGGCCTACTCCACAGCCACAGCAATGCCAGATCCGAGTCACATCTGTGACCTACACCATAGCTCACTGCAAAGCTGGATCCTTAACCCACTGAGCAAGGCCAGAGATCGAACCCACAACCTCATAGTTCCTAGTCAGGTTAGTTTCCACTGCACCATGATAGGAACTCATATATATATATATATATATATATATATATATATATATATACACACACACACACACACATACACACACACATTCTTTTTCTCACATTATCCTCCATAATGTTCCATCACAAGTGACTAGATGTAGTTCCCTGTGCTACACAGCAGGATCTCATTGCTTCTATACTCCAAATGCAATAGTTTGCATCTATTAACCCCAAATTCCCTATCCATCCCACTCCCTCCCCCTCTGCCTTGGAAACCACAAGTCTGTTCTCCAAGTTCATGAGTTTCTTTTCTATGGAAAGGTTCATTTGTGCCCTACATTAGATTCCAGATATAAGTGATATCATATGGTATTTGTCTTTCTCCTTCTGTCTTACTTCACTTAGTATGAGAGTCTCTAGTTCCATCCATGTTGCCACAAATGGCGTTATTTTATTCTCTTTTATGGCTGAGTACTATTCCATATAGTTCTATATTGAGTTTTCTGAGGTACCTCTATACTATTTTCCACAGTGTTTGTACCAATTTCCATTCCCACCAACAGTGTAGGAGGGTTCCCTTTTCTCCACACCCTCTTCAGCATTTGTTATTTGGTTGACTTGTTAATGATGGCCATTCTGACTGGTGTGAGGTGGTACCTCATAGTTTTGATTTACATTTCTCTAATAGTCATTGATGTTAAGCATTTTTTCTTGTGCTTGTTGGCCATCTGTATATCTTCGTTGAAGAAATGTCTGTTCAGGTTTTTTGTCCATTTTTCAATTGGGTTGTTGGTTTTTTGCTGTTGAGTTGTATATGTTGTTTGTATATTTTGGAGATTAAGCCCTTGTCTGTTGCATCATTTGAAACTATTTTCTCCCATTCTGTAAGCTGTCTTTTTTTTATATATATATATGGTTTCCTTTGCTGTGCAAAAGCTTGTCAGTTTGATTAGGTCCCATTGGTTTATTTTTGCTTTTATTTCTGTTGCCTTGGGAGCCTAACCTAAGAAAATATTTGTAAGGTTGATGTCAGAGAATGTTTTGCCTATATGTTCACTTCTAGGAGTTTGATGGTGTCTTGTCTTACATTTAAGTCTTTAAGCCATTTTGAGTTTATTTTTGGGCATGATACAAGGGTGTGTTCCAGTTTCATTGATTTATATGTGGCTGTCCTGTTTTCCCATCACCACTTGCTGAAAAGACTGTCTTTTCCCCATTTTATATTCTTGCCTTCTTTGTCGAAGATTAATTGACTGAGGTGCCTGGGTTTATTTCTGGGGTCTCTATTCTGTTCCATTGGTCTGTATGTCTGTTTTGGTACCAGTACCACAGTGTCTTGTTTACTGTGGTTTTGAAATATTGCCTGAAGCCTGGGAGAGTTATGCCTCCTGCTTGGTTTTTGTTTTTCAGGATTGCTTTGGCAGTTCTGAGTCTTTTATGGTTCCATATATATTTTTGGATTGTTTGTTCTAGTTATGTGAAAAATGTCATGGGTAATTTGATAGGGATTGCATTGAATCTGTAGATTGCTTTGGATATTACGGCCATTTTTATGATAATTAATTCTTCCAACTGAGGAACATGGAATATCTTTCCATTTCTTTGAATCTTCTTTAATTTTCCTGATTAATGTTTTATTTTTTATTTTATTTTATTGTCTTTTATCTTTTTAGGTATTGTATTTTTATATTCCTTTTCTAATTTTTCATTGTTAGTACACAGAAGTGCGACCATTTCTGAATGCTAATCTTGTATCCTGCTACTTTGCTGAATTTGTTGATCAGTTCAAGTAGTTTTTATGTTGAGTCCCTAGGGTTTCTATATAAAGTATCATGTTATCTGCATAGAATGACAATTTTACCTCTTCTTTTCCAATTTGGATACCTTTTACTTCTTTTGTTTGTCTGATTGCTGTGGTTAAGACTTTCAATAATATGTTGAATAAAAGTGGTGAGAGTGGGCATCCTTGTCTTGTTCCAAATTTTAGTGGGAAGGCTTTGAGCTTCTCTCCATTGACTATTTGCTGTGGGTTTGTCATAAATGGCTTTGATAATGTTAAGGTATGTTCCCTCTTTACCCACTTTGGTAAGAGGTTTTTTTTTTATCGTGAATGGATTTTGGATTTTGTCAAATGCTTTTCTGCATCTATAGAGATGGTCATGTGGTTTTTGACTTTTCTCTTGTTAATGTGATGTATGACATTAATTGATTTGTGTATGTTGAATCATCTTTCTGAAACTTGGATGAATCCCACATGGTCGTGGTGTATGATTTTTTTTATATGTTGCTGGATTTGGTTGGCTAAAATTTTGTTGAGACTTTTTGTCTATAGTCATCAAAAATATTGGCCTTTAATTTTCTTTTTTGGTAGTATCTGTCTGTTTTGGTACTAGGGTGATGGTAGCTTCATAGAATGTCTTTGGAAGTGTTTCTTCTTTTTCAAACTTTTGGAAAAGTTTAAGAAGGATAGCTATAAGGTTTTCTTTGTATGTTTGGTAGAATTCAGCCATGAAGCCATCTGGTCCTGGACTCTTGTTTGTAGAGACTATTTTTATTGTATATTCATTTTCATTTCTAATGATCGGTCTGTTCAGTCGATCTGTTTCTTCTTGATTCAGTTTTGGCAGGCTGTAAGTCTCTAGAACGTTGTCCATTTATTCTAGGTTGTTAAATATGCTGGCGTGCAATCGTTCATAGTATTTCCTTATGTTTTTTTTGTATTTCTGCAGTATCCATTGAGATTTCTCCTTTTTCATTTCTTATTTTTTTATCTAGGTTTTTTTTCCATTTCTTCTTGGTGAGTCTGGCCAGAGGTTTGTCATTTTTGTTTACTTTTTCAAAGAACCAGCTTTTGGTTTTACAGATTTTTTTCTATTGTTTTTTGAATCTCTATTTTATTGATTTTCTCTCTGATCTTTATGACTTCCTTCCTTCTGCTGACTTTGTCCTTCTTTTTCTAGTTCATTTAGGTGGTGGGTTAAGTTGTCAATTTGAGATTTTTCTTCTTTTTGATGGAGGCCTGTATCTCTCTGAATTTCCCTCTAAGCGCTGCTTTGGCAGCATCCCATAGATTTTGAATGGTTGTGTCTTCCTTATCAGTTGTTTTGAGGTATTTTTTAACCTTCTGGATATCCTCATTGACCCACTGGCTTTTTAGTAGCATGTTGTTTATTCTTCATGTAGTCCATTTTTTCTCATTTCTTTTTCTGTGGTTGGTTTCTAGTTTCATGCCTGCGGTCAGAGAAAATACTTGAAATAATTTCTATACTCTTAAATTTGTTGAAGTTTGTTTTGTGCCCCAGTATGTGGTCAGTCCTTGAGAATGTTCCATGTGCACTTGAAAAGAGTGCGTACTCTGATTTTTTTGAATATAACGTCCTGAAAATGTCAGTTAAGTCTAACTTTTCTCTTGTGTCATTTAGGATCTCTGTTGCCTTATTGATTTTCTGTCTAGAGGATCTGTCCATTGATGTGAGTGGGATGTTAAAATCTCCTACTATTATTGTATTACCATCAATTTCTCCTCTTATGTCTGTTAGTATTTGTTGTATGTATCTGGGTGCTTCTGTGTTAGGGGTGTATATATTGATAATTGTAATGTCCTCTTCTTGAATGGATCTTTTTATCATTAAGTGGTGTCCTTCTTTGTCTTTCTTTATGGCCTTCATTTTAAAGTCTGTTTTGTCTGATATGAGTAGTGCATCTCCTGGAAATCATGTAACTTTTGACCTTCAGTTTCTACATCTGTTTTATGGGAATGATGGTCTAAGCACCTCAGTGGGTCGTAACACATTCTAAGTGTGTAAATGGTGGCAACATTATACACTCTAGTGCTGTGCAAACTTAAGCAAGTCACAACTTCTCTGGACCTCTTTTTCCTCATTTGAAAGGCATTAGAGTGGGTGATTCTTTATGTTGGGGTCCAGACATGAGATAGAAACCATGCCAGTTATTTCTACAGAGAAATTGATATAAACAATGCTTAACTAGTTAACAGAGAACTGAAAAGTCAAACAGGAAGCAGCTACTATCCTTAGAAGGGGGAACAGAGGGAAGACATCAACACTGTTAAAACTTAGAAGGGAAACATACCTCCCAGCAGGTCCTGAGGTCTCTGGGGAAAGAATGGAGGGTGATACTCTGGCTGGTGCTGAGAAAATTGCAAACAGAATCTCCATGCTGTAAGAATGAGCCAAGCTGCTGAGGTTGGGTTAAAAGAGGAAAAGTGGCTGGGGCTGTGTGGACCTAATGGGAAGCAAGCAGGAAGTAGCAGACCCCCTCTCCCCACTTCAGGTCTCCTTCTAGTGCCCACCCCCCTTTGGGAAAGCAGGAAGCAGCTGGCAAAGGAGAAGTGGGGTGTGCAGGGTCCCATCTCTAGCATCATAAAACTGAGTGTGGAAGGGTAGTCTTGGGGCCGAGAGGCAACAGCTTAGTAACTGGTATCATCTCAAAGGTTCCTTCCATGTCACAGTCTCTGAGTCAGGTTTTGAAGCCCACGCAGTGCTGTCAGTGGCTGTGGAGAGCCAGCACAGTGTGGTACCATGAGCCTGAACTTTGCAGTCATACAGAACAGGGTTGAAATTCTATGGGATGTTGGGCAAGTTACTTTGAATTTCTCTGAGTCTTGTTTCCTCCTCTGTAAAATGTTCATATCAATACCTGTCTTACAGGGTTGCTTTGATAACTAAACAGGAAGAGGCTGTAGAGTGCCAGGTACATAAATCATAACTCATTATTATTAAGGATTCTTGTTCTGCAAGTGTCTGCTGATTGGCCCGCTCCCTTTGTTGGCTGCTGTTTTTTTTTGGAGGGTCGGCTTATTCCACTCACATGTGACACACTGGACTGTGATGAAGAGCCTGGGCAGAGGGTCAGTAGCATCGGGGGTCCCATGCCACCCGCAGCACAGGGGACAAAAGTTGTGAGGCTGCTCTTGGTTCCTCTAGGAAGCAGTACTCCACCCAGACGGGATCTAGTAAATGACTCTCATTATTATTATTTTTTTCCTTTTTATAGCCATAGCACTTGAAGCATATGGAAGTTCCTGGGCCAGAGGTTGAATCAGAGCTGCAGCTGCAGGCCTACTCCACAGCCACAGCAACACCAGATCCCAGCCACATCTGTGACGTACACAGCAGCTTGCAGCAATGCCAGATCCTAACTCACTGGACGAGGCAGGGATGGAACCTGCATCCTCACAGAGACAACATTGGGTTATTAACCCACTGAACCACAATAGGAACTCTGCTCAGGGCTTTTAAATAGCATAAAATGGAATCAGGATTAGAATGCAAGTCTGTTGGAGTCTAAGCACATTCCTTTACTATTACTCCAGGCTTTTCTCAGTGCTAATTAAAAGCAATGCAAATTTAACTTAATAAATATCTGAATTTCTCAGTCACATAATAGTAGATTACTTAATAGAACACCTAGTATACTGTCTTTCAATGTCCCATTAAAATGATTATAATGGTTTCATGGCATCTGCTTAACAGCCCCTGATGTATCTTTACCCAGCTTCAAGAAAATAGCTAAAAAACAAAGAAAATGGTACATACTCAGAACTCAACTGACAATTCTTAAAATGATTTAAATCTGCTATGGAGACTATTGTATGTGGCCAATGTTGTATCAATTATTGGGGGAGGCAGTCTATTTAAAAATATTCTCCTGGACTTCCCGTGTGGCTCACAACATAAAAATATTCTCTTACCCCAACACAAAGCAAACAGTTTTTATAGTGAAACCATTTATCTAAATGGTACTTCTCTGACAAATTTTTCCCTTTATATTTCTAAATAATTTTGAGATTCTCTCCTACACGCATCCCAGGCATTGTGATTAAGTGGTGCTGTTTCTCAGAAATCTTGGCACTTATCATAACCATCCAACCCATTCTAACAGATCTGGTATAGGATCAGCTAGGTCAGTTTTTGCTAAATCCTGCTTGTCGTAAAAGAAGCTTCTGAAAATAAAGATTTCCAAAAAATTGTAGGAACAGCGAAGCTGGGTTGACAAGAACCATTCATGGACCACCTTTACTTCACTTCATATAAAAGCACAGGGCTGCTTGTCTGAATGAGAGGTGGGGAGAGGGGAGAAGATCCCTTATTATTTCCTCATTGCCTGCTCCCTGTCTCAGAGTCCTCAGAGCCATGCTAACAAAGTGATTCTCGATTTCATTTGGAAAAAAAATCAACAAATGAGAATGTATAGGACTTTTTAAAACATGGCAAGGGGAAGTATTTTCACTCTTCAGTTAAAATTATCTTCTATTAAAAATAATAGAAAATTAAAATAATTAAAAGAATGTGTTGCTGGAAAAAGACTTGGCAAGTAGATTTGGAGGAGAATAGCTAAGCCTGAAGTGGACAAAAGGGTATACATGAAATAAATGCACGGCAAAACTCAAACATCAGCGAAGGAAGTATAGGGATCAAAATTTGCCACCTCAAAATCTTTTTTGGCATGTGAATTATTTTTAGCTGAAAATGATCAAGGCCCTAAAGACTCAGAAAGAAGTTTTAGCTTTCCTTTCAACTGCCTGAAAGAATGTAGATAGAGGACCTGTTCCAGGAAGGAAGCTATCACCATAGTTAAGTGTAGTGTGAGCCTGCTGTGTGGGCAGATTACTTAGCAAAGCCTGTTTGTTAAAATTCCTTTCTATGTCCCATTGTCTCTGCCTGGCCCAACAAACATTTGTTTTTCTTTTTTTGCTTTTTTTTTTGTCTTTTTGCCTTTATGTAGAGCCGTACCCACGGCATATGGAGGTTCCCAGGCTAGGGGTCTAACAGGAGCTGTAGCCGCCGGCCTTCGCCACAGCCACAGCAACGCAGGATCCGAGCCGCGTCTGCAACGTTCACCGCAGCTCACGGCAACGCCAGATCCTTAACCCACTGAGCAAGGTCAGGGATCGAACCCGCAACTTCATGGTTTTTAGTCGGATTCATGAACCACTGAGCCATGAAGGGAACTCCCAAACATTTGTTTATCAAACATTTGCTCTTCTGTCTCCATGTAAATTGGCTTCCTTCTCTTTGAAATCATTAATTCTCTCCCCTCCAACACCTTTCGTCTTTAGACAAAGATGGTATTTGCCATTTTGGTGAGTTACTCAGTTTTCCTGATCTCTCCCATGAACACGTTATTAAACTTTTGTTTGATTTTCTCCTATTAATCTGTCTCATGTCAACTCAGTTCTTAGACCAGCCAAAAGATTTTAGAAGGGTAGGGGAAAATTTCTTCCTCCCCAAGAGAAGAAAAGATTATTCAATAAATTGTGCTGGGACAATAGATTAGTTTTATGGGGAAAATTAAATTTTATTTTCATCTCACTCTGTTTCCTAAGTTAATTCTAGATGATTTAAATAATCCATTGTGGAGTTCCCGTCATGGCTCAGCGCAAACAAATCTGGCTAGCATCCGTGAGGACACAGGTTCCATCCCTGGCCTCAGTCAGTGAGTGGGTTAAGGATCCCATGTTGCCATGAGCTGTGGTGTAGGTCTCAGACATGGCTTAGATCTGGTGTTGCTGTGGCTGTGGTGTAGGCCGGCAGCTACAGTTCTGATTGACCCTTAGCCTGGGAACCTCTATATGCCAGAGATGCGGCCCTAAAAAGACAAAAAAAAAAAAAAAAATCCATTGTAAAAAATAAAAGTGAAATAAATGTTTAGAAAGGAGTTTATAAGTTTTGGATAAACTCTAAAAGCAATGCATAAATTTGAAAGGAAAATATTGATAGATTTGTCTGCAACAAAAGATGAAACCATCTTACTCATTTGATCCTTCTAGGAAGATCCAATGAGATTAATAAGTATTAAAATGCTTTGCAGAGAAGTTCTCACTGTGGGAGTGTGGGTTAAGGATCTGACACTGTCTCTGCTATGGTGCGAGTTTGATCCCTGGCCTGGTGCAATGGGTTAAGGGTCTGGTTTTGCTGCAGCTGTGGTGTAGGTCACAGTTATGGCTCAAATTTGATCCCTGGCCTGGGGATTGCCATATGCTGCAGGTGTGGTTAATATATATTAATCCATTATTTTAAATAGTTCCTACTTGAGAATCACAGAAATGCTCTGGCATAGATCCTTAGGATTTGAAGTTGTGGTAAGTCTAATGGGTCTCTGGGTTTTTGAGAGACTTTAATATTAGGGAGGGAGTTTTGCAGAGTGGTTATGGAGCAGAGACACAGAACCAGGGAAAGGGGCCGGGCTAAGATGTATTTTTTTAGGGGAAACATCAGGGCCATTGGAATAGGCAGCTGTGGATTGAATCTTCACTTCTCAGTCCCTAATGGATATCTCTGGGCAAGTTACTGTGCTTCTTTGTTCTGTTCAAAGAAAATAATAAAAGTGCCTGCCCTGGCTGAGTTCTTATTAGAATTAACTATCACTTGGGAGGAAGTGCGTAAAGCAAGGAATGTGCCCTGTGGCAGTTCCCTTCTCCTTCCCTGCCTCCTTTTCTTGGACTTTATTCACCCATTCAGCCCCAGCTCTCTATCCAATTTATTCAACAACTTTACACCAAAAGCTTACTCTGGGAGTTCCCATCCTGGTGCAGTGGGTTAAGAATCCGACTGCAGTGGCTCAGATCGCAGCTATGGCTTGGATTCAGTCCCTGGCCTGAGAACTTCCATAGGCCATGAGTGTGGCCATTAAAAAAAAAAAAAAAAAGCTTGCTCTGTACTTAGCCTCTGGATGGTACAGGGACTACACACAAGAAAAAGACACGTTAGTTTCTATCATCACAATATCTAGAGAATTGGATATAGGACCCAGATACCAAAATAAGACATTAAAAGATTTTATATGATTCTGTGGGACCTCTGAGAAGGCAGTGCCTGTGAATCTGGGAAAACCATTTAGCAAAATATATGTACTAAAGTGGTGATCCCTGCCTCTGCGTCTTTACCTCTTACTCCTCTCAGGGGCTTGGAACTAATAACTAGGACCCATAGGTAAGGTTTTCTGCGAGAAGGATGACAGCATGTTAATACGGTTGGCAGTTGTTCCAGATTCCTCATGCCCCCCGCCCCAACTGAGTGTGCCACATTATTGAGCAAATGGATGCGCCCCTCAAACCAGCCTGTTTCAGGGGGACACTGCTTCAGCTTTGAGGAGGGAACACAGTTCCTTTCTCACACAGTGAGAGTGGCTTTCTTATTACAGTGATGATAGGGCTATGGCCAGAAGGAGGCTCAAGAAGACCTTCCCTCTCTCCAGGGTGATGCCTAGGGGAGTGAAGCAAGTAAGGTAGGCAGAAGCATGAGGCTGGTGGCCCTGAAGAACAGCCCCTTTTGGGAAGCCTGAGCTGCACAGTGTGTGTCTTCTTTTCTCAGGTGACCCCTTCATCTTATGGAACAGACTAGGAACCTTCATCTCGGAGAGTGAACCATTGCTTTTGAATCCCTGCTTCTTGTTCTCCATTGCGTGGTTTGCAGGGCTTCGGTTTTCCAGAGCGACAGACTTCCTGTGGAGCTGCCTCTCGCACTGTCACACAGCTCTACGTTAGCATTATCCTGAGTGCCAGTGGATCTTCCACCCATTGGTCCTCATGCTGAGTCTAAACTATCCTTGGCTGCCCTGTATCCTGTCACACACGGAATGCCTTTTGGGCATCATTTCTACTTCTTACCTCCAACTACTTACCTCATTTGATGGGCAGACATTATTACTCGATTTTGCAGTGAAAGAAACTGGGATTCAGAGACGTTTATGAACATGCTTGAGGCCACAGAACCACTAAGTAGCCCAGGCAGAATTTATGCTCTTCTCTGACTCAACAACCTATACTTTTATCGTTACTCTATGCTATTTAATTTTTTTTCTTTTCTTTATATTGGTTAAAATATACATAGCATAAAATTTACCATTTTAAATGGCATTGAGTACATTCAAATTGTTGTGCAATCGTCATCCGTCTAATTTTTAAGCCTTTATAAGACAGCAGCGACATCCAAGTCTATTGGTAGTGGGCCACAAGATCATTAATTAAGAAAATTAATTTACATTTGTGTGGGCCAGCGAATTTCTACTTGGTAACAATGGCTTGATGAACAAGTATTTGGATGTGACTCAAATGCTCATCTGAATTTGGGAGCTTTATTTATATTTATTATCTTCCATCAGGCACAGAAGATAGTCTTCCAACTTCAGGAAATTAAACAAGAACATCTTACTATTATGCTGTTAATTATGTTCAGCTTTAATTGTAATTGCTGATTGATCCTAGCCTACTAGCTTAACATCTGGGTGCAGCAGGCAGGCCATGGTAGTGGTAGGTGTGTAAAAAACACCAGAGAGCTCCTGTGGGTTGTCTAATTAGATAAACTGGTCCTAAAGACCTCGGTTGGCCCACTTCGGGGGAAGCAACACACTAGGTTTCTGGGAATGATGCGTATCAGGACTTCTTTTTCTCTTTACCAGGCTGAATATTCTTGTTTTTCCTCATAAAATGCAGGTTCCAACTGCTTTCCAGGCTGTTAACTGATATTTCTTTCCAGTGTATCATCTGGAGTAGAACCCACCACGATCCTGCCAGAACAGAGCAGAACACACCTCCCTAACTTTAGATAGCATGCTCCGCTCATGACACCCTAGGGAGAATCAGGCTTTTGTCACTGCGTTCATGTTGCTGGCTCATACTGAGCTTGCAGTAAGTTCAAATTCCACATTGCTTCATGTACGTTATTGTGGCACCAGACCTTCCTACCTATGTCCTTACAAGATGGCCTTTTGAGCTCAAGGGTAAGATTCTATTTTTCTCAAAGATGGAAAATAGGTACAGTGCCCATCCTCTTGGACTTTGTTCACATCTGTTGACCTTGCTATTAGAACCTTTTCCACTGAGCCTAGATAGGCCTCGGAATCCTCAACACAAGGCTTCACTTAGTCATTACCAATAATCTCTGAGTTGGCACTACACAAGTAGAAGCCTAATTGCCTTTCTTACTTTTCATTCATTCCTATTTACTTATTTATTTATTTATTTATTTTTAGGACTGCATCTATGGTATACGGAGGTTCCCAAGCTAGGGGTTGAATCAGAGCTGTAGCTTCTGGCCTAGGCTAGAGCCACAGCAATGCAGAATCTGAGCTGCATCTGGGACCCACACTGCAGCTCGTGGCAATGCTGGATCCTTAACCTACTGAACTAGGCCGAGGATGGAACCTGCATCCTCATGGATACTAGTTGGATTCTTAACGTGCTGAGCCAAGACTGGAACTCCTATTTTCTTTTATATTTAACCTCTCATGGCAAAGTATAAATCAGTGTACATTAAGGGCAAAAGACTAAGGAAATGATCAATGTAATAGAGCTTGATAGAATTAATATCACAGCAAAAGTTGAATGTTGCTTGCAGCAAAAGTACAATAGTTTTGTTATTACTTCAAAGGATTCATTAAAAAAATATGTTTAAGGCCTTATTTTGTGAACAGCTTATGCTAGAAACTTACCTATTTGCAGAAACCATGATTACATCTCCCCTCAGTGATTCAGCTTCTTTCTACTCTCTCCCACACGTCTGTGCCATAAGCAGTTGACTTTAGGTTCAGAAGAAGTTTGGGGGGGGGGATAGGCATGTTGCATTTTTTCCCCTCTTTCCTTACTCCCAAGACTAAGGGGGGAATGTGTCAACCTTCATTTCCCTCTAAAGATTAAAAAAAATAAAAGGTAAGGAATGAATGGGGAGACATTGGGCTGGCGACAGTTTATATAGGTTAGGAGATACTGGGTTGGGTTAAAGTTTTGCAAAGTAGTCCTTATACAGAAACCAGTCTTTCAGGTACAAAGGCTGTTGAATTCCCAGTTCTTCACCTTTGCAGAAGGCTCTGTGGCTTGCCAGGGTTAGCAAAGCAAAGCATCACTGACTTGATGTGTATATAAAAAGCATATCATGGATTACGAAGCAGGGAAATGATGATTGTTCTCTGATTATGTCCTACTTCAGGTATTTTAAGTATCTCATCTTGCCATCAGGGGGGTTTCCTTCTGTGCCTTTGATTTGGCAGCATCCTGATGTTGATAGAGAGTATTTTCAGAACCTGGTTTCCAAGAACTCTTAGTTGTTAGATGTTCAGGGGGCTATTTACCTCTCCTTCTCTTTCTGATCTGACCAATGGGGAAGACACATAAGGAATAACAGACAGGAAAGTACCACTTTTTTCATAGTTAGACAAACTCATGATGCCCAAAGTAGACTTTGATAAAAGCTGGATTAATGAACCTGACTCTGGTGTGAAGCTGAAGTGCATGCTTCCACTACTTAGCCCAAATCTAAGGCCCTGGAGTCACATACTCAGCCCCCAAAAGTGTGCAGCTGAGGAACTGGGCCTGCAGAGTTCCATCCGCATGCTAGGACTACAGGCCTGCCACATCCAGCCAGCCATAGGTTGAGCACGTAGAATGGCAAGCATGTCTGCTCCCACTTAGGAAGGACAGTGGTGCAGAGACAGAAAGGGCAGTCTTTAGTACAGTGATGCTCCTCCAGTAATTGCAACGCGGTGAGTCTGAACTCTCACCCATCACATGACCCACCCCCTCAGTGGAAAATGAATCATGGGTAGGAGAGGCCAGACATCCTATCCATCCTCCTAACAGGAGAGAGGGGGGCGGACGGCCTTTCATCTACTGTACAACAAGCATCAGTATTCTTCCCCTCACAGTGTCAGTTTTGAAAAAGAATGCTCTGTTCTGTCCCTTGGAGGATGTCTTGTTTGTGATTTAATCCAAGAAATGATGTTTGGGGAAACAAGTTTTAGGCTGAAAAGATGGTATGATTTTGATTGGAGAAAAATGTTATGCCTAGAAAACTCCCCAGGGATCATCTGCAAATCAATCCTTGGTTTATGCAAAATAGCACCTGTGCCTCTGTGCTGATGGTGCAGATGTGGTAATTAACCACGTGGAAAAGCCAGCTGCACTCCTGGGGCTGGGGGTGAGTCTTTTCCCTGTCCAGGATTGGGGGATTCCAACTTAAAGAGAAACAAGCATATGAGAGGCTGGTGTGTAAAGTCTCAGAAAACCGACTACTTGGCTTGTGAAAATTGCCTTTTGTTTCCAAAGCAACAGTGTTTTTGAGAAAAATGAAACTTTTCTCAATGTGAGATTTTCTCTAAGGAAAAAATATCCGCCTATTATATTGGAATACAGTATAGCAATGTTAAAAAACTATGAGTGGATTTTGGAATTAGGTAAATTCAGGCTTAGCGTCTGGGTCTCTTACATACTGGGAACCTTGACCCAGTTACTTCGCCTCTCGGAGCCTCAGTTTCCTCATTCAGAGTGGAGATAATAATAGCTACAGGCAGTGTTTCTGTCCAGATTATAGATGGTGGATGTAAAGTGTCTGGCCCAGAATGAATTGTGATGATAATGTATGCTTTTTTTTTCTAAATTCTTTATTCTGCATCATGACGGGTGGATTTGTAAGCTTTATTTGTGCCCAACACTAAATCCGGGAGAATTTTTGGTCCTTTATAGGTCAGAAAAACTAGGCCAGATTTTTAAGTGGGAATTAAGGGATCATCTTCCAGAAAGATCCTTTCTGGTCTGTATTACTGATTTTTCCAGAGAATTAGATCATCCAAACATTTGCTGATACGTTGGAGTTTGCACTGAAGTGCCAGATGTGCTTATTGGGACAGAATACTGCCCAAAAGGAAGCTTGATGGATATTCTGCTCAATGGTGACATTCCTCTCAACTGGGGTTTCCAGTAAGAGCTAGGCATTTGAGTGCTAGGAAGCCCAACTAGTGAAATCCTACAACCAAACCCTCTTTCCATCAACATTCCTAAAGATCTATTGCCATTTGAATGCATTATTTTGGAAGAAGATTTGTGATTTGTGTATTGTCTTGTGGCATGAATGGAAATGGGTAGGTTATTATATCTAGACAGGGATTCCTAAAGGGAACAAGGTTGTCAACCAG
This sequence comes from Catagonus wagneri, assembly GCA_004024745.2. NCBI lineage: Eukaryota > Metazoa > Chordata > Mammalia > Artiodactyla > Tayassuidae > Catagonus > Catagonus wagneri. The sequence goes on from PVHT021183661.1 coordinate 7,124,807, forward strand.
GCTCACCCACTGGCAGCCAGGGGAGACCTGTCTAGAGATGCTGATAGAAAGTCCGTATTGCATCTAGACTGTAGCTATAGACAAGGAGTAGGCACTTGCCAGGTCTAATGAATTTCTGTAACACACACTATGCTGGACAATGAAGTAGGCAAAAGTAAACAAGGACTATTCGCTATGTGCAAGAATATCTTGGTTTGGTGGGACAGACAAATAAGCGAGTTACAGCCGAGTTGACAGAAGTCCTAGGGGAGTGTTAGGTGCATGGCAGTGCCATCTAGTTGAGACTGGGCGTGGGGAATGGGAGGTTTCCCACGGGAGGTGAGCTGAGGAAGGCAGAAGTTTGCCAGGGGAAGGGAAGAAGAAAGGTCTTTCCAAAGAGGGGGAATAAGGTATGGAAGGTGTCAGAGAGAATGGTCCAATCTGGGATTGTAAAGCAATTATGTACCACAGAGCTTAGAGGTGGGAGGTAGGAGTGTGAGAAATGAGACAGAAAGGTAAGTGGATGGTCCTGAAATGGGCCAACGTAGGATGATAATTTGGTATTAGATCAGAGTGGAATTTCAAGTAAGTGGGGAAAGGAGAGATTGTTTGAATAAAGGATTCAGGATGGCTATCTAACCACTTGGCAAAAATAACATTCGATCCCTAGTTCATACCTTTAACCAAAATTAATTGGGGGACGGCTTTAAATTTTCAATATGAAAAATGAAACTCTAGAAGTACTAGAAGAAAAGAGGTATGGTTATATGACACTACAATGAAACCTTAACAGGGATATGAGTATCCAGGAAAAGTATTTCTAACACGATCACTAACCAATTATAACTAACAAAAGAGTTCAGGTTGATATTCATAGACGAGTAGGTATTAGCAGTGTAAATAGGAAGACAAATGACTTCTGGTCTGTAATTATAGATAGTCTATGAACATCTAAATTTCTTCCTTCCTTCATTTTTCTTTGTAGCCATACTGGCATCATGTGGAAGTGCCTGAGCCTGAGCCTGAATCCTCACAATAGCAGTGAGCCGAGCCACAGCAGTGACAATACTGGCTCCTTAACCTGCTGTGCCACCAGGGAACTCCCTAAATTTATTTTTAAATGTGACATGTACAGGCGAATCAGATTTTATTTGGAAGAAATACTCATTTTTTTCTTAATAATTATGAGCCTGTAGCATTCATGTGGGTATAGCTGAGCTTACCTGAAGCCATACCTCCACTATCCCTACAAAGAGTAGCTTTACATTTCACAGAGGAAGAGCAATCTGCATGGATTTTTAATTTGCTGTGTAGGAAGGTTTTCATATCAAAATGACCTGCATGTCTTTTTGCAGCTATGCCATCATTTTGCTGATCACTAAGACGGGGTGACCCAGTCTTGGTAAGACTCTACTGAATGTATTTTCAAAATCTGTAAGTCTGTTTCTCTTCTACAAATACCTTCATTTGTATCCTTTTTAAATTTTTTTATTTTTGCTTTTTAGGGCCGCACCCTCACATACGGAGATTCCCAGGCTTATGGAGATTCCCGGGCTAGCGGTCAAATCAGAGCTGTGGTTGCCGGCCTGCACCACTGCCACAGCAATGCTGGATCTGAGCGGTGTCTGCAACTTCGGTCACAGTCCGCTGAGACGCCCTGATCCTTAACCCACTGAGTGAGGCCAGGGGTGGAGCCTGAAACGTGGTTCCTAGTTAGATTCCTTTCTGCATCGCCACAACGGGAACTCCTGTATAATTTTTTTTTAGATTCCACATATAAGTGACCTCATGATGTTTGTCTAAGGTGGTCTTGCAATGGGGGTTGGGGGGGTGGGGGGGTGGGGGGCGCAAACTCTAAGAATCACGCAGGGCTGGATGGTAGCCAGCGCCGCTGTTATCGCGAGACCACTAGCGCGTGACCATTTAGCGCATGTCGCTTATGGCGCCGCTTTAGAACCACAGGGGAGAAAGCTCCTGCCGGGCTACCTTAAGTTTTGCAGGGGTACTTGTGCTAGAATGTGGTGGGAAGCGGTTCTGGGCCTCCTCCGCGGGGCCCTGCAGGCCCTCTGGCCTCGGTTGGCAGGTGAGCTGACGAGCCGGCAAACAGGCTAAGGGCTGTGTCCTGCCGAGCCCGAGTCTTCGCCGCAGCCGCCCGAGGGCTGGGCCCAGCCTCCACCGCCGTGACGAAGGGCCGCTGCAGTCTCCCTGGGTTGCAGTCCCCGGAACCGCTGCTATTTGGGGGGTCTGAGAAGCATGAGGGCTTGCTGGGTCCTGGGTTCCTTGCTAGGAAGGGTCTGGGGACCTAGCCTGCAGGGTGCCACCCGCTAACGTCTGCTCCTTCAGCCAGGCCTGGGCACTGCCGGGAGGACCCAGACTGGGTGCCGGAAGAAGGCTCCTGGGCAGGGTGACCGGCCATGCAGGCCCTCCCTCACTTAGGCGGGACTAGACCTCAGAGGGCAAAAGTTGATGCTTGGGACCTTGAACAAATGAAACAAAGGGCAGTGATATTGCTTTACTTATGAGATTTATTAAGTGTTAAAAGCTGCAAGGAGGCAGAATTTAATGCTTCCCTTCCCTTTCTTGTATACTTAAATGAAAAGTTGTGGAACAGAGAGTAACATTTGTTTTGATAGAGGTTTACAGGTACGTGGTGACCTGACCTACCCGATAGCTGCAAGAAGGAAGGATTCAACACTAAGTTCACAACTAACCATGCTCCCTCCCTCACCTTTCCTTTAAAAGGACTTTACTGAAAGCCTTTGAGGAGTTTGGGTTTCTTAAAGCATGAGCCACTTGTCTCCTTGCATGGCCCTGCAATAAACCTTTTCCTGCTCCAAACTCCAATGTTTTGGTATTGTTTGGCCTCAGTGTGC
>PVHT021183661.1:7128658-7163242 GCA_004024745.2 Catagonus wagneri
CAAGAAGGAAGGATTCAACACTAAGTTCACAACTAACCATGCTCCCTCCCTCACCTTTCCTTTAAAAGGACTTTACTGAAAGCCTTTGAGGAGTTTGGGTTTCTTAAAGCATGAGCCACTTGTCTCCTTGCATGGCCCTGCAATAAACCTTTTCCTGCTCCAAACTCCAATGTTTTGGTATTGTTTGGCCTCAGTGTGCGTCAGGCACATGGACTTGCATTTGGTAACAGTCTGAGAAAGCATATTGCGTTTTATTGTCAAATTTTATGTTTGCAAAATGAACACAAATCCCACATAGTGATTTAGCAGTTGAAGCTACTGGATATAAAGCTCAACCAAATCTTCCTGGTGGTGGGGTTAAGGTTAAACAAGACAGAGAAACCAGGGAATAGATGTTTCTAAATTGTTCATTTCTGCAGTTCTTTTCAGAATATCAGTAAATCAGTGCATGACCGATTAGGAGGTGCAGGATAAACAACCCATCTTAAAGCCTGCAATTTGAGGAAGTAAAGAAGATTTTATGCAAGATGAATCCCAGCAAAATTGTCCTGTGGATGTGATGATATTACTGGTAAGCTTGGGTGACTTCAGTTCTTACTAACTGCCCCCATTCAGGTATGGACTTAGCAGAGCATTCAGAGCAAGCCTCTGTGGTGCACCCCCTCATAACTGGCTTGCTTACTGCACCCCGGGGGGATGGGAATTACAAGCAAAGGCCCCCTATGGAAATCCCTCTGCCTTCTAGGCGCTTTCAAAGAATCAAAAATTAATATACAGGAAACAAAATGTTCCCATGAAATAATTTCTCTTTGTGATGAATGCTTAGATGGAGAAGTACGGGAGACACCTGGAAGAACTTGTGGCAGAAAGGACCCAAGACCCAGGGCATGAAAAACAAAAGACCAACGTTCTGCTCTTCAGTAAGTAATGCCTTATTGAAGTACGATATCACTAATACTAAAAGGCCAATTTAGTTAGTTCTTGCATTTCTATTTAATTTGTTATTCTGGAATGTGCTTTTTTGTGAGCTCATTGTTGCAGCCATGGAAATAACAATTTTACATCTTTGTTTGAAAATTCTGTGCTCTGGTTGCATGAATTTTTAAGAGTCAGTTCACCTTTGCACTAGAATTTTGATAACTCTCGAGTCCCTTTAACAGACGTCATTGTGTGTCAAAGGTTGACGGTAGAAGACAGATCTTTTCCTGTAATGCCAAGGAAAGGATTTAATGTCGGCACTGGATTTTGGACAGCTGTGTTTAAGTCCGGCAAGGAAGAGCCCAGCTTAGGGGGAGGTGGAGCTGGGAGATCAGCCCTCCTAGGAAACTGCAGTGGGAGGTGATCAGGCAAGTAGAGGACTCCTGTCCCAGCAGCGGAGTTTGATGTGGGTGTGCTGTAGACATGGTTTAGAGCTTAGGCTCTAGAGTGAGCCAGAGCTGAGTTAGTGTCCCAGCTCTCTCTTTTTCTAGCCTTGTATTCCTTGGGCTCACTTTATGAGCCTCAGTTTCTTTATCCCATGAAATAGGATGAAAAGCTGTACCTACTTTGTTGAAGTGTCATATGAAATAAGTTAATTAAATTAATGAGTTGATGCATGTAATGCTCTTAGCAGTGCCTGGTACAGTGAAGAATGCAGTAGATATGCTGGTGATGATGATGATGATGATGATGATGATGTGAAAAGACCAGCATCTTTGAAGGATGTGATGAATCAATGAAGCAAATAAGCAGTTGGTACCTAGCAGAGAGGGTGACCATCATATCCCCAGGCTTAGGTGCTTAGGCAAGTTTCACCAGCATCCCAACAGATTGTTCCTGTTATCTCAAGGACCAAAGTTTTCTGTCCTCTGCTCTGTTGGCTAGGGTTGCCCAGTGTGTGTCAGGCATGGAGATTCCTCACGTGGTTATTGTAGAAGGTCTGATTTCCCTTGACAAGGTACTTCCTAATCCTGGCTGCACATTATAATCCCTTGGGACTTTCACAAGAAACCCATGCTTGGACCCCACCTTCTGGACATTCTGCTGTCATTATTCAGGGGGAAAATTCAGGCATTAGTATTTTAAAAGCTCACTAGTGAATGCTAATGTGCATCCCTGCCTGGAAAACTACTGACTAGCAATTCAGCAAGTAAACTAAGCATTGTTTTAATGCAATGGAATCAGTAAAGATCCATTGGTTTAAATAACCAATTAAAATAACTGTTTTTTTTTTGTCTGACCACTTGCCTGCATTTGACATCTTTTCTCCTCCTTTCTTTCTGAAGCTCACTCCTCCCTGGATTTTCCAGCTCCCTCTTGCTGCCTAGCAGGCTTCCCCACAGTCTTGTCAGCAGCTCTGCATCCATCATGCACACCTTGAACGTTGACAGTTTCCTGGGGTCTGTCCTTCACATGCTTTTTTACTGGTTCGTATCTTCTCTGATTTAGCTCCTGCTCTCAGCTTCCACTGCTACCTATATGTCGTGATTTCTGAACCTAGAATTTTAATTCTCTATCTTGAGATGCAGGTGTGTAAGTTCCATCCATTGACCAGGGTGTTCTGGGCCACACAGACTGCAGCTGTGTGGTAGTCTTTTTATTTAACCCCAGTTGCCTCAGTGGCAATTCCTAAGCTGTAATGCTTTCCTTACGTTCCTTTAGTCTCATCTGTCCTTGCTCTCAGTGGGTCACCTTACTCCGCGATCCGTACGTCCTAATTATAGATTCTAACATGTGAAACTGACCAGTGTTCCCCACTTCCAGGTATCACCAAACTTATCAGATGAAGGCCTATCTTTACCTTGTTTCTCTTCTCAGATGGAGGACTGTGCCTTCTGCTTTCCAAGGCCAACCTCTCTGCTTGGGTTCTGGGTCGCATCTTGCTGCCTCCTTTCATTTAGTCTTTGAACCAAAACTTATTTTGTGCTGTGTACTGGCATTGTATTAGATGGGCAGTACAGTAATACACGAGACAGACTGATTCTCTGCTCACGCGGAGCTCAGAGTCTAGTGAAGGAAGACAGAACATGTACAGACCAACAGATAGTTATATCATATATCAGGTGGTGATAAGTGCTGGGAGAAATATAAAGCTGTGTAAGGGGTGAGAACGTGACAGGGCTGCTGTTTTCTATGGTGTGGTCAGAACCCTGAGTGAAGTGAGGGACATCTGGAGGTAGGAGCCAGGAGGCATACAGGTGGGAGCGACTGGGAGTTGGAGGGGCAGCAAGAGGGTCAGTGGAGAGAAGTAGAAGATAAAGGAAAAAGTAAAAGGCGCAGCAGGGGCAAGATTAGGCATGAGCTCTCTGGTCCCTCAGTGTTGAGGCTGGGGAAAGGGGAGGACAAGCCCGGAAGGGAGCCTGAGAAGAAGCGGCTGGAATCAAGAGAGGGTGAAGTTTCAGAAGCCAAGGGAGGAAAGTGTCTCCCGTAAGGAGGGAGTGAGCAACGGTGCTGATTGCTGCTGCTGGCCAAGTAAGATGAGGTTGATTTTTTTTCTTTTTTCTTTTTACACCCCCTTCTGTGGCATATGAAAGTTTTCGGGCCAGGTGTCAAATCAGAGCTGCAGTTGCCCGCCTACATCACAGCCACGGGAACACCAGATCCAAACTGCATCTGCAGTCTGCGCCAGAACTTGTGGCAATGCTGGATCCTTAACCCTCTGAGTGAAGCCAGGAATCAGACCCATATCCTCTCAGAGGCAATATCAGGTCCCTAACCCACTGAGCCACACCGGGAGCTCCAAGATGAGGCTGATTATTTTATTTTTTAAATGACTTTTATTTTTTCCATTACAGTTGGTTTATTGTGTTCTGTCAGTTTTTTACTATACAACAAAGTGACCAGTCTCTCTCTTTCTCTCACACACACACATTCTTTTTCTCACATTATGAGGATGATTCTTTTTTGTTTTTGTCTTCTGTGTTTTTAGGGCCACACTTGAGGCATATGGAGGTTTCCAGGCTGGGGGTCTAGTCGGAGCTATAGCTGCTGGCCTATGCCACAGCCACAGCAACGCCAGATCCGAGCCGCGTCTGCAACCTGCACCACAGCTCACGGCATTTGCATTGAATTTTTATTAAGCGGTGTTGAATGGTGCTGTCCTCAGTGACCAGCCCCCATGGTCAGTCTCAGTTCTGATGATACCGCTGTTTCCTTCAGCGGCTCTTCTTCCCGTAAATGCTTTTCATCCCAAAATGTTGATATTTCCCAGAATGTTATAGTTGGCTCTCCTCTGCTTATCTAAATTCAATGCCCTCCACAGTTCAGGTCTAGGCTTCAGGTGGCCCCTGAATTCCTAAAATTGGATGCAAGATGGATGCATTTTCTAGGAGAGGGCCCATGTTTTCATCCATATTCTCAAAGGGGGCTCGAGAATGAATAATAAAGCTTATCCGAGTGGTTTATTTATCAGCCCATGGACTGTCTTGCTCCATAGACACAGAGGAGGCATTCTTTTCCTTTCCCGGGGATGAGTCGCTGCCCAGATCTACCTGAAATGACCCCCCTTGGGGCAGAGACGTGCCAGTACTTCCTGTGTAATCCTTTAAACCTTCTCCTGGGCAGTGGAAGCCAGGGTTTTATCTTCAGCTAGCACACACGTGATTAATTGTATACATTTCTGTTTATCTAAGAGGATTATGTGTTACTTATGTGTAGGGACTGAATTTTATTCATTTTTGTGTCGCCAGTGCCTGGGACATGGTAACTGCTCTGTAAATACTGGTTGGAAGCCTGACTATGTTTTGTATTCCTCAGTTAACTACAAAAATAAGAAATAGCTATTTATAAGTATCATGATGCATTTATAAGTATTTAGCTTATTACCAGAGTAGATATGAATATGTATATCAGAAATGGCCTATTGAGACAGAAACTCCTGAGGGAAATACAGAAGTATCACACTATTTCTTTCACTGAAAAAAAAAATATAAAATTTGGTTCTCCCACTATTATTAGACTCCAGTAAATATTCATCCTTTATCCCTCCAGGGGGGACCCCAGCTTCCTGCAAGTGAAATGAGCAATAAATGTGCCCAGTAAATCACTCTGATGGTTTTTACCCTCTAGCCAGAATGGAGATCTTAGTCAGTTTGCTTCTTCCAACAGCCTGAAAATTCAAGTAACATTAGATTTTTTAATCCGCTAGACTAGAGGAGGCAAGTACAATTCTTCACGTATTACCAGACTGTTGGGTTTGCTGAGGGAGGAATGCGCAAGGCCTAGCTGGTAAAGCAGAAGAGATTGATTAAGGCGTCAGAGGGACATGGGTTGAGCTCAAGATGGTGCCAGCACCGACCGTGAGGAGGCGCTGAGCTTGTAAAGGGTCTGTGACGGGCATCTGTGGCTGGAGTTGATGGTGGAAACGTGTGACAGGAACAGAGGAGGAGGAGGGGAAAGCTGAGGGAGAGGCAGGTGGTCGAGTCCCGTGCCAGAGGGAAGTTAATCCTTGTAGGTGGTTCATCTCTGCTCCACATTCCAGGAAAGGGTGTAGATCTTGTGCTGGGCCGTGCCCGTGTCCGTGGTGGGTCTTCAAGGAGAACAGCCGCATTTAGGGGGTGGGGAGGATCCGTCTCCATCCTCCTGGGAACCTGTCACAGACTTCCCATGAAGAAGGTGATAGCCTGCTCTTGAGAATAGAAGTTTCCACAAAACCCCCCAAAGTTCAAAGTCCCAGCACTTTCTAACAGTACTCACTCCTCGTACCAACTAAATTGCAGATCTCTGCGAGGTAGCAGCTGGGCCCGCTTCACTCATCCTGAGAGGTCCTGGTTCCCACAGTAGCATCTCCGGTTCAGAGGGGCTCAGGGACCAGTGTGCTCTGTCCGTAAAGCCCAGTGGGAATGGATTCCGTGCAGAGGTCCCAGTCCTCCCGTTACGTCTCCCTGTTTCCCTGCGCCTGACATCACCCATGACCCCACTGCACGCTGGTTCCCGCAAGGCCAGGTTAGGGAGGTTGCTGGGCTTGGTACACATCCGTTATGGCCAGGCAAGCAGTACAGACAATACCCTGCTTCTGTGTGTGGAGGACAGAGTGATTGAGAATGCCCGTGGTGACAAATCATGCTACAGACATGAAGACTGGGCCCTGTGTGTCCTTTTCCTTGAGGATCAATTGTTCCAATTCGGACCTAGAAACAGGGAGGTTACCAAAATAAGACCTAAGAGGAGGCTGACCTTGCCAAGCACAGAGTTACTTGAGTGTACCCTTCTTTTTTATATAAATTAACATAACTGGAATTAGGATTTCAACTAAAAAATCTGAGAGATGGAGCAGTCTACAGCATTATACGAATTGTGCATGACTGTTAGTAGCTGTCGGGTACAGAACATCTGCAAAAGAAGAAAATGCAGGCGTTTGAGGAAAGTGGCAGTAAATTTGCCACTTAGGCATATTGCTTGTTAATAAGATACGTTGGTGTGATTTGGTTAAGTCCATCCACACCCACCACTTTATTTTTTAATTTAAATCAATTTCTTAGCGCTAAAAGACATCCAGCTTAGCAAAAACAGTAGGAAATTGCTTTAGAAAGGTATACTTTTTCATCTTAGGGATTTAGAGAAGTAAATAGGCCAGAGCGTTCTTCTCTTCCATGGCCAAGGATATGGTGGGCAAAGGAGTGCTGCGGCAGAACTGAGGTCGCCTTGCCTGGGAGCAAGTTTGAAAGTTCAGACAAAAACGTATAAATCGAAATTGTAAGCTGTGAGGTTGAAACATGCTAAATGATTTGCACAAGGGCAGTTTGCTGCAGGCACTCAAAGCAGTCAGTCCCTATCTGGGGGTCAGGGACTTTCCTTGTTTTACTGATGGAGAAAGTGAGCCCAGGGTTTAAATACACACTCGGAGTCCCGCTCTCGCGCTGATGGAGAGTCTCTCCTCGGGTAAGGCGGAGGCAGACAAGCCTTTGTCCAGCAAAGACTTTAGCATATACTCAAAGTAATTTATCTGAAGAAATGAAAACCCAGAAATAAAAGATCTAGAATGTAGGTAGGAATCAGGATAACTGGCAAGCAACCTGGGACTTCCCTAAATGCGCTTTGCACAGCCCTCTCAATCTGTGTAAATCTCCCGTTATATAAACCCACTCACTTGATTGACAGAAACAGGGCAAGGCCAGATGTTAGGGGATGGAGTTCTCATCAGACAAGCTGCCTAGCTCTCAGTATATCAGTGTAGTCTAAGACAAAGCTGAGCAAAACAAAAACAACCCACCAAAACCTTAAACCCAAAACCAAGCAGCAAAAACCAACCAAGCATATGAAACAACTGAGAATATTTTCTAAAGCAATTAACTGGTCCATCAGTCCTGCTGTCCCTGGCTTAGAATTCTGAGAGCTTAAAAAAAATTGTGCTGAACAAGGAGGTACCATTGCTTAATCAGGTGTCTTACCAATTATTTTGCCTGATTTAACTTTTTTTCTACCTCACTGGCCCTTTGTAGTGACATCGTGGGCTTCCTTCAGCTCTCCAGTGCCAGCAGGCCGAATCAGGTAGTGGACTTCTTGAACAAGCTGTACACCTTTGATAAAATTATAGGTCATTATTATGTCTGCAGAATAGAGACGGTCAGAGGTGCCTGTGAGCGGATATGGATGAACAGGCAGTTCCTAAGACATGCAACGGTGTTGCATTGCACAGGGAACAAAGTTAGGAATGAATGAAACTAAATAATTGATATAAAATTTCTGACTCTCCTAAATCATAAGCTCTCAGGAAGCACATTTTCTTAGTAGCCTTCACTTGCTCATGGCTTTCCTCATAGTGAGAACCCGGAAAATGTCTGTTTGTTTTGAGAACCATTTTTATTCAATAATGAGGGAAAGAAACTGGTTTTATGCTTTTATTTTTGTGGGGAGACTCTTGGACACTTAGCTCAGTGGGCTCTCATTGCCCGTGTATCCACATTGCTCGTTTCCCTCTCCCCAGGACCAGTGGGGGAGGGTTATGAATCTTGAAAGATGAGGTGGCAAATACGGACCAAGAATTAGGTAAAATGTTATCAGTAGTCATTACAATTTCAAACTTCCATTTTAATGCATAAATTGAGAAGGAAACAATGAAATGTTTCATTATCCATTGGGCAAAGTGAAGATAGATTTAGAAAATATTAAAATTCATCTGTTCAACACATAATAATTGAGAATCCAGTACGTGCCAGCACTGTGTTAGCACGGGATCGCAGGCGGTGATAAGGCTGAAAGTGAGAGACAGGATCTCCACCTGCAGGAACTTAGGGTCTAGTGATAAACAGAAGGACTAGACACTAGTAGCCACATTGAGAAGAAATAATGTTTCACCCGTTTCTCTTCATTGCCTGGCCTTGTTTGTGCAAGTCACTGCATGCTTCGCGGCAACTGTGTAATTCCTTTCCTTTCCGTTCATTATTGGAAAATACTGCATCAGAAAGTTAACGCTGACCAAACTGCAGTGTGCTTATAATCCATGGGTTTCCATTCATTGCTGGAAAATACTGCATTATGAAATTAAAGTTGCTATTTTACATGACAAGTGAATTGATCACATTTGCATTGCATTTCACTTTTCAGTCTCTATTCGGGCTTTTCTTCCCTGTGCCTCTATTTCAGAATCAATGAACAGGTGTTTAGACCCAAATAGGTTCATTTTTATTTGATCTCGGTTTATGGGTAAATATAGGGCACTAGATACGTAGTAAGCCGGGATTCTTGTTTTCCGTAGTCCCTAGATTTGTAAAGGCTTTTCCTTCATTCACCGGGAGTAAGCTCTTATATAGCAATGTGGATGAGGCCACTGATGGCCACTGTAGGAAAAGAAAAAAAAGAAAGGAAAATGGAAATGATTCTTTGGCTAAATTTGAAGTGAATTTTACTTGGAGTTGTCAAAAAAATGGGTTAAGTATTTAGGCATCTAGGACTTGACTCTAACCAAGGTTCTAGATCGTTATACTTCAGGGAAGTGCTGATTCATTTGTGTTTTGGTCAAGGTCTGATGTGACGCTGAATCTTCATTTTATGATATTATCTGTTTTATTGTTATTTCACAGTTTGGTTAAATGTCAGTGTGGACTTGTATGTTTGCTGTACGTTTTACCGCAGCACTGGACAACAGTGCATGCCACACAGTAGAATGCACACGGTACATCTGCATAAGGGTAGCTAAAAATGTTAGTTTCTCTTATATTTTTATTAATTAGGATTGATAAATTATTCACATTTGGGTTTGGCCAATAGAATTATTTGCAGTGGGAGTTTCAGGGCTAACAAGTTCAGCTTTATAGCATGTTAGAGCTGGAATACTCACAATAAAATCATCACATAACGCATGCTTAGCCATATGCCAGGCATCGTGCCAGTGGCTTCACGTGGATTACTTCATTATGGTAAATACCCTCGCGAGATCCCTGTGACCTAGATGCTGTAATCACCATTTCCAAGATGACAGTGTTGAGGCTCACTCATTTTCCCACGGCCACATGGTACATGCAGAGCCAGGACCCAGACCTGTCTGATACCAGAGTCCATGCTGGCGGCTGCTCGCTCTGCTGCTTCCCACGGGTGGCAGAGCACCTAGGGACTACTCTAACTGAAAAACCGGAGGCCCAGATGAAGTCGTGGCTTAATCCAGGTCTCCATGTTAGTGGCAGATTTGGACTTGGGCTCATGTCCTTTCTGCTCATGGCGAAGTAGAAGAATTGGGCCTTAGGGGCATCTGCATCTCTCCCTTTATCAGTGTGCTAAACCCTGGAGTCGTCCTTTACTCTTCCTGACTTTCTCCTCTCATGTTCAGTTGGCCAACAAATGCTGCTGAGGCTTTTACCACAGTGTCCTACATGTGGTTACACTCATGTGATAGAATGGTTATGAGTCAGCTTTGCTCTCAGATTCCAGCTGGGTTCAAGTCTCAGCTCAGCCTTCTGGGTCATTTGGGGCAAATTAATTTCTCTGTGCTTCCATTTTTTTTTATCTGTATAATGGTGGTAATAACATGGCCCACCTTAAAAGATTGTTTTGAGGATTAAAATCATATGGAGGCAGGGAGTGTCCATCATGGTGCAGTGGGAATGAATCCAACTAGGAACCATGAGGCTGTGGGTTCAATCCTTGGCCTCGCTCAGTAGGTTAAGGATTCGGCGTTGCCATGAGCTGTGGTGTAGATTGCGGATGCAGCTTGGATCCCGTGTTGCTGTGGCTGTGGTGTGGGCTGGCAGATGTGGCTCCCATTAAGACTCCTAGCCTGAGAACCTCCATGTGCCTCAAGCGCAGCCCTTAAAAAAAAAAAAAAATCATATGGAGGGAAGCCAGGCCCTGCCTCAGGCAGCACAGGCAGCTTAGCGTTAGTCCCTAAATCTTTCTCATTAAAAACAAAATGTCTTTGTGTGTTGAACAAAGGGATTTCAAATAATTGATTGGAACTGCTTTGTTCTGAAGAGTAGGATTTTCTTTCAGCCTGCTAGGCCCTCTTTTTTATGCCATTCTAATTGCTGATGTTTGCGTATTTTTCAAGTATGTGTGTGTATGACCAAATGAAAATAAATCAGGGACCATGAACATTTAAAATAATTATAAAGTACACGCACACATACACATGCACACACAAAGTGTGTGGAGTACTTATCGATGTCAGGTGCAGCGTGCGTCCTCATAAATAGTCTTCACTACACAGCCTTATTTCCCACGGCTCTTCTGTACGACATCACTTGCTAAATAGGGCGATATCCAAACCGCCCATGCTCTCATGCAATTTTTTTTACCCATAATATTTTTTCCTTTACTTCTAGGATATGAGGCTCAACCTAAGTCTCATTTTCTCCCTAAAAGTTTGTCTGTCCCAAGCTTTTCTAATCACCTGCTTATCTAACTAGCTGAATATTTGTCTTGTGTGACCCTGGATGTGGCCTCTATTTACGGACTTCCCCAGGCCTTCTACCTCTCTTGCCTAAGTGTCCACCACAGAGTAGTTGCTCAGAAAATTCTTACTAATAATGGTGGTAATTTTCTGAGTGTCTAAGGAATTCAAAAAAACTATGTTGAAATGATCTAAGTTTCCCTTTGATTGTAAATCAAGCACCTTTGTTAGCTTTATTTTACTCCTTTGAATTATTTGGGCTCTAATTTAGATAAGTTGCTACCTGAGTCATTAGATCTCCAAGACGATCAAATTCAAACTGAGCTTCAGAATGTTTGCAAGTGAAAAGATATAGTGAATTGATGTCTGTGCACCTTAACATTCCCCCAAAACAAAATGCGCTAGAAAGTTTCTCAGAAACCAGAACGCTGTATTAGATGGTTTGTGCAGTTATTATTATTATTATTTTTTTTTTTTTTTGTACTGCGAATCTAGTTCCTGTGGGCCCAGGTGGGTTAGTACCTAGAAGAGATGGGCAAACCCCATCCAGACAGCTCTTTTGAAAGTAATTGATGCCTTAAATACCAAAGCTTTAATTTTATTTATTTATTTATTTATTTAATTTATTTATGCTTTTCAGGGCCGCACCAGTGGCATGTGGAAATTCCCAGGCTAGAGGTTGAATCAGATCTGCAGCTGCTGACCTACACCACAGCCACAGCAACGCCAGATATGAGCCATGTCTGTGACCTGCACCACAGCTTATGGCAATCCTGGATCCTTAACACACTGAGTGAGGCCAGGGATTGAACCTGCAACCTCATGGATCCTAGTCGGGTTCGTTAACTGCTGAACCACAAAGGGAACTCCCCAAAGCTTTAATTTTAGTATCCTGAGATCCCAGGATTCAACACTTAAGTAGGAGCACTGTCTGTAGTGCAGACAGATGGGTTTTTGTTGCTGCTGGGTAGTAGGTAAAAAGTGTCTTTACCAAAATATCTGAATTACTGGCTTCATTCAGATATGGCCTTGATGTATGTTTTTTTTAAATTTTTGTATTTTTGTCTTTTTACGGCCACACTCGCGGTATGTGGAAGTTCCCAGGCTAGGGGTTGAATCAGAGCTGTAGCCACAAGCCTACTCCAGAACCACAGCAATGTGGGACCCGAGCCGCGTCTGCAGCCTACACCACAGCTCATGGCAACGCCGGATCCTTAACCCACCAAATGAGGCCAGGGATTGAACCCGCGTCCTCATGGATGCTAGTCGGGTTCGCTGACCTCTGAGCCACAACGGGAACTCCTTGATGTGTATTTTATTTAGACCATGCCTCAACTGTCATGACAATAATTGTGTGTGTGTGTGTGTGTGTGTGTGTCTGTCTGTCTGTCTGTCTGTCTGTCTGTCTGTCTGCTTGCCTGCTGGATGGTGTCTGGAAGCAGCACCTTCAGCATTCAGGCAGGTATGGAGTGGGGATGCAGAGCAGAGAGTATCTTCCTACCCATTCAAACGACACTATCAGAAAAGATTGAAATGTCATACAGCACCACCTCTTTGATTAAAATCCCAACCAGTGATTATCTCCAGCAGAATGGAGCAGGCATATGTTCAAGGTCAGTGTCAAAGTTCTCATCCTATATTGTATCATTGACCAGTACCATTCGATCACGTTCAGATTCTGCTGACCCTGCTGTGTCAGCCTTCTTCCCTTCAGCTTTTCCAGCCTCATCTCTTTCAGGAACCTCCAACATTCTGGATCCCTACTCTGGGGAACCGTTTACAGATTATACTGTTTCAAGGTTCTGAGATTTTGTCACATTTCTCTAAAGTAAGTCAGCTTTTTAAAGATAGGGCATTCATCTTTGAGCCAGGAAATCTATTTTGTTTACATTGAACTAAACACTTGATGTTTATGAGTTTTTCTTATTTTTTGAAGCCCCACTGACTCTTCTCAGCTGCTGGAACTCCATAAATACCCTTCTCACTGCATAAGTGGTCTTGTGGATCAAAGAGTTAACATTTGATATATCATTTCATTATTTCTTGCGGCCCTCAGTGGCTTTGACCCAGAGTCCCTCCTCTTGGTGTGAAAGGCAGATGTGAGAAAATGACTCAAACATGGCTGGTTGCCCCAGATTGTTTGCCTTGTCTGTCTTGAACCTGAGTATAAGAGAATAAGGCTGTTTCAGAAAGACAAAGAAATCAATGCTACTTGAATGTAAGAAGCACTGACCAATAGCTGCCAAGAGGCAATCTGTTCACATTGTCTAAATCACTTGAGCTTGGTGACTTTTGCTGTCAAAGACCCATTCCTGGAAATTTTTCTGGGCCTCATGCTCTACATGAACTTTTCAAGATGCAAGGGAAGGTTTAGGTGAAGGCTTGGATGGCCAGGCTCTGCCATCAGCTTTTAAAAATCAGTCTGCTTCAGTTCCCTCAGGTTTGCCATTGTTTTCAGACATGGTGGTATCTGGGGTGCCCAAGGCCCATGGGATCCTCCACTCTGGGGTAGTAGCAAGCACAGCCCTGTACCTCGTGGCTACGTGCAGGACCTTTGAGATTCTGCACAAGCCCAGTGTCCAGCAGAAAATCTATGCCAGGATCCACTCAGATGAGGCAGGTCAGGATGGGCAAAGAGCCTACCGCCTGCGTCTCCCCTCACCCACCATGCATCAGTTTTCAGGGGACACAATGTGCCCCATCCATGCAGGCAAAAAAGAGTGACTATTTAAACTCAATGATTATAATGTTAACTTTTTGCCATACAGTTTCCTTGGAAATGAAAGCAAGGAAAAGAAATGAACATTTATTCAGCACCATTTATTATGTGCCAGGTATAATGGCAGGCAGTCATACATGTGATCTCATTTGATCTAAGATTAAAGATTTTTACTATTATTTGCTTTTTATTTTTTAAAAAAACTAGGTAAACATACTTATAGGAAAGTTCACTAACCTTAATTGCACAGTCTGATGAATTTTTATCTGTGTATATACTCATGGAACCAGTATTCAGATGATGATAAAGTTCCAGCATTCTAAGACTCGGTCACACCCCTCCCCCATCCTCATTCCCTGAGCTGTCATTACCACTGACCCCTGCTCAGGTAACTGCTCATTTGACATTTATTTCTGTAGATGAGTTTTGTCTGTATTTGAATTTATGTATTTTGTTCTAAATGCATGTATTTCCCATCACCTATGTGTTGTTGCATGTAGTTGTTAAAGATTATTTTTTTAAAGAAAATTGAACATCCTTAAGGCCATAGGGACACATTTCATATTATCAGAGTGATTTGATAGATCTTGTCTACTGGGGAAATCAAACAGATCTATTGTTTAGAGGAAGCCAAATAGGGCTTGTGTGTTTACATATATAATACATAAAAAGATACAGAGTGTTGCGTGTGAAGTTATATAAATCTTGGTCAGTCAAACTGTAATTATATTCATTTATTCTAGGTTCTAGTTATTTAGAGAGGTGAGGCTTCCTGCACTCTAATTTTAAAAATGTAATACATGGATTTGGAACAAAATTTAAAGGATACAACACAAAGGCTTGTATGCACGTATTAACAACAGCATTATTCATAATAGCCTCAAACTGGAAACCACCCAAATGTCCATCACTTAATGAATGGATAAATGAATTGTGCTGTATGCATGTTATGAATTATTACTCAGCAATAAAAAGGAATGCAGTATTAATACATGCAATAATGTGGGTGAATTTTAAACATAACTAACATAAAGGTCAAATGCTACATACTGTATAATTTCATTTTTATGACATTCTAGAAAATACCAAACAGTCATGACAGAGTGCAGGTGAGTAGTTGACTGGGGCCCTGGTAGAGGAGGGGGTTGACTGAAAGAGCAAAAGGGAACTTTTAGGATGCTAGAATGGTTGGATATCTTGATTGAGGGTTATATGATTACATTATTATATACATTACCCAAATTCATTAAACTGTGCATTTAAAAATGGGTGAATTTTATTGTGTGTAAATTATACCTCAGTAAAATTGAAAAAAATTCCAAGTGTGCAAAAGGATATAAACAGTGAAAAGTAATTCTTCCTTCCCCAACTTTTTAGCTCCTTTGTCCCCTGGTTTATGTGTCCTTTCCCCAATCTTGTTTATCTTTTTGTAGGTTTATATAGGGGCACTTCAATAGTTTGGAAATTGGGCTAATAACCTTGAAATTCAGGTGTCACATTTGAAAATGGATATCATAAAAACGTTCCCCAAATTATTTGGCCATATGCTCAAGAGGGTTGTCTGCTGCTTGGTGCCCCTCACTGAATGCTTGCTGTGGACCAACTACTTTACAGGGCTTCTCATTGTCTTCTTACAACTTTCTGAAATATATGTATAGCTTTTTGTTGATAAATGAGAAAACTGAAACTTAGCAACTTTAGGTAACAAGGTTAACAGCTAATAAATCCACAGATCACCCGTCTAGTTAAGTAGCAGAGCTGGGGTTCAAATCTAGGGGTGTCTCAGGCAGACACAACGTTCATGCATGATCCATACTGCACTGCGCTATGCTGTTATCTTGATTTGGGAGGAGGGGGCGGAGGGAAGACCACTGGGTCAGCAGAGCAGCCAGTGTGATCTCCCTTCTGAGTCCTATAGTTGCTTTAACCCCAAAGTCAGCACAGTCTGCCTCCTCTACCTTGACTCCACACCCCTTCAAAGTCTTTGATTAGTACTAGTTCTCAGAATAACAATGTACTTAACTGAGGCACTTTGCTGTACAGCAGAAATTAACACAACACTGTAAATCAACTATACTTCAATAACTCCTTTTTAAAACGCAAAAAAAAAAAAAAAACCCTGGGAATATTCTTATTGCATGAAATTTCTTGGGGCCTCATCTGTTTTCATCTTTGCTTCTTATTCAATGAAAAGTAATTCTACTGCGGGAGATAAAGGTCTTCCTTGTGTATGAAATATCTTCTCAGTTCACATTAAAACTTTGTCAAATATATTTTCCCCATTGCTCTGCGGCAGAAACAGGGGAAGGCTCAGTAGTGAAAAAGCCCTTCTGTTCCAAAGAGCACCTTCGCCTTAAAATAGTAACCTCAAGGGACACAGGCAGGCAGACACGCTTACATTGGCCAGATAATCAGCAGCAAGAGTTTTTAGCAAAACAGATACATGTTCTGAGCCCTACAGTTCATACCTGCTCTATTGTTATAATCTTTCTTCAGTCGAGTCTGGCAAAGACAAGGTCAGGTATCATCCCAGTATTGGAAATGACTTCAACTTGCAAAGAAAAAAGAAGGAAGACAATGAAACTGCTATTCCCAAAAACATTCCAGTGCTCTTTGAAATTCTTTTGTATTGCGCTAAGCCATGCTCCCCCCTGCCCTCTTCAGGCAGTGTGGTCTGGCCTGACTCCTAAAGCAACGTGCTACAATACAGTGTCAGACTCCAAGGAACTCATGTCATAATGTCTGTAGCTAGTTGAGCATTCATTCTGAATGTGCCTTTGTTCATCAGTGGGTGTGTGGGACGAGCAGACAGCTGGAATATTTTCTAAATGCAGAGTTAAATCTGTGCTGTCAAAGGGTCCCGGCAGCCCCATATTGTTGAGATTAGTTCCGCCAGCCTCTCCAGCTTCCCTAGTTTGTGAGCAGGGACAGTGGCACAATTACAGTCGTATCCTCAGTGCCTGAGCTCTCTGCCCTGCCCAGAGAAGGTACTCAGTAATAAAGCAAGGCTGGAACAGACTGTAGAGCCATCTAATCCAACTTGGTGCCAGAGTGGAAGAACCCCCTGTACTGGCCGGGCAGGAAAGGAAAGTGGCTGAGTGAGGCTAGGACAGTCTGCAGGGTGTTTGCTCCTTTCCATTGAGGTGGCGGCCACTTGGCTCATCTGATACATGCCACGTGGTCCCAGTGTTTCCAGATTTCAAGTTTTCAAGAGAATTCCGAAGTCGAGGTTTTTATGTGGAATTTCCTAAATTTTATATCACTATTGAGACAAAATATTTGTCTGCCTGAGAATGGGCCTACAGGCTACCAGTTTGGACCCCTTTTCTAAGCATTTAAAGGACCTAAAGATTTATTTTGGTAAATAACCAAAACTTTGTTTCACGAAATAACTTAAAAATGAATTTTAATCACATTTTCCTCCAGTTGTAGTGCTTTGACTAAATTTGAGGCATGGTACTAGTAACTTACAAACTGGTATGGCCCCAGCTGTCTAACTAATGCATTTTTCTCAGTGTCCTCCTCTTCCTTCTCTTCTTTCTTCTCCTCAGTTACTCTGGGGTGCTTAGAGACCCTTAGGCTCTAGTCCCACCCTGGAGAGGTGACTGGCAACCTAGGATCCATCTCAGGCCCAGCCTGGCCCACATTATATCTTTTTCCTGCTCTGTCAACCTCCCTTTCTCTACTGGCTCCTCCTTATCAGCATTTAAGCGTACTCGTGTCTCTTTAAACATAAAGCCCTCTGCCAGCCTCCCCATTTCTCTCCAGCTACTGTCCAATCTCTCTGCACCTGTTTACCATCAGCCTTCTTGAACGATTGCCTGAAACTGCTGCCTCCACATCCTTCCTCTGCTGGCCCCTGCATTTTGGCATCCATCACCATTACATCTCTGAAATGAATTTTGCTAAAGTCAGTGGCGACCGCCAGTAGTATTTCCCAACCCTCCTTGTCTTGATCTTTCAGCGGGATTTAACTTTCTTGACTGATTCTTCCTTCTTGAAACAGTTTTCTCGAGTTTCATTATTTCTCATTTACCTGGTTTTCCTTTGACTTCTCCTCCTGCTCCTCCTCAGCCTCCCACGGGGTTTTTTCTTCTGGGGGCTGAGAGTTCTACCTGAAGCACCTCCTCTTCTAACTGCACACCTCCGCAGGTGATCTCACCTCTCCTCCTGGCTTATGCTGTGACCAGTGTGCTATAGAAGGCTTTATCACCAGCTCAGGATTCTCTCCTGAATCCCAGGGAGATTGTCCCACTCATTCAGGTGCCTCCACCTCAGCTTGTCCAGTACTGAAGCTCATATTCTTTCTCCTCCAGCACCGCTCTTCCTCCTCTGGTTTTCAGTATTTCAGAGAATGCTACCCCTATCCACATATCATTCTTGACTTTCTTTCTCCCTAATACCCCACTCCTAGCCACCAGGTCCTGCAGCTCTGTCTCCTAACCATCTTTGAGGTCTGTCCCCTATTCTCCATCCAGACAAGACTCTGGGCCGGGTCATCTTGACCTCTTACCCAGATTATAGTAACAACCTCTAAGTAGGTTCCCTGCCTCTGGTTTGTCCATCCCTCACCACCACTCCTACCATGATTTGCATTGTTGTTCTGTTTCCCTTTTTTTTTTTTCCCCTTACATATTTCCTTACTGCTAGGCTGGAAGCTTCCTGGGGTCAGAACCTCATCTCCGTAGAGGCTGGCATGCAGGCATTCAGTGAGGATTAGAGGAATTAATAATAGATAAGGAATTGCTTCTGATCCCACCGTCTTCCTCTGGGACCTTGTTCCATTGATTTTCTTTTCTTTCTAGGATCTTTAGATTTTCTTCACTGATTCCTTTTCTCAGTTTAAAACCATATTCTAAACCTTCCCATCCAAAATCAAACATGTATAGAAGACCTTTCTTGGCATTCCTCTTTACTTAATGTTAGTCCCGTTTTCCTTCTACAAAGAGAGGCAGTTTAGCTTGAGGATTAGAAAGTTGGGGTCTGAAACCGGATTGCCTGGGTTCGAATCCTGATGTTGCTACCCGCTAGATTTGAGATCTTGGGTAAGTTCCTTCATTTCCTTGTGCCTCAGTTTCCTCATCCATCAAATTGATATGATAACACTATTTCCCCCAAGGAGTTGCTGGGGGCTTAAGTGAGGTAGCAGTGTAAACAGTGCCAGGTTCTAATAAGCACTCTATAAATATGAACCCTCATTATTACAACACTGGATTCCTTAAAGTCATCTCCATTGATTGTTTCCACCATCTCCAACTTTCTGGAACCCCTCAGTCTGTTATAGCATCTCCCCTGCAGCATTGTCTAAGTCTCATTTCACTTGATTTAGTTGAGGCAGGTGATTCTACTGACCATCTCCTTCATCCTCCCCTTTCATAGCTCACCATTCTCTTTCCCCTCTTCCCATCTTTCTGGCCACCCCTTCCCCAGGTCTCCTTCACTTATTCCTTCTCTTCTCTTGGCCCTAGAGCTTTGGCTTCAGCCCTCTTGTCTTCTCACTCTTTCCATTGTCCCTGGGCAGTTTCATCCACTTCCATGGTTTACAAACAACTCTTTGTTGACAAAAACTCTAAAATCATTATGTTTACCCTAGACCTTTCTCCTGCACTACAGACCAATATTGACAAGTGGCCCTGAGACACCTCCATCTGGAGGGTCAACAATTTTCAGTGCCTGTAACTTCTAAGCACTCATTTCTCCTTCCTTATCTTGTAAGAGAATGTGCAGTCCCTGCATCACTACAAGCAGAGTCATTGCCAGTAGAGAAAGGGTCGGTTGGCCAGAAGTGTCAAGGAAAAATTGCACCAGACACAATTAGGCAGGGAAGACTTTATTTAAGACTATTGCAATAGGAGAGAGACTAAACTCAACCCTGCTGAAACAAAATGGAGAGAGTTTTTAAGTATTGGGTTGAGCAAGTGGAAGAGTTCTGAAGATGCTGGAGGGAGGTTGGTCAATGCGATTAGGCCATCAGAGTTTGCTAGTTGGTGCTTAAGGAAGTTATGCTCCTGCCTTTTCACAAAGATGGTAGATGGGAGTGTATCTTTTTAAACAATAACATTTCAAAGGGATGGCTCCCAGATCCTTGAGAAAGACTTTCCTGAGTTGTAAACCGGACGAGAGGCTGGGAGAAGATTTGTATCTCAAAGGCACAGAGAAAGAATTTGCTGTGTAAGTTTTCTAAAGTAAATGCTCTAAGGAAAGGGAAGTTAGGGTCCTGTAGTTAGAAGACCTGTCTAAAGTTTATTCAATCTGAGGGGAATAATAAGGTCAACTTGGTCAAAGCCAAATATCAACTGGAAAGTTTCCAGTTGGAGTGTTATGATGCTTTACCACCCAAGTTTGTTTCAGTTTCTTAAAAAACAAAAAACAATGATGCTCAGCGTCTGTGCCCTTTTCCAAATCACTTTCCTTTATTAATGGAGGCTCTTTCACTAAAACTAAAAGACCTGGTAGCAAAAGACTAGGATTCTACTAAGAGCTTTCTCTCCAGTCCTCTCCTGGGTTGGTAAAACTCAAAGTAAAGTCTCCCTTTTAGGAAAATGTGTTCTTTGCTCTATACAGGCAGTAGTATTTAAGCTCACCCATTTTCTGCTTCCTGTCACTTATCTTTATGTTATGTGTGGGGGCGCTGATGGTGGAGTGAAGTTTAAGATTTAGGGTAATATCTCTTATTTTTATTTTTATTTTTTGGCTGCACCCATGGCATATGGAAATTCCTGGGCTAGGGATGGAATCCAAGCTGCAGCTGTGAGCTGTGCCACAGTTATAGCCATGCTAGATCCTTAACCCACTGTGCTGGGCTGGGGGTCGAGCCTGCATTGCTGCAGAGACAATGACAGATCCTTATGCTGTGCCAAGGGTGATATTATTGCTGAAGTGTTTAAATGCATTTGCTCTGGGATTCTGGCTTTGCAGAGCTGTGTTTTTTGAGGCATGCGTTTAACCTTCTGGCCTCAGTTACCTAATCTATAAAATGAAAGGAGGGCTATTTACTTCTTAGGGATGCTATTAAAATCTTAGCATAGTACCTAGCGCATAGCAAGTGCCAACAAATGGTAATTAATATGATGAAAAGTCATCATGTGGCTTCAAAAGAGAATTTTGATGTAAAAATAAAAAATAAGTGCTGTTTCAAGTTTATTATCTGCTTCATGGAAAGTAATACATTTTTCACTATATTTGTTCATTTGTGATTAGGTGTTCAATTAACATAATTATTCAGAGACCAATTATTCCGGTTGGCATTATCCAAATTTTGCTTCTTTTCCAACTTACTGAAACTTAGGTGGGCATGTTAATAAAGATACAAGTTAATGTCACTCTGTGTTGTCACTTGTTATCAAGGTTTAAGGCTGACTGTGTCTGAGGAAAACAATGACATTCAGATCCTGCTTACTGAGCAGAAACATTTCTGAGTCAGGAGGATTCCTTTGCCTCATAGCTCAAGGCTTAGATGAGATGAGGTGAAGGCATGGGAGGCCTCCGTGACCCCTTTTCCCTCAGCCTGGGATTCTAGGGCTCTGGGTAAGGGGAGATCCAATAAGACTCCTATGGAGAACAGAACCGCTTTGTTATAAGGCTGGCGTCAGCTGTCCTCTCCACACCTCCTCTAGGTATCCCCTGGCTTTGTGTGTGTTTGAGGACCATGAGTGTGGGGCCCTGGTAAGTGAGGCAGCCCCCGGCCTGCCCGACCAGGATAGGAGAAATGGGAGTGAGCAGGAGTGATCTGGAGGAGATTTAGAGAAGGGGCCCCCTTACATCCAGGCTTAATCCCTTTGGTTTAAGTGTCTGAGTTCTGACCTCTACATAGAGCTTGCTGTGGCCCAGTTTGGGGCATTTGAGAATGGACGAGAGCTTCTCCTTGGTGGTATGTATGTGGAAGGTGGCACGCGTGTGCGTGTGCCTGTGTGTATGCGCATGAACGTGTAGCTAGAGGTGTGGGAGAGGATGCTTGGCCTTTCTCTAGAGCCCCTTACCTCCAAGTGTGGGGCCACACAACCAGGTGATTTTAGGTGGGCAAGGGACAAGGGGTTAAAGATCTTTAGATCACATCATGAGAAAGTGATTTACTGCTCGGTTCTCTCGCCAGCCCTTCTGATTAGGTCAAGAAAAAGGAACTCATTTTGATATGAGGATGCTTTTATAAGCCTTGCTACTCTTCATTAAAAAAATAGAGTTCATTTGAAGAAAAATGTTAACTCAATAACAGTACAGTTATGACAAAATTCATAATGCAGGATGTACCCAGCAAGGTAGATTCCTACCATTTTGGATGTAAGGAATGGTTAAGTGAGAATGCAAGGTTTTCAGGGAGCTTTATATCTTTACATTTGCTCTGATCACTATTAGCTCAGGTAGGCAAAAGCTGGCTGCCAAGGGGGGAGGTATATGATAAGAAAAGGGCAGCCATTCCTGGAGAACTGCCCAAAAAGAGGAGACCTCAACCTTTCTCTAGAATATGCAAGGTTTTCTCAGGTCAGCAGCCTCTGCCACCTAACTGCCACGGAAAAGCTAATCAAGGATAGGTTATAAAGTGAATCACTTTGGGGTGTTTGCTGGGATGTGTTCTAAGGTACCTGTTCACTGGATGAGATTCTTGGAGTTGAATTTCCTCGCTCATACTTTGGAGTTGCTTAGTTTTTCCGGGCAAGGCAAAAAAGCAGGGTGTATTGACTGGCTTTACGTAACTCTGTTCATTCCTCTTTGGTCCTTCAGTGTAAAATCCAGTGTGGTTCAGGTGTGTACCAACTCCTGGAGCAAACTAGAGATGCATAGTGACCTGTTGTGGGCGTTTACAAGCCAGGGAAGCTATTGGCTATCTGTTTCTATGGAGGCGGGCATGTGAGAGAAGCACCATAAGGAAACTAGCCATTGAGGTCCCGTGGGTTGCTGCTCTCAGTAACCTCACTGGTAGAATTTGCAGCATTGCCTGTGCTGTCCATGCCACAGGGGAAAAGGTCCCAGACAAACCTGGAAACCCTTTGACTTTTGATTAGGATATTAACCTATGTAGGTTTTTGAATTATGCCTCTGGTTGAGAACAGTGTATCTTTCTTTTGGCTCATGCAGTGGATGTTTTCTCGTTCCCGAATCATTATGAACAGATCCGACTTTTCTTGGGACACTTCTTTGGGGTTAAATTGGGGAGGGCCGGCAGTCCCTCACCAAAATTGTGAAATAGGCAAAGTGTGCCTGGTTTTCCCCACATAGCCTTTCCATATCTTTCCCCTCAATTTCAGCATCCTTTTATTTCCTCCCATGACAGAGGTCGATTCATGAACTCATTCCACCGAGATGTTCCCAGGACACTCCCCTTCCGAGGAGTGTTTTATCTTAAGAGGGGATCGATCTCATGAATAAGGCAGTGGAATTCATTGTGTTAAAGTAATTGAAATGAGTTTAAACATGGTTACATCTGGGACAGAGGTGGGACTCACTTAAGGCAAGAGAAGTTTTCAGTCCCCCAGGGCCTGGCTCCATCCGCGGGGGAGATGACCCTGGGAAAGGGGTACCGCTGGCTTTCCTTCCCCCGCACCTGTTTCCTCCTCTCCTCACGCCAGCTCAGGTGCGACCCAAGGCACGTCACTCCACTGCACCACCTTCAGATGCAAAATCACAGGAGAAATGATTGTGTGACTTAGTAAAACACTGAATAAATGAGTCCTACTTGAGTCAGTTTGACCAGCTATGAAATAATGTGAGATGCAAGTGCATTACTTGTGGGTGGTTTCCCCCAGGCATTGTCCAAATAGTTTCTGTGGTATTTTTGTGTATCTAAAATATGAAATATATTCAGAGGGAGGACCATGGTAACCCACAAATAAAAACCCAAGAAAAAGCAACTCATTCCCAGGTTTAACTCTGAAATTCGTTTTGCGCAGAGCCCTGCCTGTGAGAGCGTTTCTCTGTTGAAATGAATCATGCTTAGTTCATTTGAATTGGATCAGCAAATAGAAGCAGATAATATTTCCTTTGCAGAGTGTATCAAAGTGTATCCAAGTCCAGTCTCCTTGTAAATGAGAGGCCAAGGCTCTGACCCCTGGGCTGGAAGGGTGGTATTGATCCAGAACTGATGGGAGGGCACTAACTTTTCACGTGGGGATACTGCCTGCTTAGTGACTGTCCTCAGACTTACTGGGTCACCGTCTTCTTTTAGCTCTGCCGGAAGGGCTGAGTAGCTGCAGAGCCCAAGTTTGTCTGACCCTCCTGGGTGGGCAGCACACGTGGGGTTTGTTAGCTGTGGCAGTATCAGGGGGTGTATGTGGGTGACCGTGACTCATTAGTCAGCCAGTGTGTCGTGGTGCCCCTGAAACAGTCACCTCTGCCCCAAATGCTGGGTGAGCTTTCAGCCACGTAGGGGAGCCGATTAAAGAACTGTCTCCTGGGATTGCCAGCCCCCAGGGACCCCAGGGTTTCCTGAGCAGGCTGCAGATGTGCTCTGTTATGTCCAATGATTTGGCCAGTCTGTCACTGGATGACTCCCTTTCTGGCTGAGTTGGCTGTTTCTTCCCCCAATTAAATACTTCTGTTTTTCCTTCCCTGGGGAGAAGGGGTATGGTCACCTATTGGCCAGAAGGGAAGTGTTTTTCTGCATTTCTAAATGAGGTCTGTGGCACCGCTATTCTCATTCAAGGACCAGAGAGAAACTCCTTTTTTTTTTTTAGGGCCAAACTCATGTGGAGGTTCCCAGGCTAGGGGTCCAATCGGAGCTACAGCTGCTGGCCTACACCACAGCCACAGCAATGCGGGATCCAAGCCACGTCTTCCACTTGCACCGTAGTTCATGGCAATGTGATCCTTAACCCACTGAGCAAGGCCAGGGATGGAACTTGCAACCTCACGGTTCCTAGTTGGATTTGTTTCTGCTGCGCCACGACAGAAACTCTAAGAAACTCTTTTAATTTCATTCCTGGAGTTGTTAACAAACCTCTTTGTAACTCAGCTTAAAGTAATTTCTTTGTTCTACACTTGGTTTCTGGCGTTTCCTAGCCATGTCACAGTCTTCCCGTGAAACATAGAGGAGCCTAGAGTTTTGAATTTTTTTAAGGTTTTTATTTTTTCCATTATAGTTGATTTACAGTGTTCTGTCAATTTCTACTGTATAGTAAAGTCACCCAGTCATACATTTACATATGTGTATGTGTATATAGATATACTTTTTCTCACATTATCCTCCATCATGTTCCATTACAAGTGACTAGATACAGTTCTCTGGGCTATACAGCAGGATTTCATTGCTTATCCACTCCAAATGCAATGATTTGCATCTGTTAGCCTCAGACTCCCAGTCCATCCTATTCCCTCCCCCTCTCCTTTGGCAACCACAATTCTTTCCTCCAAGTCCATGAGTTTCTTTTCTGTGGAAAGGTTCATTTGTGCCATATATTAGATTCCAGATAAAGTGATATTGTATGATATTTGATTTTCTGACTTATTTCACTTAGTATGAGAGTCTCTACTTCCATCTATGTTGCTGCAAATGGCATTATTTTGTTCTTTTTTATGGTTGAGTAGTATTCCATCGTGTATATACACCACATCTTCTTAATCCATTCATCTGTCGATGGACATTTAGGTTGTTTCCCAGAGTTTTGAAATTTTAGTGACATGTTAGGCCAATGGGAAGTGAGACATCTATTCCCTTCAAACCAGGATTAAAACTGTACATAGTCAGTTGGTTTCTTTCTCTTTCTTGATCTCATACTCTCTTGGTCTCATTCTTTCTCTTTTTCTTCAGTGAGTGAGTAGAGGTCCCTGGCAGAGGTGTATGTGCAGCCAGAAGGAGAGAGCAGGAAGGATCCAGGCTGAATTGTTTGGGTGGCAGATGTAGACCTCATTAAACACGTTAGGACTGGTTTTCAGCAAGATTTTGAAATTGGCAAATGTATTCCCTAAGCTCTTTGCTCCCCTTTTTACATCTGTTTCCTTCTTTAATGTGGCCCCTGTCCTCACCCCCTCCCCGCCGTGTGCTTTCCTTGGTCTCTGTGCGTGGCCCTTCTGTCATCCGTAGTTCTAGATCAGGTCCTCCTCCAGGCTCCTAGTCAAACCCAGATGTCCTGTGGGGTCCCAGTAGTGACTGGCTTATCGTTTTTTGTTTATTTTTTTAAGTTGGCACTTCTTTTACTTATAACACAGCTTTTTTTTAAAAATGAAAGTGTAGTTGGTTTAAAATGTGCTAATTTCTGCTGTGTGTCTTATTGTTAATTAAATAAGTTATCTTGTTTAGATATTACATTTGGGTGGGAAAAGTAATGTTTTGCCTTTTAATGGGGATTGAAATTGTTTTATCACCTGAAAGTAAGATACAGTGAGAACATGATCTGAAGGTGAGCCAGTAGAAGGGGATTTTTAGCAGTCCCCTGAAGAGGAAAGTGTCCGTTTTCATAAAAAACTCTGTCCTTTTAAACGAGACTCTTAATTTCTTTTTAGTCTTAGTTCAGGCTACTGAATGGACACTGGAAGCTTTTTAGAGTTCAGTTTTCCTTTTGCTGTATCAAGTATTTCTTTTCATCCTTTGGTTCAGGCTGGTGAAAGCTTCTTGGCTACAAGTATTAAACCCTTTCCAATTTCCTCTATATTTTAACCAGGTGGTTTGAATGAGGAGGAGGACTCTGAGGGAAAGCAGCTGTCCACATGCTCTGGGTCCCTCAGAACCGCCCACGTTATCTTCAGGGAGAGAGCTCAGCGCCTCTTTCCTAGCCTGGTGCCCGTTACTCGCACTGAGTTCATTTTCCACCCCCTTGCCCACCCCCACTCCCTCTCGTTCAGTCCCTTACAGCTTGCCAGACATATCCTCTTAATAGCCAGTACTTATTACCTCCCAGCTCAGAAAAGCTGCCCTGGCTTTCTGTCCAAACGGAGTGCAGACACTTGACTATGGCCTCTCAGACCCTCCATTGTTGTAAGGTTGGCACCTGTCACTCATGCTGCATTTGCTATGTGCCACATGTTGTTCTAAGCACTTTGCATACATTAATCCATTTTATTCTTATAACCCTATGAGGCAGGCGCTATGATTTTCCACATTTTACAGCTGAAGAAACTGAGGTACAGAGAGGTTACACTTAAGGTTACATCTGGTGAGAGGAAGACTGAGGATCTGAGCCCATGCACTGTGGTGCTGGGAGTGCATGCTCTTTGTTTACTTATTTTATTATTCTAGTATCATTTTAGAAATCTGAAGTATAGTTGATTTACAATGTTGTATCAGTTTCTGCTGCATAACAAAGTGATTCAGATATATATGTATATGTGTATGTATATCTGTATATATATATTGTTAATATTTTCAATTATGGTTTATCATAGGACATTGAATATAGTTCTCTGTGCTATATAGTAGGACCTTATTGTTTTTCCCTCCATGTATAATAGCTTACATCTGCTAACCCCAACCTCCCACTCTTTCCTTTTCCCAATCCCCTCCCCCTTGGCATCCACAAGTCTGTTCTCTATGTCTGTGAGTTTTGTAGATAGGTTCGTTGTGTCATGTTTTAAATTCTGCATATAAGTGATATCATATGGTATCTGTCTTTTCTTTCTGACTTACTTCACTTAGTATGAGAATCTCTAGTGTTGCTGCAGTGGCATTATTCTGTTCTTTTTCATGACTGAGTAGTATTCCATTGTGTATATGTACCACATCTTCTTAATCCATTCATCTGTTAATGGACATTTAGGTTGTTTCCATGTCTTGGTTGTTGTGAATAGTGCTGCAGTGAACATAGGGTGCATATCTTTTTGAATGACAGTTTTATCTGGATATATGCCCAGGAGTGGCATTGCTGGATCATATGGTAGTTCTATATTTTGCTTTCCGGGGAACCTCCATACTATTTTCCACAGTGATTGTACCAATTTACATTCTCACCAACATTGTAGGACAGTTCCCTTTTTTCTACATCCTCTCCAGCATTTGTTATTTGTAGATTTTTCAAAAGAAACCTATTGAAGTATAGTCGATTTACAGTGTTAATTTCTGCTGTATAGCTAAGTGATTCAGCTGTATGTAATACATATCCATTCCCATATAGATTATCACAGAACATTGAGTAGATTTCCCCGTGCTTTATAGCAGGTCCCCGTTGATTGTTTATTCCACATACAAAAGTGTGCATTTGCTGTTTCCAAAGCGCTAATACATCCCTCCGCCTCTCACCTTTCCCATTTGGTAAAAATACTTTTTTTTTATAATTTTTTTTGCCATTGTAGGTGGTTTACAATGTTCTGTCAATTTTTTACTGTTCAGCAAGGTGACCCAGTCACACATACATGTATACATTCTTTTTTCTCACATTGTCATGTTCCATCATAAGTGATTAGATATAGTTCCCAGTGCTATACAGCAGGATCTCATTGCTTATCCATTCCAAAGGCAATAGTTTGCATCTATTAACCCCAAATTACCAGTCCATCCCACTCCCTCCTCCTCCCCCCTTGGCAACCACAAGTCTGTTCTCCATGTCCATGATTTTCTTTTCTGTGGAAAGGTTCATTTGTGCCATATATTAGATTCCAGATATAAGTGATATCCTATGGTATTTGTCTTTCTTTTTCTGACTTCACTTAATATGAGAGTCTCTGTTTCCATCTATGTTGCTGAAAATGGCATTATTTTGTTCTTTTTTATGGCTGAGTAGTATTCCGTTGTGTCTATGTACCACATCTTCCTAATCCAGTCATCTTTTGGTAGACATTTATATTGTTTCCATGTCTTGGCTATTGTGAATAGTGTTGCAATGAACATGAGGATGAATGTGTCTTTTTCAAGGAAAGTTTTGTGCTGATGTATGCCCAAGAGTGGGATTGCTGGGTCATATATGGTAGTTAGATATTGAGTTTTCTAGGGTACCTCCATACTGTTTTCCATAGTGGTTGTACCAATTTACATTCCCACTAACAGTGCAGGAGGGTTCCCTTTTCTCCACACCCTCTCCGGCATTTGTTATTTGTGGACTTATTAATGATGGCCATTCTGACTGGTGTGAGGTGGTACCTCCCAGTAGTTTTGATTGACATTTCTCTAATAATCAGTGATGTTGAACATTTTTTCATGTGCTTGTTGGCCATCTGTATATCTTCTTTGGAGAAATGTCTGTTCAGGTCTTCTGCCTACTTTTCAATTGAGTTGTTAGCCTTTTTGCTGTTGAGTTGTATAAGTTGTTTGTATATTTTAGAGATTAGGCTCTTGTCAGTTGCATCATTTGAAACTGTTTTCTCCCATTCTGTAAGTTGTCTTTTTTTCTTTTTTTTGTGGTTTCCTTTGCTGTGCAAAAGCTTGTCAGTTCGGTTAGGTCCCATTGGTTTATTTTTCTTTTTATTTCTGTTGCTTTGGGGGCATACTTTGTTTTCAAATTCTGTGAGTCTGTTTCTGTTTTGTAAATAAGTTCATTTGTATCATTTTAAAAAATTGCACACATATGAGGTATTATTTCAGCAGTGGTATATTTTTTGTAGGCTTTTTAATGATGGCTCTTCTGACTGGTGTGAAGTGATACCTTATTGTAGTTATAATTTGCATTTTTCTAATCATTACTGATGATCAGAATTTTTTTACGTGCCTATTGGTCATCTGTATGTCTTTTTTGCAAAAAAATGTCTGTTTAGGTCTTCTGCCCATTTTTCAGTTGGGTTGTTTGTTTTTTGTTGTTATGAATGAGTTGTTTGTATATTTTGGAAATTAAGCCTTTTTTGGTTGCTTTATTAGCAGATATTTTTCCCATTCTGTGGGTTGTCTTTTCATTTTGCTTATGATTTCTTTTGCTGTACAAAAGCTTGTAACTTTGATTAGGTCCTATTTGTTTATTTTAGCTTTTATTTCTGTTCCCTTGCGAAAGTGATCTAAGAAACCGTGGGTTCAGTTTAGGCCAGAGAATGTTTTAGTGTGTGCTCTTTAATGCCACAGCTCCTGCTTCTCTAAAGTAGGCCCTGCATTCCTCTTCCATCTCCTTTTTCCCATGCTTGCTCCTTGTGCATCCCAGGGAACTGAGTGGCTCATTGTTTCCAGAACACGCCACTTGCTTCCTGGGATTCACGCCCTTGCCTTTACTCTTTTCTTTGCTCACCATGCTCTCCACAGCGGAGTTTCCCAAACACTAGCTCCTCCAAGAAACCTGATGAAACCTTTCCTTTCTTCGAATCCTAACATCACCATTGTAGCTACTTCTTGGGAAACACTCCCATTAGGTCACCTCACCAGGTGGTCATTTGTGTACTTACCCCCCTTTTTTTTAAAATCAAGAATTATGTCTTTTTTTTTTTGCTTTTTAGGGCCTCGCCCACGGCATATGGAGTTTCCCAGGCTAGGGGTTGAATCGGAGATGCAGCCACCAGCCTACGCCACAGCCACAGCAACGCCAGATCCAAGCCGCGTCTGCGACCTACACAACAGCTCACGGCAACGCCGGATCTTTAACCCACTGAGCAAGGCCAGGGATTGAACCCGCAACCTCATGGTTCCTAGTCGGATTCATTAACCACTACGCCATGACAGGAACTCCAAGAATTATGTCTTAATCATCTTTATGCTTCCAGTGCCTTGTGGTCTTTCAAAAGATGATTCTTGTATTGAATATATATTTACTAAGACAATTTTGAACTGTGTAATTTGTGACTGGCAGCTCATCCTGGGTGATTATTTTGTCCATTCGTGAAGTGTGTTATGTTCTTGTATGTATGCTGTGGTGTTTGTCTTTCCACGTTGGGGGGCACATTAGTTCACCTTATTTCTTGGGGACGGACAACTTCTAAGTGCTGAACAAGTCTGCTGATTTGGCTTTCACTTAGTGAAACAGGGAGAAGTAGATGTCCTGAGCTCCTGTTTGGCTTTTGTCCGAAAGTCCGGGAGCAGGGGCGGGTGGCTGAGGTGCTGCAGTTGGGAGTGCTGCCATGGCCAGGGCAGAGGTACGGCAGTGCTGGCAGTGCCAGCAGTGCCAGCCGGTAACACCAGCAAGCAGAGGGCAGGATGTAGATGAGTCGCGTCAGGTCTACCTAGTGCCTGGCCAGATCATACAAGAGCTGGGATGGGATGGTTATGCTGCTTGCAAAGCTGGCATTGAGAAGAATCAGCAAGTAAAATGTCTGGAAGTGATCAAGACTGGTGATATGATACCGTCTCTGGACTTCTGTCAAGGAATCAGAGAATTCTTTTTTCTGAAAAAAATTGTCCTTGTAAAACTGTACTTATTCAATATGCTTAATCCATTCCCCAGTCTTTTATTAATCAAAAGTCTTAAGTAGCTGTCAACTAGAGGCTCTGATTAGCAGGAGCATACTCCATTACCTCATGGAATTGGGATAACCCCAACAATGGCACTTTAATTAGCTAGTGTGGATTTTTTGAGAGCAAAGTACCATTTTGTCAAGTTTTGTGACATAATGAAGTAGCTCTAACCACTCACTTATTGTCCACCACCAAAGTCTGGGAGGCCTGCCCAAATCAAAATCAAATAGACTTGGTGTGTTCTGCCTTCACCAAGGTTTATGCTTTCTCTGTTTAAATGTGTCAGTATTGGAGGGCTGTCATCTGGCAGATGTTCTGTGGGTCTGTTCAAATCCTTTGCTATATATATTAGCTTGTAGCCAGGTCCTAGGCAAACTCCTAAAGGGGAACTAAGTAGAATTCTTAGTAGATTGAGAGCACAGTGCAGCTTCCTCTGTGAGAGGAGGTGCGTTGATCCTCTGTCAGGGGTAATCAGCTCACATCTGAGAATGGCAGGCAGCCTACAGGTTGGTGTCTTGTATAAGACTGGTGAAGGACCTTGTGACTGCACCATTTGCTTACTGTGTATTAGCCACTGGAGAAAAATAAAGGTGTGAGAAGCAGGAACTCATAGCTGACTGTCCTAGGCTGGGATCCTTAAGATTTTGAGAAAGGGGAAGGGGGGATGGGGATCATGTATTAGGAATCTTGCTGAAAGTTTTGGGATTCTTCCCCAGGGAAAAGATGCATGTATGTATGAACTTACACACACACACACACACACACATTTTTGTGCAGTTTGGTCATGAATTCCAGTTTAAGAACCCTTTATTTAGGATACACTTTGGACAGTTGTGTAGGTTCTTGTTAGCTTTCAGAGAGCAGAAAAATTTTGTAATATTTTCAATCAGCTAAAGTCAGTAATTTCTATATCCTTTTAAATCGACTTTATTTTTTTCAAACTCTGTCATATTTTTAAGAAAAATAAAATATACTAAAGTAACATATACGGTAGATATTTTCACATAAATGCTTAAACTTTTAGAGCAGTAGAGTTGTTCTTTTTGAAATAAAAACTTTAAGGACATACTCTTCTTTGGAAATTTAGGAAACATTTAACCAGCTTTTTAAATTTAATTCCAAAAGATATTAATCACATCTGTTCAGTATAGAAGTAGAATATGATTTCTGGCAAAGACAGTTTATTTATCATATGACGAGAAGGTGTTATATCACTCAGCTTTGAAAAAGTTTTTTAGGGAGTTCCCTGGTGGTTTAGCATTAGGACTGAGGCTTTCACTGCTATGGCCCAGGTTCAGTCTTTAGTCTAGGAATCGAGATTCTCCCATCAAGCTTCTGCACGCTGTGGCCAAAAACTTTTTTTTTAATTTATTGGACTATGGTTGACTTACAATATTATGTTAGTTTCGGGTGTACAGCAAAGTGAATCAGCTATATATATATACATATAGCCATCCCTTTTCATATTCTTTTCCCATATAGGTCACTACAGAGTACTGAGTAGATTTCCCTGTGCTACACAGTAGGTCCTTGTTACTCATCCATTCCATATATAGTAGTGTGTATGTCAGTCCCAACCTCCAATTTTATCCCTCTCCCCAATGTTTCCGTTTTAGTAACCATAAGTTTGGTTTTGAAATCTTTGAATTCATTTCTATTTTGTGAATAAGTTCTTTTCTATTATTTTTATTAGATTCCACATATTAATGATATTGCATGATATTTGTCTTTCTTTGCCTGACTTACTTCACTTTAATATGATAATTTCTAGGTTCATCTGTGTTGCTACAAATGCCATTATATCTTTCCTTTTTATGGCTGAGTAATATTCCACTGTGGATATGTACCACATCTTTATCCACTCTGTTGATGGACATTTAGGTTGCTTCCATGATTTGGCTATTGTATGTAGTTCTGCAGTGAACACTGGGGTGCATGTATCTTTTTGAATTTCGATCTTCTCTAGGTATGTACCCAGGAATGGGATTGCTAGATCTTATGGTAGTTCTATATGTGGTTTTAAAAAGAAACCTCCTTACTGTTCTGCACCAGTGTACACTCCCACCAACAGTCTAGGAGGGTTCCCTTTTCTCCACATCCTCTCTAACATTTATTGTTTGTAGATTTTTTTTTTTTGTCTTTTTGCCTTTATGTAGAGCCGCACCCGCGGCATATGGAGGTTCCCAGGCTAGGGGTCTAACAGGAGCTGTAGCCGCCGGCCTTCACCACAGCCACAGCAACGCGGGATCCGAGACGCGTCTGCAACCTACACCACAGCTCACGGCAATGCCGGATCCTTAACCCACTGAGCAAGGCCAGGGATTGAACTCGCAACCTCATGGTTCTTAGTCGGATTCGTTAACCACTGAGCCACGAAGGGAACTCCTGTTTGTAGATTTTTTGATGGTGGCCCTTCTGACTGTTTGAGGTGATACCCCATTGTTTTGATTTGCATTTCTCTAATAATTAGTGATTTTGAGCATTTTTTTCATGTGTTTTTTGGCCATCTGTCTTCTTTGGAGAAATGTAAATAGACTTTATTTTTTTAGAGCAGTTTTAGGATCACAGCAAAATTGAGTAGAAGATAGATTTCCATTATACCTCCTTCCCCCCACATGTAAACAGTATCCCTGTTTTCACATCCCCCATCAGAGGGGTATGTCTGTTACCACTGATGAATCTACATTGACACATTATTATCACCCAGAATCCATAGTTTACCACAGTTTACACTTACTATTGTATATTTTATGAATCATATATATTATATATTGCTGGGTTGTATGGAGTGTATTTAATTTTGTAAGAAATCTTCAAACTATCTTCCAAAGAGGCTGTTCCATTTTGCATTCCCACCAGCAAAGAAGGAGAGTTCCTTTTGCTGTACATCCTTGTCAGTATTTTGCGTTGCTATTCTAATAGGTGTGCAGCAGTATCTAGTTTTAATTTGTAGTCCTCTGATGACATATGATGTGGAGCATCATTTCATATGGTTATTTTCCATCTGTATATCTTTTTTGGCGAAGTATCTGTTAAGCTCTTTGGCCCATTTTAAGGACATGGTAAAAAATAAAAACACTTCTCCAGTTTTATTGAGATATAATTGACATATAACATTGTGTAAGTTTAAGGTGTACAGCATGACACAGTTCCTCATGTGGTGCAGCAGCATTGGTGGTGTCTCTGCAGCGCCAGGATGCAGGTTCTATCCTGGCCCAGTACAGGGGGCTAAAGGATTTGGCATTGCCTCAGCTTCAGAGTAGGTTTCAACTGTGGCTGAGATCTGATCCCCAGCCCAGGAACTCCATATGCCATGGGGTGGCCAAAAAAAAAAAAAAAGTGTACAACATGAGGAAGATATGTGTTGTGAAATGATTACCACAGTGAGGTTAGTTAACACATCTATTACCTGTTTTTCCCTGTTGATGCAATGGGTTATATTCATTGATCTTGAATGTTGAACCATCTCTGTATACCTAGGATAAATCCTACTTGGTTGTGATTTGTAACTCCTTTTTTGTACATTGTGAGAGAAGATCTGCTAGTATTTTATTGAATCTATGTTCATGCGAGATATTGGTCTACAATCTTCTTTAGAGTATCTGTCTGATTCTGGTATTGGTAATTATGCCTCAAAGAATGATTTAGGAAGTATTCCCTCTGCTTCTATCTACTGAAAGAGATTGTAGAGAATTGGTATGGATTCTATCTTTAAATGTTTGGAAAAGCTTATTAGTGAACCAATCTGGCCCCTGGCTTGCTTTTTTTTTTTTTGCATTATAGCTGGTTTACAGATTTCTGTCAGATTTTCCAACTGCACCATGTGGTGACCCGATTACA
>PVHT021183661.1:7164242-7301830 GCA_004024745.2 Catagonus wagneri
GTTTAAATTGATCAGCATTCAGATGATGATTTGTCCAACTTGTTTTATATTTAGATGCGTTTTTTTGATGTATTTGTGGGAGAGGGTGAGCGCGACCTCTTACTCCTCCGCCATCTTGCCGCCTCTCCTGGCTTGCTTTTTAATTTTAGAAGATTATCATTTATTGATTTAGCTTCTTCAGTAGATATAGACCTTTTTATATTGTCTATTTTATCTTGTGTGAGTTTTGGCAAATTGTCTGTCAAGGTATTGTTCTGTTGCATCTAGGTTATCCAAACCATGAGCATACAGTTGCTCATAGCATTCCTTTATTATCCTTTCAGTCCATGGGATCTATACTGATAGCCCCTATTTCATTTATGGTATTAGTAGTTTTGGTTTCATCCATTTTCTCTATTGATTTCTTGTTTTTTAAATTCACTGGGGTTCCTGCCGTGGTACAGTGGGTTACTGATCCAGCCTGTCTCTGTGGAGGCACTGGTTTGATCCCTAGCCAGTTCCAGTGGGTTAAGGATCTGGTGTTGCTGCAGCAGTGGCAGAGGTCGCAGCTCTGGCTGATTCAGTCCTTGGCCCAGAAACTTCCATATGCCATGGAAGTAGCTGAAGAAGAAAAAAAAAATCATCAATTTCTGTTCTAATTTTATTATTCCCTTTCTTCTGCTTATTTTTTGAATTTAATTTACTGCTCTATTTCTGGTTCTCAAAGGTATAAGCTTAGGTTATTTATTTTAGATCTTTCTTCTTTCCTAGTATATGCATTCAATTTATACATTTCCCTCAAAGTACTCTTTTCATTGCATCCCACAAATTTTGATAAGGTATGCTTTTATTTTCACTTGCTTCTAAATATAATTAATTTCTCTTGATATTTCTTCTTTGCCCCATGTATTATTTAGAAATATACTGTTTAATCTCCATCAATTTTGAGATTTTCCAGCTATTTAGTTATTGATTTCTAGTTTAATTCCATTATGGTTTGAGAGCATGTATTATATGATTTATATTCTTTGAAATTTAAGGTGTGTTTTGTGGTCCAGAATCTGATGTGTCTTGGTGTGTGTTCTGTGTGAGCTTGAGACAAATGTTTATTTTGCTATTGTTGGATGAAGTAGTCTATAGATGTCAATTACATCCAGTTGATTGATGATGTTACGGAGTTTAGGTATGTCCTTACTGATTTTCTGCCTGCTGGGTCTGTCCATTTCTGATAGAGGGGTGTTGAAGTCTCCAACGTAAGTAGTGGATTTATCTATTTCTCCTTGCAGTTTTGTTATTTTTTGACTCACGTAACACTGTGTTGTTGGGTGCGTCCACATTAAAAATTGTTATTCTTCTTGGATATCTGACCTCTTTATCACTATGAAATACTCCTCCATCTTAGTTTCCATGGGCTACCACAACAATACTATAGATTCGGTGGCTTAACCAGCAGATATTTCTTATCTCACAGTTCTAAAGGCTGGAAATCTGAGATCTGGATGCCAACATGGTCATTTTCTGGTGAGGCTCCTCTCCCTGGTTTGAGGGTGGCTGCCATCTCACTGTGCTCACCTGCCCTCTTCTCTGAGCATACTCGTAGAAAGAAGAAGAATGAGCTTTCTGGCCTCCTTTTAGAAGGACACTAATCCTTTCATTTCAAGGTCCCATCCTTATGGCCTCATTTAACCATAGTAATCTCCTTATATGCCCTATCTCCAGATATGATCATATTGGGGCTTTAGGGCTTCAACATAAGCATTTTGGGGATACGGCTCAATCCACAGGACCTTCTTTATCCCTGATAATTTTCTTTGCTCCAGAGTCTGCCCTGTCTAACTAATGTTATAGGTACTCCACCTTTCTTTTTATTAGTGTTAGCATGATATATCTCCCTCCACCTCTTTACTCTTAAATTATTTATATTTGAAATGAATTTCTTATAGACAGCATATAGTTGGGTCTTGTTCTTTGATCCACTTTGATAGTCTTTGTCTTTCAATTAGTGTATTTAGACCATTGTTTACAGTGGTTATTCGTATAGTTAGATTAATATCTCCTGTATTTGTTACTGTTTTCTATTTGTTGCCTTTGTTCTTTTTTCCTAATTTGTCTTCACCTCTTTATCTGTCATTTGCCTTTTTTTGTGTTTTTTTTTAATTGGAGTATAGTTGATTTACAATGTTGTGTTAGCTTCAGGTGTACAGCAAAGTGGTTCAGTTTATATATCTGAAAAATACATGCACACACACAATACCTTTTTCAGATTCTTTTCCATTTTAAGTGAATACTGTTTCCTGTGCCATTCAGTAGGTCCTTGTTATTCATCTGTTTTATATGTAATAGTGTGTATCTATCCCAAACTTGTAATATTTGTAGTTTTAATTGAGCATTTTATATGATTCCATTTTTTTCTTCTTCCTTTCAATAGCAGACCAGTAATACTTTATTTAAAAAAGCATTTTTAAATGGTTGCCCTGGAGTTTTACAACTAAGCCAAGTCTACTTTCAAGTAACACTATACTGCTTCACCAGCAGTGCAGGTTCCTTATGACAAAATATTCCCAATTCTTTTCTCCTGTTCTTTGAAAAATTATTGTCATTCATTTTGATTATACATAAGTTTTAATCAGCAAATAATGTGGTTGCTATTATTGTTTTGAACGAACTGTTATTTGTTAGATCCATTAAGAGTAAGAAAAATAAAAGTTTTTATCTTCACTTATTCTTTCTGTAATGCTCTTCTTTTCTTTATGTACATCTAAGTTTCTTTATGTCAGTTTAAGTTCTGGACTAAGATTCTGATCATTTTCCTTCTCTCAGAAGAACTTTGTTTTAACATTTCTTGCAAGGCAAGATGCTTTTTAGATCATGTCCTAAATAAATTACTTGTACTCAAATCTTTGGTTTAGTGTCTGATTCTAGGAGAACTCAGCTGAAGACAGTTAATTAAAAACATTCTGTTGAAGAGATAGGCTTATAAATTGCCTTTGATCCTTTTTAGAATGTAGTGGAGTGTAAATGAATGAAAATAAACAAATGACAGTATTGACTTTTATCCAAGAGTTTTTATGTATCTGTTTGTTTTTAAATAATTTCAAGCATACAGCAGAAAAATTGCAAAAGCAGCAAAAAAAGTGCCTATGTACTTTTCACCCAGTTTCCCTTGTACTCTGCAACCAGATCACCACTTTTTGCCTTATCATTCTCCTGAATCTTTTCAGAGTAAGGTTCAGGCGTAATGCTCCTTCTCCCC
This sequence comes from Catagonus wagneri, assembly GCA_004024745.2. Classification (NCBI taxonomy): domain Eukaryota; kingdom Metazoa; phylum Chordata; class Mammalia; order Artiodactyla; family Tayassuidae; genus Catagonus; species Catagonus wagneri. The sequence continues at coordinate 7,167,475 of PVHT021183661.1, forward strand.
TAAATACTTCAGCATCCAAATTCCTAAGAATGAAAACGTTCTTTTATATAAACCATAGTACAGTTGGCGAAATCAGAAGTATAACATCGATACAGTACTGTTATCTGATCTCCAGACTTTATTAGAATTTTGTGAATTATTCCAATAATATTTAATAGCAATTTTGTCTCCTCTGCTTTAGTATCCTGCCCAGGGTCATGCTTTGCATTTAGCTCATATTTATGGTTTCTTTTAATCAAGAGCATTTCTTAGTCTTTGAATACCTTGACTTTTTTTTTTTCCTTTTATGGCCACACCTTGGCTTATGGAGGTTCCCAGGCTAGGGGTCCAATCAGAGCTGTAGCCGCCGGCCTATGCCAGAGCTACAGCAACGCGGGATCCGAGCCATGCCTGCGACCTACACCACAGCTCACAGCAATGCTGGATCCTTAACCCACTGAGCTGGGCTAGGGATAGAACCTGCATCCTCATGGATGCTAGTCGGGTTCGCTAACCACTGAGCCACGACGGGAGCTCCACCTTGACATTTTTGAAGAGTACCGACTAGTTATTTTGTAGAATTTCCTCCAGTTTGGATTTTTCTGACCTGATCCTCATGATTAGATTTAGGTTATTCACTTTTTGGCAGAAATACCATCAGTGATGTGTCTTTCTCACTGTAATAACAGGATGCACTGTTACTGGTAATATTAACTCTGATCACTTGGTTTGGGTGTTGTCTGCTAGATTTATCCACTATAAGATTACTGTTTTCCTTTTATAATTATTAAGTATCTTATGGAAACATCTTGTGACAGGGAGTAATGTTTGAAAAGCAAGATGGAGACCTGTCAAAGGGCACATGAACAAGCTTGGAAAGCAATAGTAACAGATTGTAACCCATTGCATAAAATAATAAACAAGTGAACAAATAGAGAAGAATTATTATAGAGGTAGAATTATAGTGATAAAAGAGTGAGAGAAGAAAAATGATTATTTAACAACCATTAAAGTAATAATTGATTGAGGTAAGAATCACTGATGGATGCTAAAACTTTCATCACTGGGTTAAAATCATACTAATCAATAATTACATAATTAAGCTCACTTTTATCAAGCAAAGGGCTTTGCTAAGGCTCTGTATGGATGCCAAACAGAAGCCCCTGTCTTTCCTAGACTTAAAATAGCCTGAAATCTAGTCGGGAATATTGTGTACACAAATCATTACAACAGAGAAGAAATTGATGATGTATCATATAAAGTGAAGAGGAAAAATGAACCATCTGAGCAAGAATAGTAGACAGAATGCATAATGTGTCTGACCCAGTGTGGTAATAATTTTATATTGTTCCCCACATGCTTGCCATCCCCCAACATCAGATGCTTTCAGTGAGGAAGAAAGCAGACTGCTGCTAGTCCTTGAGACTGATGAGTGAGGAGGAAGAGAGATGTTTCTGCAGGCAGTTGTTCCTTTGGTTTCCAAGGGAAACAGTGGTAGAAGCTGCAACAGAAAAGGAGTGGGAAGGCTGTGGTTTAGCGCAAGTGGGTCATTCTGTCAGGTGTCTCTACACAGGCAGTTATCTGGACTTCCTCATTGATGTGGGAATGCAAAGAATATGAACATGTTGGGAGTATTGATAAATGACAGATTTGAATTTCTCCCTCTGGATTTCTTAGAAAAAAACTTATTGTTGGAATTTACTTTGCCCCATTATCCATCCAATCCTGAATGTATTGCACGCCCAGGGCCATTGTACAATTTTCTCTTCCACACAGTTCACAAGTATGAGTCACAGAGAGGGAAGAATGAAATTAGCCCTTGGGGTCTGTGCATTCAGAGCATGATTAAAACAGAGCAAAAGAAAATAATAAAGCTAACCATTCCTTATTCTGGCTGATTGGGAAAGTATCCAGAATCTCTAAGTCTCTATTTCAAAGTTGTCAGTGGAACCTGGTTCAGATACCTGTCCTGTGATCCCAACATGCTGTGACGCTTCAGCCAGGATCTTGCTGGGAGCTCAGGAGTGGTCTGAAAGGGAGAGGAATCAACCAGGAATGGTTGGGACAAATTGGACCATGATGGAGTTGGCTTTACCAGGCAGGCCAGGAGTCTGAATCCCAGGGTCCAAAAAGGGATGATCTCGCTCCGGCGCTGTCATAGCTCCTGTTGCTAGTCAAAAGGTCTGGCTTTGGGGCACATGACCCTGCAAGACCTGGAGACAGGCAGGGAGGGGGTCATGAACCCAGCAGAGCAAGTTGGGGTAAAGGACTGGGCTCCAGTTACATCAGGGAAGGAAGTAGCCCTGTCTTAGGGACTAAATAATTATTCATCAACTCTATCAAATTATTTACTGAGTGCCTATTGTTTATCAGGCATTATATCCAAATTCTACTGCATGGGCATAGCTGGACTTATGGTTCTACATCAGACTTGTGACTTTAAAACCAATTAAAAGCACAGGTAGTAGTGAGGAAGCAGCTAGGGACTAGCATTACTGGCCTCACCTGAGAATTTCTCAGAAATGTAAATTCCACTGAATAGGAAACTCTGGGATAGATCCCAGCAATCTGCATTTTAACAAGCCCTGTAGGTGATTCTGATATATGCTAGAATTTGAGAACCACTGGCCTGCCTTGATGGTGTTTGCTCAGGTCTTGCATGAAGTTGAGAATGCTGGCTCAAGGTCTTCTGGGATGGGACTAGGAAAGGCAGGGATTGCAATTTCCCATGGGTTGTTAGTTCCACAACACATTACTTCTGCATCATAAAGCTTCTTAGAATTCTTATGAAAACTTCTCACCAGATTCTGGCATCTGGGACCAATTCAATTTCTGAGTTGAAGGCAGGACCTGGCTGTCTTTGCTGGGCAAACCTAGGGAGCCGGAAAGTTGACACCTGGAGGTAAAATATATCCAGCGGATATATGTTTACCCCAGTCACCCACATTCTCCCTGCTGAGAGAAGAGTGGTTTTGGGGGACACTGCCCATGGGTGATTGGCAAGGGCCAAGAAAATGAGGGTAATTCTGGGGGTTATGTAATTTATTACTCTTTCCTTTGGCCATTCTTTCTGGTTTCTAAAAATTTGGCTTCTTAGTCATGGTTGGTGCTTCTAGATGTAGGGATTAGGCAAGATTTTACAGTGTATATTTCATTGAGTGCTAGTCTTGAGGGAAGCCCAGTGGGAATGCTACACACTCAGTCTCCTTCTTGTGAGTCAAACATGAGTAAATGGCTCTGTGGAATCCTACATTCACTCATCGAGTAAGTGCTGATTGAGCGCTCGCTCTGCACTAGGTCCTACTCTGAGTGTCGGGGGTATGCACAGTAAAAAAAAAAAAAGGAAAAATGGTTTAACCCAGCAAGTCCCAAATTTATCTATGAAAACCTGTTACTATGTAGCATATATTCACCCTGGAGGAACAAACATTCAACTGGACGGTCTTCGAGAATGTCTGTCGTTAATGTGTCTGTGCTGACAGGTGCAAGGGACCTGCGTTCTAGGCAGCTGAAGTAAGGGAGCCATTAGGGACATCATGAGGCACAGAAAATGTTGAGCATAGAGATGTAGATCCGGTTATCATCATAATTACTGTTGGCTTGTCCACAGTGAAAAAAAAAATCCCATGTATCAATCTGTTTGTACTAATAAGTATCAATCACAGAGATGGTGATTTTAGAAGCTGAGTTTATATCACATGTTTTTGTTTAAGAGCTCCAAGTTATTTTTGTCCATGCAGCAGCAAAACAACAGTTTGGAAAGGCGGACTGCTTAGTCTGATTAGTTATTTCTGCCCAAAAGGAAAGGAACCTCACCCCTGAATCACAACCAAGCCAAATGGTTTCTTATTGAATTAATTCTTCTTATGGTAGAATTCAGTTAAACCTGTAAGCTCTAGTCAAGGTTGAGTCTAATCTTCCTTCCTTATGTTGTGCTAGAGACAAGCAGGTTGGCCAGAGCTTCTTTCTCAGTGGAGTAAGAGGCCAATGAGATTATCCCTAAGCTTTCTTCCATCTCTGACAATCCAGCCTGGGGCCTCTGGGGCCAGCAAAACCTTCGTGTAGGGGAGGAGAGGCCCAAGCCAGGGCCATCCACCCCTTCTCCAGCCATCTGATGATCCTTTGCTTTTCTCCAAAAGAAACATGTCATTCTCCTCATCCCCTCTTGGTCTTTATAGGTACTGTCTTCTTGGCTCAGAATACTCTTTCCCCTTTTTCTTTAATCAGCTATCTCCTATTCTTTAGGTCTCATATCAGACATTTTTCCTCTATGACACAGTGATATTGTTATTTATAATAAGAGTTGTGTAAGTGCTTTTCATCCCGTTTCTGTCCTAGGGCTCCTAAAATCCTCAATTTCCTAAGTGACAGCACCATAAAAGGTGTTTTTGTTATGTTAATGAGGTGACTTTTGGATAGCCCCTACCTAGGTCACCTAAGGAAGGGGGCTGGCTAGAAGGAGAACAAATCACTGATTAGAGAGTTGGAACTTTCAGTCCCAGCCCCATGGTGGGGGTGTGAAAGGGGAGAGGGGCTGGAGATTGAGTTCAGTCGCCCATGGCCGATGATTTTATTAATCATGCCTAAGTGATGAAGCCTCCATAAAAACCCAAAAGGATGGGATTTGAAGAGCTTCCAGGTTGGTGAACATGGGGAGGTTTGGGGAGAGTGGTGCTCTTTGAGAGATGATGGAAGCTCCACACCGTTTTCCCCTATCTTGCCCTGTGCGTCTCTTCTCTAACTGTTCCTGAGCTATATCTTTTTGTAAAAAACCAGTTATCTAGTAAGGAAAATGTTTCTCTGAGATCTGTGAGCCTCTTTAGCTAATTAACTGGACTCAACGGGTGGGAGGGTTGTTGGAACCTCCAGTCTAGAGCTGGTGAGTCAGAAGGATAAGTGACAACTTGAGCTGGTGACTGGCATCTGAAGTAAAGGAGGGGGCAGTCTTGTAGGACTGAGCCCTTAGCCTGTGGGATCTGACGGTATTTTTGGGTAGTGTCTGAATTGAGTTGAATTGTAGGACACCCAGCTGGTGTTAGAGAATTGCTGGATGTTTGGAAACAGCCTCCTCCACACCGCTGCTGACTGCCCCGACACACACGCATACACATTGGAATTGTGTGTAAGATCCTTTTAGAGAACTTTCTTGCTCACTGCCCTCCCCTACTAAGGTGAAGGTTAGGTGTACCTGTTATAAAATCCTCGCCTCAGCCCTTGATGTCATCATTTTACTCACCAGCCTCCCTAGGTAGGCAGTGAGCACCATGGAGATAGGAGCGGGGTCAGGGATCGAACCTGCATCCTCATGGATACTAGTTGGGTTCTTAACCAACTCCAGCCAGGACTTGTCGAGTGAAGGCATGGATGCTGGGCCGGCTTGTGGGAGAGATGAGGAGAACAGAGACTGGGCGAGGCTGACAAGAGCGTAGTCAGTGACCTTTCTCCCGTGATGGGACCTCCACAGGGTGATGTTGCCCATTGCCCCCAAAGGAGTTTGCTGCTGGCCTCTGTTCTGATGCTTAGAGAGGAAAAGGTGAGCTTTGGAGGGGCCTCAGGCTTGTGGGGGAGCGGCAGTTCTGAGCTCTGAGAGCCTGCTTCGGCAGGACCCTGTCTGGGAGGAGCGAGCCCAGCCCTGTTCCTTGCTGTCCTTGCCTCAGCTGAGCACGGGCTGTCGGGCTGTCAGTCCCGGCCTTGATGTAACTGCTCCCACTGTAACCCCATTCTTCTTTCAGAGGGGCTGAATTGACAAGTTTTAAATTATTTAATTATACTATCTTTATGTTTCTGATACTTTAGCTAATAGTATTCACTTTATGTTCCTTTAACTTCCTAGTTTTTATTTATATTTAATTTTTAGTCTGTTGGGTAATTTTCTAAATTTGAGCTTATTTATTGAATACTATTTTATATCCCTTTTAACTCTGCCTAGCAGGATATTTTTAGGTAAATTTTGTCCTTTAGTGGAATATGCTTTTAGATTAGGTGTACATGTTCCTTTTATTAGCCATTTAAAAAATGTATCAAAATTCTCTAGCATTTTCCTTTTACTCTATATGTTTTTAAAACATTTATGTTTGGTGTATCATCTGGTACATTTTCTAGCATTTGCGGCTGTTGGAGATGAGCAGTGGTGATGTCGGGGGATGGAGGGTGTGGAAGTCACAGCAGTGATGGGTTTAATCAGGAATGGTTGGCCTGTCCCCCTGTGCTGACAGTTCTGTACGGACATGCTCTCCATTGGCTGCCTCCTCCCCACTGCTATTCAAAGGAAGTCCTTCTTGTATTTGTTTGTTTGTTTGCTTTTTTAGGGCCACACCTGTGACATTTGGTTCCCAGGCTAGGGGTCCAATCGGAGCTACAGCTGCCGGCCTATACCACAGCCACAGCAACGCGGGATCCAAGCCGCATCTGTGACCTACTCCACAGCTCACGGCAACGCCAGATCCTTAACCCGCTGAGCAAGGCCAGGGATCAAACCCGCAACCTCATGGTTCCTAGTTGGATTCGTTTCCGCTGTGCCACAATGGGAACTCTTTTCTTGTTGTTGTTAAAGGAGAACTGATACCTGCATGGTCAAGGAAAAGAGTGTCTCCAATGAAGCCCCACTTTTAGCCTGTCAGATAATTTGCGAAAGTCATAGGCCAAATTATGTGAGTCAAAAGTTATTAAGACTGGCCTCAAAAACTGATCAGGAGAATTGCCGAACAGTGTCATCAGCTTGTTCTAGAACAAGCCAGGGCTCCGTAAATTACCATCCAAAGTCTCTGAGGGTCTCACAGCCTTCACAGAGAACGGGAGCTTCAGAAGTGGTGGGGGTGAGGGTCCACGCCTCGGCATCCTAAATCTGACCTGAAAGAGTACCCAGGCGGTGTCGAAGGTTCTGTTAGGAAGTACTGGATGGGGATTTCCTGTCGTGGTGCAGCGGGAACAAATCCGACTAGGAACCATGAGGTTGTGGGTTCGATCCCTGGCCTCGCTCAGTGGGGTAAGGATCCGGCATTGCCGTGAGCTGTGGTGTAGGTCGCAGATGCAGCTCAGATCTGGCATTGCTGTGGTTGTGGCGGAGGCTGACAGCCGTACCTCTGTTTAGACCCCCAGCTCTGGGTGCGGCCCTAAAAAGCAAAAAAAAAAAAAAAAGGTATTCAATGGAAGAGTAATAGAGGTAGTCAAAGTTGGAATTATATTTTGTTGACCTATTTACAGGATTAACCCGAGTACATTGATTTACCTTCTTTCTGGTTAGGAATTCAAAAGCTCAGTTGTCAGGTGCTCCTAGAACCACCAGTTCTTGTCACATGTGCAGTATGGCCAATGACTCATAGGGGAGGCAGGCCGTGGGAGCCAGGTAAGTCACAGAGGGAGGAGAAACTGTTTTGGAAAGGTTTCCCTTTTTTCTCTTTCTTCCCTTGTTATGTAAGTTGTGATTTCCCCAAACAATATGCTGAATTAAAGTTAGGGTCCTAACCCACAGAAACCTATTTAAACCCACATTGTTGCTGACTGTATTCAATTTGATTTAATTCAAATTAACAAGGTAGGGTTGTTTTGTTTTGTTTTTTTCCTGCCAGAAAGGGGGAAGTAGGCTTTGAGAGTGACCCAAATGGTGCAATTGAGAGTTTTCACCGAGCAGGGCAGAGTGTGCGTGTGTGCTGGGGGGAGAGTGGAGTGGACAGATGCATGCGGTGTGGCTCCTACCCTTAAAAGGCTCACCCTGTAATTGGCAAGACAGACACATACTCAGGCAATACGCACAGTGTTAATGGTGGAGGCGGTGTTAGACCAGAGAACAATAGAAGTGTTCGTTCTGAGTGGGAAAATGTAAAAGATTGTGGAAGATGTGTCAGCTGCCCCTTGAAGGATGTTAGGGCATTAAGCAGCAGAGGGACAGAGCCAGGGTGGGCGTCTGTGGCAGAGAACATTGCTGGGATGAAGACCCAGAGTGGGCAGTCACACGGCTCAGCCAGGGCGCAGCCAGGAAGCTGCTGTAGGGCACGGGAGGTGGGATGCAAAGAGCACAGCGACAGGTGGGCCTTTGTGAGTTGGCCTTATGATCTTATCACTTACATAGAAGGTCACTGCCCAGACTCTTCATTTTGTATTACAGGCAGGGAATTTTCAAAAGCCTAATTCTTCTAAACAAAGGTGGTCTTGTCTCAGACTGGAGTTGTCTTGCATATTTAATTACCATAAAAATAAGAAAGTGATTAATTTGTTATAGTTAACTTCCTAGGGACAGATGTGGCAAAGAGCAGCACCAGAGATGTTTTAATAGCTTTATGTCCTTCTATAACTCTGTACCTTATTATGGATAAAGCATGCCAAAGCCTCATTCTGTCGTTGAGAATAACCAAGTCTGCAAGCTCTCAGATGGGGTGAGGAGGAGGACTAAAGGGAAAAATAAAGGATCTCTAACAAGGCTCAGGCCCGAGAATAACTTGCCAAAGACTAAGGAGATCTAATATCAGTGCCCAGTTATTTGTGTATCTGGACAGCATCACACAGACTTTTTGCGGGGGTGGGGGGGGGTCCTGTAGGCAGTAAGAAATCAAAGACATCATCTCTGACTCAGTGGTTGTTTACATGATTTTATGTTACGTGGACAAGAGGCTAAAAGAAATTCAGTCCTTTATTGAGATATTTGGTGGAACCAAGCGTTTATTCACATCTCCATCTTCAGTTTAATGTTTCCAATGAGGAACTGAAACAGAAAACTCCCCGGTAGAGTCTACTGAATTCCTGAAATTCATTTTGTAAGTCTCTAATAGGTAATAATGCACATACATATAAATAAATTATAAAATATATGGAGAGCTACTTTAAGAAATTGCTTTTGAAATATGACAGAGTTGTTGTTGTTTACGTCTGTTTCTCATTTTGCTTGTTCAACATTATGCTCTTGAAGATTGGCACCACTATAATCTAACTGTGAGTTACACAGCAGTAGTAGTTTAACTAGGGAAATGTCTCATCTTACTCTTAAAAAGACTGGCTCTGGTCCCGATGGGGGAACCTTTCTGTCTTAGTCTGTCTGAGTGAAGAGAAAAACAACAGTATTGAGTGATCCATTTACACATTTCTGTCCCCCTCACTCTCATTTATAAGGAGACAGCTTTTCAATTGTAAATTTTCACCTCTGTGAAAAAATGGCAAAGAATGTAGCTGTGTTATCAACAATAGAAAAAAAACATATGAAACCATCCATAGCACTTAATATTTGGCTAGCAGTAAGGAATGGCATGATAAATTATGGTGGCTCACTAAAATGTCATATTCCACAATTGTTAAGTGATAATTAGGAACACTGTATAGAAACATGAAAACATACTTAGGATATAACTAAAAGAGAAAAGAAAAAATAAAAGCATGATGATAATATGTAAGGTGCATGTGTATGTAGGGGAGGCCTGGAAGATAACATACTAAAATGGAAATATAGTAGTTCTCTTAGGATAATGGAACTGTGAGTTTTCAAAAACATTTTCTTTAATGCTATAATAGTAAAGCAGCAAATTCACCAAATAAATGATGCTGTAGGTGCAGGGGGGAGATATTCATAAAGAGTAGAGGTTGGATGTTACAAAAGGGGAAAACATTTATAAGACAGAATCCTCCTTTACATTTGCCAGCTTCATGGATATTAAGATCCATACTATTGAAAACGTTCTCAAAGGTGCTGGTTAGTAGGGTTGGGCAGTGAGCCTGAACTTAGCTGGATTTTGTTTGCCATGATTGTACTGGAAACTAAATCTTGAAACAGTTGTCTAAATATGCTTTCAGCTTGGCTATCTTGGCTGAATTCACACTTTGGGATCAAGAAACAGTTTGGAAAAAAAAAACCCATGTGCAATAAATAGGAATATAGAGCAAGAGAAATTCAGTAGAGATTTCAAAAATAAAATGCCTATTTAAAATGAAGTTAAAATGACTGGATTAACAGCAAACAAAAAAAAGTAACCAATGCTGACTTAAATTTCTGTCTTAAAGTACACCAGGCACAAACCTCATGTCATTTATGTTAATGTTAACCCTTTGCTAACACTGAACTGCTTTCCTCTAAAAGACTCAGACTCCTTTCTCTCCTCTCCCACCTCTGTTTGAAAGAATGACAGTTTTACCCTGAATAGTACTTAAGAAGTGTTGAAGTGGGGCAATAGGCTACCTAGCTTCATGCTAGGCAGGGATTGCTTAATATAAGATGTTAAGAAAAATTCACACACACAGTCACACATTTTATACTTTGTGATCAAAGTTAAGCCTCCTCGCCCAACACTTGCACACTATTATTTTGGCACTGCAGAAAATTCCCTCAAAGTCACCCTTAGATACTTTAAGGATCTTCAGAAGGTAGATGGAGGAAGAAAAAGTAAGTTTCCTCTGAAGTAGGACTTGAAAATGTGATAAAATACCTTATCTCTCTAAACTAGTAGTTGATTTGGATTTGGAAATTGGAGTGTGTGTGTGTGTGTGTGTGTGTGTGTGTGTGTGTGTGTTGTGTGTATGTGTATGTGTATGCTATCAAGGAGCTTGAGCTGAAGAAATCAGAAAGTAACTTTTCCAAACCCCAGAACATACCTGACACTATAAACATCTCTTTTCAGACCCTGTGTAGAATTTGCTGAGTCTGTGTGAACATCTTTTCTCTGTTGTCTTATAATCTCCTCACCTGTAAAGATGTCCACAAATGGCAAATTAGAGAAAATTTTTATTCCTAACAGTTATCCAGTAATATTCACCTTCATAGAAATGTGATTTCTGTATTTCAGAATACACTAGAATTATTAAAAGTATTGTGATTTTAGTCAACTAACACCCACTCCATTCCAAATCCAAAGTAACATATTTAATGCAAGGGTATGTATTCAATTATCTGGAGCAATACCAACACTGGAAATTTTTTCCTTAAAAATATTTACCCTTTACATCTTCATTTTATTCCCAGAAGTGTATTTTGTTAAATAAATGATATCTGGTAATAAAACAAATCTGCTTTCATACTTCTACAAAATTCTTTTATATGGCAATAAGAATTCAATCCATGTTGCATAATTGTTATCATGAATTGCATAACTTTGGCATGCGTTTTGCTGTAATTCATTTCATGGCAATATATAAAGTGCCTTTGACACCATGCCATAAAATATTCAAACTGGGAATGAATGATAGAAATAATCTAGTGTAAGTCAGTCCCACTTCTCCCATTTCAGGGACTGAGGTGCAAGAAGATAAAATTTGCCTAGAATCACACATTTCGTTTTCCAACATTTAAGCCCTACTGAAAAAATTCCATACTTTCAATGGTGAATTTGATTGGAAGATTATGATTTTTAAGGACACGATTCTTAAGACAGAATAATTTTACACTTAAAGAATTGCAGAGTTGGACCTGAAATACATAAAAGAGGTATGCCCCAAATTTTTGTCCTCAGTTACCCTTTTGGGAGAAAGTGACTGAAACTATATGATCATTAAAAATAAATCTTTGAAGGATACAAACTAATCCTGATCTTTAAGATGAAATATATGACCATTTCTATCTATAATTCAATGTTTCTTTTCAGTAGCTATCAAATGGTATTTTGTTTGATTTCCAGTTGAGCAAATGAAATAGGAAATACAGTTTAGGATTCTGTTATGATTTTTTTTTCTCAAAAGCAAAAAATTAAATAAAACAGACCTTGGTCATAGAATATTCACTGATCAGGTGAACTTAATAAAAACTGGGCTTTAGTTAAATCTAGTGGATTAACTCTATTTAATTGGCATTTGCAGTCTTTGGACGTGTTCAGCAAATATATAAATAATGACATTTACAGAAACTGAACCATTGCATTTCATATAAATTCTGCATAAAGTTCAAAACTAGTGGTATTGATGTCATAGTCTTCAGATTTTGCAAGGCATGTAGGAATAGTAATTACATCTCTCAGAAATGTTAAAGACACATGTATACGTATGTAAAATCCATTTTGAGTCTAATCTATGAAAATTATCATACATCAATTCATATTGCACCTGATGAGGAAATCATACATGAATGATAGTAAATGCTAAAAAACACTTCAGATAAAGACCCAATAAGTCAGTTTAAACGAAGAGTTTAAGAAGTAACATAGCCATCTAAAAAATGTTAGTTTTTCACACAACTGGTCCCACTTACTTCACTTTACTTAAAATCCCTGATCTTGTCTGAAGATAATACCATAAAACTCAATTACATAATTCAGCTGCCTTTAACTCCCCTTTCTCCAGTAACCATCCCACCTTTGGAAGGATGCAGACATTCTATCTTAATTTTTCTTTTCCTTTCAGCAAATACTGAGCATTCAAAGCTTTCACCAGACAAAATCATTTCATGTAACGAAGCATTGAATTGTTTTTCTTCTTTCAGTTTCTTCAGACTGAAAGCAGCTCAGTTTCCCTGTGAATAGTCCATGTATCATTTCATGCCCGGTATCTGCCACCCACTCTAGATTTATCTTGCTTTCAGCAGGTACTGACTGGGTAGCACTTTTTGGGTTATTTTACAGAATATCGAACATGGTTTAAATTGTTAAAAAACAATTTGAACTGTTTCCTTTTCGATCCACTGCCTCTTCCAGTGTCCTTAACCCTTATCACCCTTCCCTAAAATGTGTCTCCAACATGCCTAATTTACATGGCTCTCAGGCACCGGAGATTTGCACACCCATCACATACCAGGTCAGTTTCTAATAGTGTGAAGGCTGCTGGAACGGGGCAGTTTCCTTCCACTGGGAGCTGAGTGTAGTCATTTCTGTCAACACAGCGACCCTCTTATGCAAGACTTAGACTATTGTCTCGTGATCCCACCTGCCTTGGCTCTGATTGATATAACAACAGTATCTGTCATAGGGGCTGTTCTGCTTGTAGGAGCAAACAATGATACTGTCCTGGGGCACAAAGAAGATGCTGTCCTCGGGCTCAGGGCGCTCAGACTTGTCCCAGGCTGAGCACTTGACGTCCAAGGCACTATAGGTGAGGGAGCTGCCTGAGGGACAGTAGCCATCCAGGTATCTGGATGTCTCCTCTCGATGCGCACTCTGGACGGGGCTCTGACATTCTCCTTCCTCCGTGGGTATGGGGGTGGTGATGGAGCTGGCCCCAGGCACCTCACCCTGCCCTTGGAGGGGAGGCTTCCCCCTGAGGCCCGCCTTCTTAGCCAGCTCATCCGAACTTCCCTTGCCTGACTCCAGGTCTGAAGGGGTCCTCAGCAGTTCCACCACCTCCTTGTCCTTGGGTTTCCGGAAACAGGGCAACTTGCGGACCCATAGCAGCTCATTCTCCGGCCACTTGGTGCATCCCTCAGTTTTCCTGGCCAGGGCAATGGCCGCGATGCCTGGTAGGCAGATGGCTGGCCCTATGGCCAGGAGGGGGATGTTTCCCAGAGTCTCTCCTTTCATCCCAGAAACCGTGAACATGAAGCCAAAGACCAGGAAGACACTGACCAGGGCCACAACCAGACCAGTCCTGGGGTTAATGTCATCAGGCCGCATCTTTCACTCCATTCAGCTCGGGGGCTGCCTGCTGGCCAGGGAGCAGTGTTCTTCTCTACTGTAAGAGGCAAAACCGCACTGAGTTAAAAACAAAACAAAACAAAAAACCCAAGTCAATTTCCCACCCCCAACTGTCTCTCTTACTCCTTGCCTCTCCACTCTACCTGTAAGTCAGTCTTGATCTCTGTCTCTGTTTCCCCGTCTTTCTCTGTCTGTCTGTGTCTTCCTAATGCACCCCCGTCTCTCTCATATAGACATCCACCGAGTGGGTCACTGAGTACCTGAGCTTTCTTGCCGTCTCCCAGGAGCAGGGAAAGAAGCCAGTCTGAGTCTCCTTAGAAACCTCCACAGCAGCTGTCCCCTCGGCTCTCTCCCTTGTTTCTGGAAGGAAAGCCTGCCTTTTCCCACCGATTCTGCATTCAGGAGGTGGGACGTGGGAGCTTGCCTTTGCCAACTGTGCCCGTCGGTCTCCAGGGCTCTGGGAGCGAAGCGGTGGCACAGCCCAGCGCACAGCCCAGCGCTCAGCTCTGCGCGCGGAGCGCGGGAGCTGGAGGGAGGACGGACTTAATCTAGGCAAGAGGGAAAGCGGCTCGCGAGCCTGGCCTTGTTACATCACTTTCAGAGCAAGCTCAGAAACAAAGACGGACGCGCGGGGGCGCGAGGTGGTTAGACCCAGAGGAGAGGGCACCCGGGCAGAAGAGCTTGCTCAGGGTCCAGTCGGTCGGCCCGCCTCTGCCCGGGATGGCTGAGCTGGGCGGCGGGACCCGCTTCCGCGCCCGAGAAGGGTCCGGGGTGCAAGGCTACCCCGTGCCGGAGACCTTAACTTGGGCCAGTTTGCCCACGGGGCAGACTGGGCTCGGAATCCGTGGTCCGAGGGTCATAGTGGCCAGCTGGAGATGTCCCTCGGGGACCTGGATCCTTCTCCAGTTGTAGATCTGGATGAACCGATCCAACCTATAGCAACTCACAGGAGGTTCCCAACCGCCCTGAACGTCGAGGCTCTCAGGGCTCGGAGGGGTCCCGCCGCCCGCGACAGTTCTGGTTTCCGGCGCTGGGGGGCAGTGGCGCGCAAAAGCGCTTTAGCAGCGGAGCAGGCTGCATTGCTTGAGCACACCGGACCAGCGCCCAGGCCGAGTTAGTGAGTGGGCAGGGGGGGTGCCCTGGTCTTAAAGCTCTGGATCTTAGACGGGGGTGCCTTGAAGCCTGAATCCCACTCCAACACGACTGTGGTGCCAGCCTCGCCGGCTGGGTCAAAGGAAAAAAGGTCTCTAGCCTCGGTCCCCTTCCCTGCGTTTCTAACACTCAGGTAGTGAGAAGGCAGGGCTTTAACTGTGCGGATACGGACAAGTAGCCCTCGATGCAGCTCCAGCTTTGGGGGGTTCTCTCCTTTGCTGAACCTGGAGTCCTAACTCCTGAACTTCCTCCCCCCACCGCAGCAGAGGTTAGACTGGGGCTTGCTCTGGCCCCAGGGGCAAGACTGACTTTGGCTGGGGTTCTTCAACTAGGTTGCCCATTTAGGGTTGATGGGGAATTGTGAGCTGGGTGTAGAGGGGTGGGAGTAGGGGAGGAGGGGCATAAGAAGGAGGAAACTGTACGTTCTTTCATGTAGGGCCCTGCCTTGGTGGAAAGAATTTTGACATCCAGACCTTTCCCACCTAAATTAGCCTTGTGTTCATTATTGGGCAAGTGACTTAAGCTTTCTGAGAATCAGTTGAACCATTTGTAAAATGAGACTATTAACTATCAAATATGTGAAGTAACAAACATTATGAGGACTAAATAAATGTAAAATTCCTAGCACAATGCTTGGTACATCGTTCTTGTTAAAAAAAAAAAAATGGATGTATTTGCATAGTATATGGTAGTCAGTGTTAGGTATGAGCCCAATCACAAAGCCTGTCTGGGGCTAAGGACCTTTGACTTAGTATCCACTAAGCGCTGAAGAATTGTGGAAGTGTTTTAAGTGGGAATCAACACCAAAATCATTCCCCATTTGACAGGTGGTGACAGCAGATTAGAAGACAGGTTGGAAGGTCTCTGTAGGATGACAGTTCAGTAAGCCAGGCAAGGCCTCACATGGATCTGAATGATGCAGGGCTAGTAGGGTGGTGAGAAGAAAGTGAATTTGAAGGATATTTAAGGGTAGACTCAGGTGTCTTGGATCAAAGGAAGTGAGATGGCCACTCTTTCTGCTGAATAGATCAGGAATCAGACTCAGTTTTTCCACTCCAGCCTCTATTGTGTGTGCCTCTGGTACTCATGCTTGTTAGGTAGCTGCTGTACCTCTGGACATAGAATCATTATTTTGGAAAGAAAGAAGAAAGTGGGAAAGGCGAGGAGCAAAAGTAAGATCCCAGCTGTATGGTTATTTGTCCCAGGAAGATAATTCTTTTCCTGGCAGACCCACTCAGTAGGTAGACATCTGTTTAAATCTGATTGGCCAGAAGGATGTCGTAGAGGCCACCTCTAGGTACAGAGTAGCCTGGGAAATCAAGGTTTTGTTTGGCGGGGAGCGGGGGGGTGCTTTTTTGGTCCAGATTGCTACTCTGAAAAAAAAATCAGGGTTTTTGCGAGCAAGAAAAAAAGAGAAGAATGAATATTGGGGAAGTAACAAGCAGCATGTGCCACAGCTGCTGATCACGCTTACCTCTGCGGAGCTCTCTCCTCCCCTGCCTTCACTAAAGTCTTTTTATCCTCCTCTGTCCCTGGCCACTCAGTTGCAGTCTGCTTTGTAAACTTCTCTTTATTTTATTAACTTTTATCTTTAACAAAGCCCTTCAGTGTTGATACTCAGCTAGCTATACTAATGATGTCTATATTTATCTCTTTAGCCTTGTCCTTCTCCCTGAATTTCAGATTTATAACATCTAATTGTCTACTTGATACCTGTCTGTATGGCATACAGACAGCTCAAACTCAACACAACCTAAACTATTCTCATCAGATTTTAACACTTACTCTTTCTCATTTGGCCCCCTCATTCTTCCTATTTGTCCAACTGCAACTGGGGTTGTCCTGTTCATTTATTCTCTAACAGCCTGCATCCAGAAAATCACTCAAGTCATCATAGTCTTACCTGCTAAATTCCTTGATCTTCTCTTCTTCTACCTGTGACCTCAGGCAAATCAGTTTACCTTCCCGGGTTTCAGTTTCCTGTAAAATATGGGGGCTTTGGATGGAGAGCTAGCTGAGGTCCATTTCAGCTCTGCTATTCTGTGGTTCTCTGACAGTTGATTCTGCAGGGTTGAACTGTCATTAGCTTTGTGCAGGTGCTCCAGCTGTACTGCTGAAAACCTACTTGGAGTCTAAAGAAGCACCGTTTCTGAACAGAGACCTCCTGTCACTCGTACAAGCATCTAATTCCATTTGACTTTTAAGCCATGCAGTTCATCTACTTAGGCATTAGATAAGACGCATGTATAAAACAGCAGGAAACTTCAATTACTGTTTAATTATAAGCCTCATTGTCAGAGCAGTTCCTTCTTAGAGGTAATAAGATGGTCTTTGAATAGCGGTGTACTCGCCCAAGTCAGCAGCAAAAGTGGGTGGGGGTGGGAGACACCACTCAGGGTCACAATATCCGGAAACAGAAAAGGCGTTCTCAGTATTTAATGTCTTGCCTGAACAGGCTGATTTTACTAGGATTTTAAAACCTTAAGCAGGTCTTACAGTGCTGTAAGCATATTCAGCCACGTACAAAAGCTTTCCATCAGAAGAAAAAGGAAATTCAGGTTGGAATGAGGCTTCGGTATGTGGGTGTTTAAGAAGGAAATGCCGAACCTTTTATTTCTGAAAGTATAGAAGTCATGGGATGCTGGCATTTGAGGATACCCTATAGAATAGCTACCCTAACTTCCCTAATCATACAGATGAAACCCAGAAGGGTTGCAGTCATTCAGTACTACTTGAGTATTATGTGCTTGGCACTGTGCTCGGTACTGGCGATACAGGTCAGCAGATGTGGTCATTCACATTCACACATCAAGATATGTATATTAGTTAGTTTAGGATAGATTGTGCCATGGCAACAAAAGACTTCCAGATCTCAAAGGCTATATGCTCATCCTCCCTGTCTGTCATAGGTCAGCTGCAGCCTCGGTTAATCTTGTCATCACCCTGGGATTTCAGACTACAGGGCAGCTTTCATTTGGGACATTCCCAGTCCATTGAATTCAGGCACAAGAGGCCCTGCACTGAGCCTTCACTTAAGCAGCTTCTCTCTGCCGACCCCAGCTGTGCCCCTCCCTCTATGCCAAAGAATCTACCGAAGTAATACTTCACATGGAGACCTTGCCCCCCTTTCTAGGCCATGTGATAGGTCCCTGGGACCCTGAAATTCCCTGCACAAACAGCCCTATACCTGCTTCTGGGGTTTGTGCGCAGTTCCTTGCTTGGTCCCTCCTCCTGGGGTTTGACCATATTGCAGGTGTGGACACCCCTGGGCCTGTGTGACTGTCAAGGGCCCACGGTGTTTTTGAATACAAATAAAACTCAGACATGTAGGATGGGCTTTTACAATGTCCATGTCAGCCTCTTCATGGTTCGTAACAGAGCCAGAGGAGGGAAGAAAGGGACAGCATTTATTTTATTCTTATGTGGAGTCTCACCCATATTAGAGACAGGCCTGGTTGGAGGGTCTGGAGAAAGGAGGGAACAGTCTCAACTTATATTTTAAAATGCTGTGTCTACCTCTTGTGTAGAAAATAGGCTTAAGATGGGTCAAGGGCGGAAGCAGGGAGCCCAGTTGGGATTCCACTGCAACTCGTCGGGTGAGAGATGATGGTGGTTTATGGATGTAGCTAGAAGTGGTCAGATTCTGATATATTTTAATGTAAAGTTGACACTATTTGCTAACGTACTTGGGATGTGAGGAACATTGTGTAATCAAGTATGATTCCAAGATTTGGGATTTGAGGTGGGAAATCAGGAACTTTGTTTTGGAATGTTCACTTGATCTATCAAAGGTGGTGATAGTGTACAAGTCTGGTGTGTGGGAGAAATCTGGGGTGAAGATATAAATTTGGGAGGGTTATAGTTAGCATTTAAAGCCATGGGACTAATGAGATCACTTAGGGAGCAGTCATCAATAGGTTAAAGAAATTTGAGTACTAAGGAACATCAATGTTTTGAGGCTGGGAGGATCAGGAGGAACCAGCAAAAAAAAAAAAAACTGTGAAGGAGTGGCCAGTGAGGTAAGAAAAAGATGTCCAAGGAGCCAAAAGAATAAAGCATTTTAGGGAGGGCATAGTGATTGCATAAGTTCTGTTGGTAGGTCAAGTATGAAAAGGACTAAAAAGTAACCACTGGACTTATTAGCAACATGGAAGTCACTGGTCACCTTTATAAGAGCAATTCTGGTGGAGTGGGTGGGGGTGAAGTCTGGACTGAAATGAGTCGGGAGAAGAGTAATTGGAGATAGAGAGCAGAGTTAATGCAAAGGGTTTTGCTGTTAAGAGCAGAGAAATGAGATGATAGCTAGAGGTGGGGACGTGGGTCAAGAGAGAAAACTTTTTTTTTTTTGAGGGCCGCACATGTGACATATGTAAGTTCCCAGGCTAGGGGTCAAATCGGAGCTGCAGCTGCCGGCCTACACCACAGCCACAGTAACACCAGATCTGAGTCACATCTGAGACCTATACCGCAGCACACGGCAACACTGAATCCTTAAGTCACTGGGCAACGTCAGGAGTCGAACCTGTGTCCTCATGAATACTAGTTGGATTTATTACCGCTGAGTCACATTGGGAACTTCCTGGCATTGTTTTTTATGTTTACAAATTTAATGGATAAAAAAAATAGTATAGCATTGTCATTTCAATTTACAAATCTTATATCTCTACAGGCAAAGTGCTAAGAGTCCTTAAAAAGTTTTCTCTCATGGAGTTACTACCATGGCTCTGCGGTATTGAATGCAACTAGTATCCATGGGGATGTGGGCTTGATCCTTGGCCTTGCTCAGTGGGTTAAGGATCCGAGTTGCCATGAGCTGCAGTGTAGGTTGCAGATGTGACTCAGATCTGGCATTTTGGGGGCTGTGGTGTAGGCCAGCAGCTACAACTCCGATTCAACCCCTAGTCTGAGAACTTCCATATGCCACAGTTATGGCCCTAGAAAGACAAAAAAAAAAAAAAAAGGCCAGTGCTGGAGGGTAGTGCTCTGAGATGAGTACTTGAGTATTGATGGTAGGAAGAGTCTGCACTAACTCTTGCATGGAAGAAATCTGTCCAGATATGTCAAGAACTTTGAAGGAGTTCATACCTCTTGCATGACCATTGTATTGAAACATGTCAAAAGTAGCAATGTATTAATGGAAAGAACAGATCCAGGCACCATTTGAGTAAATTAATCAGCGTTTACTTATCTCCAGGTATAGGAGGAAGTCCCTGCAGCTTCACCAACAGGCACACAGCTGGGGATGGTAATGTTTGAGTAAGGGAGAGTCACATCTCTCCCTCTTGAAGTAAAAAGGGTTTCTCTCTAGGTTCGTCATGTACACATAAGGCTTCTTTTCATGAGGCAGATCTAGGCCTCCTCATAGCCTGGCCTCATGGCTGCTGAGACCACCTGATAGGACAACAAGGCCGAGTTCATATGGTGTAAACCAAATCCTCATTATCATCTCCACAGCAGTCTGAGTACTTTATTGAACTCAGTACTATGGAAACAGAATGAGGGATGTTTTGTGGAAGTCTCCAAAAGTCAAACAAATTAAGACCTTAGACCTGTTATTGCTGCGCTGTCTAGTATTATAGCTATTAGCATGGGAGGCTATTTACATTTATTTATTTATTTATTTTTCTTAATGGATTTTATTTCAGTTATAGGTGTACATAAATCATCACAAGTCAATTTTACAGATTTTGTGTCCCAAACCCACAGTGCATCCCCCAACCCCCCAGATTGTCTTATTTGAAAAACCAAGGTTTTCCAAAGTCTGTGAGTCATTGTCTGTTCTGCAAAGAAGGCTATTTACATTTAAATCAATTAAACTGCAATAAAATTGAAAATTCAGTTTCTCAGATGTACTGTCCACATTTCAGGTGCTCAGTAATTGGATGCAGTGATTGGCTACCATATTGGACAGTGAAGATATAAAACATTTCATCATCACAAACCTACTAGATAGTGCTGAGCTGTTGGGCTTATCATGATCCTCTTGGCCCAGATTCTAGCAGTCTTGTAGGAATAATCAGTGGCACTAAAATGTTTATGTACAAAAAATTTTTTGCAATGCCCTAGTAGTAAAACACTGCAAAACATTGAAATAGCCAATAGTAGAGGAAATATATATGATACGGTACATCCTTTGAAGGGAATATGCACAGTCAGTTGATGGAATATTATGTATCCATAAAATTATATTTTAAAGATTTTTAATGACCCATGAAAATGGGCTTAATATAATGCTAATAACTAAGGATAAAAATTCTATTAGAATGACTTGAAAAAATTATATGTAATAGGACCCTGATCACTAAAAAATAAACTAGAATAGAAAAAAGATGAAGAGAAAGTACTCTCAAAATATTAACAGTGGTTACTTCCAGGTGGCAGAATATTACATAATTGTTATTATTTTCTTTATATTTTTATAAATTTTCAAAATTTCTACTCCTGTTTTGTAATAATAAAAAGGTTTTTCTTATGGAGGGTTTCTCGCCCTTTTCGGAGGTCTGAGGTCTTCTGCTAGCATTCACTAGATGTTCTGTGTAAATCATTCTGTATGTAGATGGGTTTTTTAATGGGTTTGTAGAAGATTTGCACCGTGTCCTACTCCTCTGCCATTTTGATCCTGCCTTTCAGAAAAAGTTTTTTTTAAATGAAAGAATGGTCTCTTGCATATATTAAGCACTCAGTAAATGATAGGTGAATGAATGATACGAGAAGACTTAAAAGACTAAGTGAACAAATTTAAATTTTGTCAACTTTGTCTTTTCCCCGAGTTTGTCCTGCTCCTTACTCATTCCCGTGCTTCCTCATGGGAGGAAAGGGTATGGATGAATTGAGAAAAGATGAAAATTGAAGGAGACCAAAGAAAACATATGGATGGCCAAGAGGCACATGAAAAAATGCTCAACATCACTAATTCTTAGAGAAATGAAGATCAAAACTAGTGAGAGGAGTTCCCTTCATGGCTCAGTGGTTAACGAATCTGACTAAGAATGATGAGGTTGCAGGTTCGATCCCTGGCCTTGCTCAGTGGGTTAAGGATCCGGCGTTGCCGTGAGCTGTGGTGTAGGTTGCAGACGCGGCTCGGATCCCACGTTGCTGTGGCTGTGGCGAAGGCCGGCGGCTACAGCTCCTGTTAGACCCCTAGCCTGGGAACCTCCATATGCCGCGGGTACGGCTATACATAAAGGCAAAAAGACAAAAAAAAAAAAAAAACTACAGTGAGGTATCACCTCACACCCTTCAGAATGGCCATCGTTAGTAAGTCTACAAATAACAAATGCTGGAGAGGGTGTGGAGAATATGGAACCCTCTTACACTGTTGGTGGGAATGTAAATTGGTACAACCACTGTGGAAAACAGGAGATAACCTCAGAAAGCTAAATATAGAGGTACCATATGATCCAGCAATTCCACTCCTGGGCATATATCCAGACAAACCTGTAATTCGAAAAGATACATGCGGAGTTCCTGTCGTGGCTCAGTGATTAACGAATCTGACTAGGAATCATGAGTTTGCGGGTTCGATCCCTGGCCTCACTCAGCAGGTTAAGGATCTGGCGTTGCCGTGAGCTGTGGTGTAGGTCGCAGATGCAGCTCAGATCCCGCGTTGCTGTGGCTGTGGTGTAGGCCCATGGCTACAGCTCTGTTTAGATCCCTAGTCTGGGAACCTCCATATGCCATGGGTGTGGCCCTGCAGAAGGCAAAAAGACAAACAAACAAACAAAAAACAAAAAGATACATGCACCCTATGTTCATTGCAGCACTATTCACAACAGCCAAGACATGGAAACAACCTAAATGTCTATCCACAGATGGATGGATTAAGAAGATGTGATACATATACACAGTGATGTACTACTCGGCCATAAAAAAGAACAAAATAATGCCATTTGCAGCAACATGGATGCAACTAGAGATTCTCATAGTAAGTGAAGTAAGGTAGAAAGAGAAAGACAAGTATTACATGATATCACCTATATCTGGAATCCAAAATATGGCACAGATGAACCTGTCTACACAACAGAAACTCGTGGACATAGAGATCAGGCTTGTGGTTGCCAAGGGGGAGGGGGAGGAAATAGGATGGACGGGGAGTTTGGGGTTAGTAGATGCAAACTATTCCATTTGGCACGGATAAGAAATGAGGTCCTGCTGTATGGCACAGGTTAACTACACCCAATCTCTTGGAATTGAACATGATGATAGATAATATGAGAAAAAGAATGTGTGTGTGTGTGTGTGTGTGTATATATATGTATATATATATATATATATATATATATATATATATATATGACTGGGCCACTTTGCTGTACGGCAGAAATTGACAGAACATTGTAAATCAACTATAATAAAAATTTTTTAAAACAAGTTGAAGGAGAGCAAATAGATTTTTATGTCGGATTGGAGTTGAATCTTATGGTTTCTCCCAAATTTATACTAATCACTTTTGAAATTTCTTATAGCCCTGTTTCAAACCTAGAAAATAATGAATATACTGTTTTCCCTGTTTTGATTTAAACATTGTTGTTTTGATGCACCTGGTTAGAGGCTTGATATTTTTTATCGTGGCTGTAATTCTGACTTGTTTATTGAGCAAATGTTATATTGAGAAACTCCTACTCTGCTGGTTATGTTCATGCCTCCTCTGGACCTCCTCCCATCTTCGCTGCCTCTTGGGAGGTAACCATGATCTTTACTAAAGGCTACGTACATCTACACCTCTAACTTTCCTTATTTCACTTGGAGCCTCCAGAGATGTAAAGTCGCTTCAGTTGTTTTTTTGCAGTGCTGAATTAACAGAGTTTTAAAAGCTCTTGCAGCTTATTAGAGCTTATTAGGTTGTGCAGAACAAAATACAAAGGAAGCCTAGAATTTTCACAAATTTTTAAGTTAAAAAATAAAGCTAGTGCAAGTGAACATGTTAGATTAATGGTTCCAAAGATGAAAACCTTTTAGGTATCTGAATGGTTCCAGCCAAACATCCATTTTCTCTCCAGGACAGCTTATTCAGTAGCTTAGATCTTTCTCCACGTTATCTTTCTTTTGATTCTGCCATACGAGCTCTTTGGTAAGAGAATAAAGAAGTGATGAGGAAACAGACTGTTAAGAATCATGAAGAGTTGGAAGTAGAGAATTCTGAGGTGGTTTGATCCCCAAACTGAAGATTGATCTGGTTTTCTGATTCTCTTGTCCGTAGATTAAACATTGTACACCAATATGTTCAACCTTTAAAATATTTTAAAAATTAAAGTACAGTTGATTTATAATACTATATTAGTTTTAGGCAGGTAGTAGTAATACAGTGATTCAATATTTTATAGATCATATTCTATTTAAAGTTATTATGAAATGTTGGCTATATTCCCTGTTCTGTACAATATATCCTTTAGCTTCTTTGTTTTGTACATAGTAGTTTGTATCTCTTAATCCCCTCCCCCTATTTTACCCCTCCCCCATTCTCTCTTCCTCTTGGTAACCACTAGTTCTCTATATCTGTGAGTCTATGTTTTGTTTTGTTATATTTATTCGTTTGTTTTACTTTTAAGATTCCACATGTAAGTGATAATATACAGTATTTGTCCTTCTCTGTTGACTTATTTCACTAAACATAGTACACTCCATGTTGATCATTGATCATGTTGTTGCAGATGGCATTTATTTCATTCTTTTTTATGACTGAGTAATATTCCACTGTATATATATATATAAAATACATATATATATTCCATTGTATATGTGTAAAATACATATGCATATTCCATTATGTATATATATATACATATATATATATCTTTATCCATTCATCTGTTGGTGGACACTTAGGTTGCTTCCGTATCTTGACTATTGTAAATAAGGCTGCTGTGAACATATATTTTTTCAAGTAAGTGTTTTTGTTTTCTTCAGATATATACCCAGGAGTAGAATTAATGAATCGTATAGTATTTCGTTTGTAATTTTTTGAGGAACCTCCATACTGTTTTCCATAACGGCTGCATGAGTTTGCATTCCCGCCTTTTTTCCACATCCTCACCGACATTTATAATTTGTGGTCTTTTTGCCGATAGCCATTCTGACAAGTGTGAGGTGATACCTTATTGTGGTTTTGATTTGCAGTTATCTACTAATTAGTGATGTTGAGCATATTTTCATGTACCTCTTGGCCATCTGTATGCCTTCCCTTTGGAAGGCAAAATGTTATCTTTTGCCCAGTTTTTTATTGGGTTGCGGGTTTTTTAAAAAATTGAGTTGAGTTCCCGTTGTGGTGCAGCAGAAACGAATTCTGCTGGGAACCATGAGGTTACTTACGGGTTCAATCCCTAGCCTCGCTTAGTGGGTTAAGGATCCGGCGGCTCAGATCCTGCGTTGCTGTGGCTGTGGTGTAGGCCGGCAGCTGTAGCTCTGATTGGACCCCTAGCCTGGGAACCTCCATATGCTGTAGGCCTGGCCCTAAAAAGACAAAAGACCAAATCATTTGCAAATATTTTTTCCCATTCTGTAGATTGTCTTTTAGTTTTATCAGTGTTTTCCTTTGCTTAAAAGCAAAAGCTTTTAAGTTTAATTAGATCTCATTGGTTTATTTTTGGTTTTGTTTCCTTTGCCTGAGGAGACTGATTGAAAGAAAATATTGCTACAGCTTATGTTCTCCCTATTTTCTTAGAGGAATTTTATGGTTTCCAGTCTTACATTTAGGTCTTTAGTCCATCTTGAGTTTATTTTTGTATAAATGGTGTGAGAAAATGTTCCAATTTTATTCTTTCCATGTGTGTAGCTGTCCAAGTATTTTCCAAAGTAGTTGCCTCCTTTCATTTTTATACTTTATTTTTCATCCTGAATTATTTTAAATTGTAAACTTCAAGAAATACCACTTAGCCAAAAAAGCATTATCCCACCTACAAATTACCAATTTATTATGATCACCCACTTACATTTCCACTGTAATCCTTCCATAGACAGGAATATTTGAGTCACTGGAAAGTAACATCTCCCTTTGTAAATTAGTGAGTGACTTTCTGATTTATATACAGCCTCCTGAGTTTTGTTGGTATCAGTGAGCTTTCTTGGTGTTTTTATTTTTGTTTTTGTTTTTTGTCTTTTTCTTTTTAGGGCCACACCCGCAGCATATGGAGGTTCCCAGGCTAAGGGTTGAATTGGAGCTGTAGCTGCCGCACTATGCCACAGCCACAACCATGTGGGATCCAAGCCGCATCTGCAACCTATGTCACAGCTTATGGCAACACAGGAATCTTAACCCACTGAGCGAGGCCAGGGATGGAACCCAAGTCCTCATGGAAACTAGTTGGGTTCGTTAACCACTGAGCCAAGATGGGAACTCCATGCATGAGCTTTCTTGACCAAGTTGCTGAGTAAGTTCACTGCCTTCTGGCTTGAGTCTTAGGCAGTCTGGTTCTAAAAGATGAGCTGGTCTAGTTCTGTTCTTCGGTAAATTCGGAGTGGGGCACCGAGCAGGCAGGTGAGTCAGCTTCGGGGAGCTACACGAAATAGGCAAACTTAAGGAGTGAGGCCACCATATCGGACCATGAGTATAATAAGAAGAGAAAGCCAGGGGAGGATGAAGAGAACGAAGCAGACATTCTGAGAGAAGCTGGGATGAGAGAACATGTAGACCTTGAGAGCAAGGGAGAACCCAGAGAACGTGTAGACCTTGAGAGCAAGGGAGAACCCAGTCCCTGGTGGTTCTCTCTCTGAGTCACAGTGTTAAGAGGAAGGGCTTTTCTCTACTCCTAGTTTCTGCGTTGAGGGTTTTTTCCTAGTCTTGGCCTCCTTCCGTTCTAGGGATGGGGGTTATACATCTACCTGGTAAATTTGGGCAGATAATTAGCGCATTTGGCTTGTTCCTCCTGGAAGCAAGCTTGCCTGTAAAGAACGAGGACTCAGCTCCGACCCTCCATGTGGACGCCTGTTCTACTGGCCTAATAGTCATGGAAAAGGGTAGTGCTACAGAATGAATGTTCACGCCCCCCGCAAATTCGTATGTTGAAGCCTAATCCCCCAGTGTGATGGTTAGTAGGAGGCATTAAGAAGTGTGCCTTTGGGAGGTGATTAAGTCATGTAGGGGATTGGTGCCCTTAGGGAAAAAAAAAGGCCCCAGAGAGTTCCCTCACCCTTTCCAGCATGTGGGATACAGTGAAAAGTAGCCGTCTGTGAACCGGGAAGTGAGTCTTTACCAGACAATGAGTCTGCCGGCACCATCATCTTGGACTTCCAAGCCTCTGGAACTGTGAGAAATTCCTGTTCTTTATAAACAACACCATCTATGATATTCCCCTATAGCAGCCCGAAAGGACAAGCCAGGTGGGTAAGTGAACTGAATCCTGAGGTTGAGATTAGCAAGCATGCTTAGTTAATAGACTAAAAGCCACAAACTCCAGTCTGGTCTTCATTAGTAATAAAGGCTGCATTTTGGCCCCATAGACCACTACTTTGCTTTATTTCTCAATTTCTGCAGCACCACGTTGGAAAGAGGGGTGTTATTTATTTATTTAATTTATTTGCTTTTTAGGGCTGCAGCTGCAACATATGGAAGTTCCCAGGCTAGGGGTTAAATTGGAGCTATAGCTGCTGGCCTACGCCACAGCCACAGCAACGAGGAATCTGAGCTTCATCCGAGACCTACACCACAGCAACTCCAGATCTCCTACCCACTGAGCAAGGCCAGGGATTGAACCCATATCCTCATGGATACTAGTCGAATTCGTTTCCCACTGAGCCACAATGGGAACTCCATTGTTTATTAAGTGCCCCTCAAAGACGCCAATACCTAGATTCTCATGAAGGACAGCAGTATTTCCTTCCCCTCAAGTTGGTGAGATTTCCCAGTATCCTTTGAGTAATGCCCCCTTATTTGGAGTTAACATGAGTGTTTTTTTCCTCCTTAAAAGACAGAGAGTCTTGGGTAGGATAAGCACTTCTCTGAAAGTGAAGCCCCAAAGATAAACTGGCAGTTGAGTTAAGATTTTATTGCCAATTTGGAAGAGATGATAGAGATGGGCAGTCGGAGCACAAGTCTAATTTTTACATTAATTTTTGTTGAAGTATCACATACATAGAGAAATGAGCACAAAACATGCGTGTACATGTGAATAAATTTAACAAGGATACTTTAGCCATTTAACCAGCCCCTGCATCAGGAAGGAGCACATCTTAGCACCCCCTTGTACTCCTTACCTCACTGTTCCACTTTTTCCGGCAAAGGAACAATTACCTTGTTTTCTAGCAGCATGGATTACTTCTCCCTGTTATTGAACTTTATACAAATGAAGAGCCAGGGCAAACATAAGGCAAATGAGACACTAGCCTTTGGTGTAAAATTCAAGGAGGTGCACCAAAGGCTTCCATAGTCAAGAAAATAATATTTTTCATATAGTATTTTAAAAACTCTAATTTAAAAATCCACAATGAGCAAAATATTAAAACTTTAAATAAGGATAGGATCAGTGTGTTGGGGTTCTCAGGAAAAACAGAACCAACAGGTTGTTCCTTTCTCTGTCTCTATTCAGAAAGAGATTGAGAGAGACAGAAGACAGAGAGAGAGAATGAATTATTTTAAGGAATTGGCACCTTCGATTGTGAAATTGTGGCAAGTCCAAAATCCGCAGGGTGCACTGGCAGACTGGATCCCAAAGGAAAAGCTGCAGTTAAAACCTAAAGCTAGTCTGCTGGCAGAATCCCTTCTTATTTTGGGAAGTTCAGTCTTCTTTTAGTAAGGCCTTCAACTGAGTGGTTGAGCCCCACCCACATTATGAAGGTAATCTCCTTCACTCTCATCTAAAAGTTCATCACAGTAATATCAAGACACATTTGATCAAGCATCTGGGTATCACTGTCTAGCTAAGTTGACACATGAAATTAACCATCACAGACACCCTTTCAGGTTCAGAAAGCAAATGATGTGAAGTCCTTGAGAAATTTGAGTTCAGGGAGTTTCACCAGATACTTGTGCATGATGCTGTGCTTTCCTTCTTCCTCTTCTTTTTCCATCTTTTCTCTGTTTATATGTTTCTGGCACACAATTGACAGGTCAATCATTCATACTGTATAAATTCCTCTTAAGGAGTTATATGGGGAGCTTTGTTTTCATTGCACAAACTATGCTTTGACTAAAGTGTGTTTGGTCTGAGAACAGTTGAGACCTGAATCCTGCTTTCAGCTCACACAGAGTCCTTTTGTGTGTCTCAGGTTTTCTTTGCCTTGGACATTGCACAAGGAATGGCCCGTCTCCGTCAGCACCAGATGTACCACAGAAGGCTAAAACATACTGTGACTGATCGTCGCTGGCTTTTTAAATTTCAGGTAAATGGAAAAGCACCATATCGGTATACATGTTTTCATAGGATGTATTTCATTCAAGAATCACTCTTTCGACGTGATCTGTTCAATTCTCACAACAGCTATTATTTTATGGAACCACTTCTGTATGTTGGTGTCCTTACTTACTGAGAGTCTGCTGATTTAAATGTTAATCTCATCTGAAAAATACCTTCACAGAAACATCTAGAATAATGTTTAAAATATCTGGATACCATGGCCTAGCTGATTTGAAATATAAAATTAACTAACCATCACAATCAATTTTCCTTTTGCCTTATGCTGTTATTATTGTTGGGCACAGTACTGCTTACGGTTAAGTACTCTTTGGTATTTTTGGCTCAATGTTATGTTTGTGAAATTCATGCGTGTTAAGTCATGTAGCAGTAGTTCCTTCATTCTTATTGTGTTCGTTACAGTTTTTTTTTTTTTAAATCCATTCTAGTATTGATGCTTTTATAGGCTGCTTCCAACTTTGGACTGTTTAGAATAGTGTTTTTTACATTTCTGTTGTACATATGTCTGGGAGAGGAATTTCTGGATCATAGCTGTAAAACTCTTCAGCATTAGTAGATATGGGACTTTCCCAAAGCAGTTATGCAGTTGATACTCTCACTGGTCATATATGGTCGTGCCAGCTGTTCCACATGCTTGCTAATACTTGATGTTACCAGCATTTAAAATTTTAGCCGTTTTCAGGTTACTAGTAATTATTTGTATGAACTGTGAAGGAAACTTGGTTGGGATCCTTGGTATTGAAAAATGTCCATTTCTTTCTATGTAGGCATCTGCCTCGACTTGTGTTACAATGAACCCTGTTCCTCTATCTTGTTCAAGTTCTGTGTCCTATCCTTGTCCTGATTTATTGTGGTTGTTATCTGAAAGGATAGCCAATAATTTAGCCCTTATTTCCTAACCCCCACTGTGCCACCATAAGAAACAAAGCACTGGAGTTCCTTGTGTGGCACAGTGGGTTACAAATCACTGCAGCGGCTCGGGTTTCTGGCAAAGGCCTGGGTTAAAGGACCTGGCATTGCTACAGCTTCGGCATAGGTCATAGCTGTGCCTAGTATTCAATTCCTGGCCCAGGACCTTTCTTAAGCTGTGGGTGTGACTGTTAAGAAAAGAAACAAAGCACTGGGCTAATAGATTGTGTGTAGCACCTTAGTCATCAAGACGAGCGATTTCCATATTTTTTCATTGTCTTCCCTATACTAATATATTATGTATTTATAAAACATACATGAAATAGAAGACAAAAAATATGATAAAGATAAAATAGTGTTTTAAACGTCTCACTAATAGTGATGGCTTCATCTTATTATAACACAGAGGTATAATGTACATTTCAGTCATTATAGTGGCTGCAAATTCATATTTCAGAGAGTATTAATAACTGCTGAATTTTGAAGCTGTTCTCTTGACAGATCTGATTAGCTCATCCTTGTTTTTACCTCACCGTGTGGCTGACAAAGAGCTTGTACCAGAAGTCGGAGAAGCATCATCTCTGTTGTGTTCTCATTCACTTGTGCTTACATCATTAGGGTTATCTTCAATGTGAGATTCCTTCGCAGGAGTCCTTTGAGCTCTTATCCATTTTGTGAAGTTTGTTTAATTAAAATTATATAACAGACCCCATATTTCCCTTTAACTGGACACACGTAAACTGCAACTGTTAGAATAATGAGAAAGTGGGGGGAAAAAGAGTGGAACTTCCCATTCTCCCTTCAGACTACTTCTCAGTTGTGCCTGACACATGAGCCACTGAGGGGGCCCTTGTGTCAACCCATTTTTTAACATTAGCAAAGCTTGGGCTTAATAAGATGAGTATGTACATCGGTTATTAACTGGGGTCAATTGGTACATGTGAATCCCACTCTGGAGACCACTGATGCAGAGTATAAGATCGAATAGCCTCTTCCTCTGTTCCCTGCAGCTTGTGGACACCCTCAAGCCCTGGAGAAGAAAACAGCAGAACCTGAAAAGCAAACAAGCAAACCTAGACTGTTCAAATTAAGTTGACTTTCTAGCAGCAAAAATTTTACCAAAATTTTAGACTTTCTCCTTAAGAAAAGTCCCTTCCCATTCCTACACGGGATGAAAGATATTTTCCTTTCTGTGGTCAACTGAATGCTCTGTTTCCATTTCATGAGGACGTTGGGTACCTACTATGTATTGGACATTGCATTAGGTGCTAGGTCTTACTTCCCAGAGACTGTTAGGTGGGATGAAAGGAATCCTGGTTTAAGAATCAGAAAATGTAGATTTGTGTCTTGCTTTTCAACCTTCTGTCATTCACAGGCTGGGTGACCTTGGCCCAGGTACTTGAGGTTTTATCCTGTTTCATCTCTGTGCCTTACTTGATATCTGGCTCTGATGATGAAGACGGACATTTGTCCCCTAGACAGAGGTCCATTCTGCTTTATAATACTTCATTTCTAAAAACCAGCTTGTATTGCAAACTCTTTTACACCAGGCACAAGCACTTACAGTTCTGGCATAGCTTTTGTCGCCGTCTGATAACTTGTCTTTTTATACACTGTACACACTGCGAGTTCCTCAGGTGCAGGAAGCTTCATTCATTTGTAAGTTGCAGCACTTGGCACACTGTGAGGCCTGGAGGAAGCAAGCACTCAACACATGTTTGGTGACAGAATGAATGAGTTGGAGTTCCCATTGTGGCTTAGCGGTAATGAACCCAGCTAGTATCCATGAGGATGTGGGTTTGATCTTTTGCTCAGTGGGTTAAGGATCTGGCATTGCCGTGAGCTGTGGTGTGTGTTACAGATGGGGCTTGGATCTGACGTTGCTGTGGCTGTGGTGTAGGCCGGTGGCTGTAGCTCTGATTCGACCCCTAGCCTGGGAACTTCTCTATGCCACAGGTGTAGCCCTAAAAAGCAAAAATAAATAAATAAATAAAGCAAAAAGAGTGTATGACATTGGTAAGTGGGTTTCTAGCAGACACTGCCAGTGGTCTGGCTAACACCTCACATGTTTACTTCCCCTCTTGGGCTGTGCTGAAGACACTTGTGATTCTGAGGTTTCCTCCTGACCTCAGGAGAACACTGGCTGCAGGGCAGGGAAAACTGCAAATGCTGGAGAGCTAATGCCCCTACATAGTCCCCCGTAAAGGATGCCTGGGGAGTTGGTGAATAAACCTCAGCTTCTTCATCCCTGGGCTGGAATAACCGAGGTCTCTTAAACTCTCTGAGTCTTCTGAGGGACTGAGCTCCACTTCCCACAGTGGTAAGGGCTTAATTTTACACCCTCTACTGGCTTCTTTCCCCTCCTGTCTCACTTCCCCACTCTCTTTCTGTGATTTCTAGGGTCACCTCCTAAGCTGTATGCACTTAACTCCCTGCCTCAGAGTTTCCTCCCTGAGAAACCCAAACCTTGCCTGCCTTGAAGGATTGCTGTGATAATCAAATGAAGAAAAAAAAAAAAGTGTAAAAGGCTTCACTGTATCAAGAGTAGTTTTACTCTCGAAAGGAGTTATTCTCAAGGGGAATGGGGTCGGTTGAATGGAGCCCCCACATTTATCCCCAAACCTGTGACTCTTTCCTTGTAAGGCAAGAAGGACTTTGTGGATGTGATTAAATTGGGGAATCGTGAAGTGGATAGATTATCCTGGATTATCCAGGTAGGCTGTACATGTAATCACAGGACTTATTAAAGAGGGAGGCAGAGGGAGATGTGACACAGAATTAGAAGGCAGTGTGACTGCTGAGACAAGGTGCTGCACTCCTGGATTTGAAGATAGCATGCAAGGAATGAGGTTGTAGAAGCTGGAAAGGCAAGAAGATGGACTCTTCCCTAGAACACTGCCCTCCCAAAACCTGGATTTTGGCCCAGTGGAATTGATTTTGGGCTTCCAACTTCATAACTGTAAGAGAATAAATGTGTGCCCTTTTAAGCCACTCAGCAGTTAAGAGGAAACTAATGCGAGGATCCCGCTTACTGCCCCTCACCCCTCCAGCAGGTGGCGCTGTGGGTGAAGGTGCAGCCGCAGTTCCCACCGGCCTCGGAGGCATCCTGCCCACTTGTCAGTCAGCTGCCCCCAAATAAAGTAAGAGCAGTTTGTGTTGTTTGCACCACCTTGGGGCCAGTCCTTAAGCATGGACTTGTGAAGAATTTCCACTGTGTTTCAAGAACAACCAAAAGAAAGAGTCAGGGCTTTTTATGTGGCAGTGGAAGTAAATCAACAAGCACTAAAATGAAATCATAAATACGCATTGAGAAAGCTGAGTAGAGAGGTCCGAAGGCTAGCCCCAGTTCCCTGCTGTTACTAAAATTAATTTTAACTATTAACTGTGTTCCTTTTCACGTCAGGACTGGTATCTCCAAACCAGCAGTGAGATCTTTATTGTTGTTGTGGACTGTACGTCTTCCTTTCATTCTCACCCCGGACCCTGCAGAGAGTTCCTCTGAAGTGTTCTGGTATGAGTACACTGTTCTTCCCTTTAGAATTCATGATATATCAAGAAATACTGCTTCATCCTTCTTAACATCCAAAGCTAGGTGTTTTCAAGACAGTGTTTCTGAGATCATTAAGACAATTCTAATATGTATTAATGCCAAATAATTGCTCATTTTCTAGGGTATAATAGGCATTATGGTTATATAAGAAAATATCCATAGTTTTTAGAACTATGTAGGGGATGAAATGATGTAATAGAAAGGAAAAAAGGAGAAAGAGAAGAAAAAAGAAAGGGGAAGAGAAAGAATGCAAGAAATAAATCAAGTACAGCAAAATCTTGATAGTTGTTAAATTTAGGTGATGAGTATATGGATATTCGTTATATTACTGTATGTGTTTGAAACTATAAGATTTTTCTGGGAAAAGGTAAATAGCTTTAAAGAGTCTTTTTAAAAACTTTCAATGAGAGTCAGCTGCAGAAAAATAATTATGAGCATAGGCTCTGGAGTTGCCTGGGTTTCAGTCTGGGCTCCTGTACTTTCAGGCTCTGTGACCTTGGGCATGTTACTCAACCTCTCTGTTCTCAGTTTCCTTATAAGTAAAATAGGTATAATAATACTACCTCAAAGAACTGTTGAAAAGAATCAACAGGATGATACTCCTGAAGCAGTGGAACTAGCATCTGGTACAAGGTACTATAAGATTTATCAGTAGTTTTTGTAGTGTCTGTTATACTAGTACAGTGGTTTTTAACTGGGGGCATTAGTGACCCCCCCCCAGGAGATATTTGGAAATATCTAGAGACACTTTTGTTTGTCACAGGCGGGGTGCTACTATCTTCTGGTGGATGGAGGCCAGGAATCCTGCCAACTGTCCTGTGCCACATAGGACAACCTCCTACAACTACGAATTCTGTAGACCAAAATGTCAATAGTGCTGAGGTTGAGAAACCCTGTACTGATATTACAAGGACATTGTAAAAATATTAGAAAATACAAATAAGGTAAAGAATAATAATATCCCATAATTTTGCCGTGAAGAAATAATCACTATCCCACACTGGAAAGTTACAAAAAGAAAATGACATTCTCATCAAAATTAAGATGTGTAATAATGAAAAATTCCCTTTACTTCACTGCTTCCAGTGGTGACCTGTCCTCATGTCTTTAAAACTTTCACAGCTAGTGTTTCACAACAGAAAATTGTCCAACTTCTTCAGACTTTTGGTCAGTGTATCATTTAACATTTGCCTAGGGTATGCGTTTCTTTTGGAATGAGGCTGAATGAAATGAAGGAAACTGTTTGAGGTCATTAATGATCCACCTCAGAAATCTTGTGGGAACCTATTATAACATCACTTTTTGGGTGCGGAAATTTAGCAAATTATATCAAAAGCCATTTAAAATTCCGTATTCTTTGACTTGCAAAGAATTTATTTTATAAGAAATAATCAGATGCGTGTGCAAAAGTGTTTGTGCAAGTGGTCACTGCTGTATTGTTTTTATTTTTAAATTTTTTATTTTGGTCTTTTTAGGGCTGCACCAGAGGCATATGGAAGTTCCCAGGCTAGGAGTCTAATCGGAGCTACAGCCGCTGTCCTACGCCACCGCCACACCAGATCTGAGCCATGTCTCTGACCTATGTCACAGCTCACAGCAACACTGGATCCTTAACCCACTGAGTGAGGCCAGGGATCGAACCTACATCCTCATGGATACTAGTCAGATTCGTTTCCACTGAGCCATGATGGGAACGCCTGAATTGTTCTTAATTGTGAAAAATCAGAAGGAACCTAAACTGGAAAAAACAAAGCGTGATTGGCCAATAATACTCTGGTGTAAAATACCATGTAGTCGTTTAAAAAGATAATGTTTATCTATATTTACTTCTATCAAAGATATTCATAATTTATTCAGTGAAAAATAAACCTAGGAGAGGTCTAGAAGGGGCTCATGTGTTTGTGGGTTTCCTGCCAGGAGTGCGAGTGAACCCCAGCAAGCATTTCTGGCAGAGGCTGGGGCTCACAGTGAGAAGAGTCAGAAGACACACAGACCTCAGTCTTCTGGTATCCTTAGGAGAGGCGTCTTGGGTCAGAGTTTAGTAGATGAACTTGGGGAATGTGCTCCAGCAGAGCTCACCCCATTGCTCTCCTTTTAAGTGGGCCAAAGGGAGTGATCTTGTCTTGGGTGATGAATATTTTGCATTCGGATGCCAAGCAGGCTGTACTTAGGTGCAGCTTTTAGGAAGCTCTAGGAAGCACCTGGAGTCTCTGGCCCCCCTGGTTTTTGGGAAGGTTGGTTTGGCTACAGCCTCTCTTGCTGTAGGGAACATCATTCGAAAGTCCCAGCCAGCTCATTGCCCACAACCAGAAAGATTCCTAAGCACTGGAAGGTCTGCTTCCCCTCTCATTCATCTAAGGGCCAGCTTTTTTAGTCTTAAGATGAAGGGTTGTGCCAGGTGATCTGTAAGGATCTTTGAGCTCTAAGTATTTTATGAGTCTAATTTTTAATTACCATTGAAGGCATTTCTGCTGTTACAAATGACCTGTAAATTCCCTGTGGTTTCATTGGCTGGGGTAGTGAGGTTCACTTGCTATAATTATTACCAGAGGTTCATCTCAGTATCATGTAACACTTTCCCATCCTTCTCTCTCCTCTTTTTCTTCCTAGATTCTCTCTGTTTCTCAGGAGGTTTTGTGGCTTAATTAATTCAGATCAGTCAAGTAATTTTGAGACTCTTTGAGTAAAGTCAGTGTCTTGCTATGAATAATAATAGCCCAGTGGGAACTCAAGTCATTCATAGCATTATTAGCAGAAGATGTTAGTTTTGCTAACTAAAATGTTAGTTGCATATACTTGAAGCCTATTCGTTCCAGTGTGCCACATTCTGCTCCTTGGAGGAAAAGGTGGCCCAGGAGAACCTATCTGAATTCCTTATGTACTTTGCATAAAATCCCAGGGTGTATGGGGGCAGGTGGTGAGAGAAGTCACTCAGGGCCCTCAGAGTGAGGCAGTTTAACCATCACTGGGTGCAACCATCCCAGAAGCACATCCGCCAAGAACTTGAGTGAGCTTAAAGTCAGACAGTTTGAGGGAGGATCTGCTCTGCTATTCAGGAACTCTGTGACTCTGGGCAGGTTAGGGACCTCAGATGTTGCATTTTTTCTATCTGTAAAATGGGGATAACATCATCTAATTCCAAGGTATTATGAGGATTACATGTGATAGTCGGTAGTCAGTGCATGCAGGGTCTTAGAGTGCTGGCGCATAGCGTGCCCCGTGTGAGCACATGCTTTGACATGTGAGACTGCCTTGTGCAGACTGGCAATAGGAATGGCTGTTTACTCAAGGCTTTTGATGAGCTGAGCTCTGTGCTACACACTCTACGTATATTATCTCATTAATCCTCACAGCAGCCCTGTGGGGTAGCATTATTATGTCCCCATTTTAGAGATGAGGAAACTGAGACATGGAGGAGTTAAGTAACTTGTGCAAGCCATGCAGTGAATAAGTTGGATACCAGAGTTCCAGCTCTTAACTTAATAGGTTATTGCTGCCTTCTCCTCCTCTCTAACATCCTATAGGTCTTAGAGTTCCTCCAATTATAAATCAGAAGAGAAGGAACAGTTATAGATGACCTGCAGAAAAAGTTCACATTGCCAAATTCTTGGTATCTTATGTTTCAAAATAGGCTGCAGGACACCTCAATTCATCACTCTCTGTCCCTTCTGCCCCTTTCCCTTTCTGAATGACAGTTTCATTTGAGCCCTAAAATCGAGGTCTTGGCAGAACTATTCATGTCTGAGAACTAACTCAAGTGGTTCTGATTTAATTTTTATCAGTGTCTATTCCGAAGAGCCTGGGATACCTTGTGTTCCAGAAATTAACTTCTGCTAGCCCCAATGAAAAGAATGGGAATGGTAAAGTGAAGCCAGCTAAAGGAAGTGAAGGGATTACTGGAATCTCTCATTTTGCAGGAAGCATCATTTTTATTTTTACTGCCGTTAAGTTTTAATGATTCTAAAAGCAATGGGCAAATTTAATATCAAAAATTTGGAAAGCAAGAGTTCTCGTTGTGGCTCAATGGGTTAAGAACCTGACTAGTATCCATGAGGATGCAGGTTCTATCCCTGGCCTTTCTCAGTGGATTAAGGATCCAGAATTAGCACAGGCTGTGGCATAGGTCATAGATGTGGCTCAGATCCCATGTTGCTGTGGCTGTGGTGTAGGCCAGCAGCTGCAGCTCTGATTCGACCTCTAGCCTGGGAACCTCCATATGCCTCAGGTGCAGCTCTAGGGAGACAACAGCAATAAGATAAAAACCCCCAAATCTAGAAAGCATAGAAAAGTATCAAAAGAAAATTTAGGAGTTCTCGTTGTGGCACAATGGAAACAAATCAGACTAGGAACCATGAGGTTGTGGATTTGATCCCTGGCCTTGCTCAGTGGTCTAAGGATCTGGTGTTGCTGTGAGCTGTGGTGTAGGTTGCACTTGGATCTGGTGTGGCTGTGGTTGTGGAGTGGGCCAAAACCTGTAGCTCTGATTAGCCTGGGAACCTCCATATACCGTGGGTGCAGCCCTAAAACAAATAAGAAAAAAAGAAAGAAAGAAAGAAAAGAAAATTTACATTAATCATAGTTCAGCAACCACTCTGAGACTACCACCCTGTGGTACAGAAGTTTATTTACCTCCACCTCTTTCCATCAGTTTTGATAACGTGGTTGGGATATTTATCCTGTACATATATATTTCTCTGTATTTAATGTAGTAGATTATTTGCAAGTATATGCATATAAATTTTAATGCCTGCATGCTTCTTGCCAGTCAGCTTTAGAAATAGAATATTTTTTTGTCCTCGCCTGTGGAATGTGAAAATTCCCAGGCCAGGGTTTAAACCTGTGCAACTGCAGAGATCCAAGCTACTGCAGTGACAAGTCTAGATCCTTAACCCACTGAGCCACCAGGAAACTCCTCAAAATAGAATATTGCCAATGTTTTACCTGCCTAATTGGATCCCTCCTGTTTTCCTAAAAGATAAGCACTGTTTTGAGAAAATTATTCTTTTGCTTTTCCAGCTGTGGTGGACCATTACTTTGATGCCCACCACCCTGCCAGTAAATCACGGCTCCCTCTACTCTGCTCTTGCATTGTTCCCTCCCACATGGTATTTCTCAATATGACTTGTTTTGGCCAGTGGGACAGCATAAGCATGATGCAAATAGAGGTTTGATAAGTGCTTAAAAATTGGGTGGGTTCTTTTGGAATATTCCTTCTTTAAACTCTGAGACCGGCATGCTGTGAGGAAGCTCAGGCTAGCCAAAGCTTCACGCTTATGTGCCCCACCCTACCCCACAATCAGGCTGTCCAAGTAATCCCCCAGATATTTGAGCGACCCCAGCTGAGGCTCCAGACAGATGTTCTTGGTGTGCTCTGTGCAAATCCCTGACTCACAGAATTGTAAGCAAGTAGAATCATTGATGTATTAAGCCACAGCATGATTTGTTACAGCAGCAATAAATAACTAAACCACAACCTATGTATGTATCCCTGAACAGTACATTATTCAGTTTTTTTTCTATATTTGAACTCTGTGTAAAATAGGAACTTACAAAGTATTTTCTTAGGTGACTTGTTTCTTCTGTTAAATATCCTATTTGAGAGACCCCTCCATGTTGCCCTGTGTGGTTGTGGTTCATTTGTTTTCTTTGATGAGCAGTGTTCCACAATTATTTA
Organism: Catagonus wagneri; assembly: GCA_004024745.2. Taxonomy (NCBI): domain Eukaryota; kingdom Metazoa; phylum Chordata; class Mammalia; order Artiodactyla; family Tayassuidae; genus Catagonus; species Catagonus wagneri. The sequence goes on from PVHT021183661.1 coordinate 7,206,616, forward strand.
TTCAATTTGTTGCTCATGGATGTTCAGGCTGATTTGAGTTTGGGGCTATTAGAAACTAAGTAACTGTGGACATTCTTGTGCACTTCTCCCAGGTCTTTGTGTGCGTTTCCCTAGGGTGTATTCTCCAGGGTGGAATTTCAGGGCTGAAAGATATGTGCACATTATTAGACTTTGTCAAACCGTTTCCTAAAGTGGTCTCTTTTTATAGCGCCCACTAGCAGTATTTGTGAGATCCCACTCTTCCGCATCCTTGCCAATAGTTGGTATTATCAGACTTAAAAACATTTGTCTGACAGGTCTGTAATGGTATCTCACAGTAGTTTTACTACATTTCTCTTAATGCCTAATCAGCTTCTTTTTATAGTTGTTGGCCATTTGGATATCTTTTGTTCTAAAGTGCAAGCTCAAGTATTTTGCTCATTATTCTGTTTATTTTTTTCTTATTCAGGATTCTTTATAGATTCTAGAGATAAGTTGTTTGCTGGTTATATGTGTTAGAAATATCTCCTGCTCTTTTCACTGCCTTTTATGATGTCTTTTGGGTACACTTTAGGGGTTTTTTTAATTTTTAAATAACGTATAGTTGATTTACAGTGTTCCATCAATTTCTGCTTACAGCAAAGTGACCCAGTCATATATGTGTGTGTGTGTGTGTGTGTGTATCTTTTTTTTTTCATGCTATCTTCCATCATGTTCTAACCCAAGAGATTGGACATAGTTCCCCTGGGGGCACTTAGTTTTAATATCAGCAGATTTGTTCCATTTTAATTTTATGGTTAGTGCTTTTTACATCTTGTTTAAGAAACTTTTTCCTTACCCCAAGATTAAGAGCATCTCCTATATTTTCTTTCTAAATGATTATTTTAAATGCTTTGACATTTAGGGTTTTAATATACATAGACTAATATATATAGTAAGAGGTCCAGGTTCAATTTCACATTTCCCCCCCATGGATGCCAAATTATCCTAGCATTACTTACTGTAAGGCTTATTCTTTTCCCTAAATGCTACTTTTATTATGTATCAAATGTCCATGTGTAAGTCGGTTTTCTTTTGGGCTCTCTGTTAATTCCATTGGTGACTTTTTGTCTATTCTTGCTTGATATCTTGGTAAATGGTGGGGCAAATTCTCTCAGCTTAATCTTCAAGAGTGTTTTGGCAAGGCCAAGATGATGAAGCAGAATGACTTTGAGCTCACCTTCTCTCGTGAACACCCCAAAATCACAGCTAACTGCTGAGCAACCATCAATAAAAAAGACTGGAAACTTATCAGAAAATATCTTGTACAACTAAAGACATAAATAAGAAACCATATAATGAGTTAGTAGGAGGGGCTCACTTATGATATAATCAAATTTCATAACCCCCCAGGTGGGTGCCCCCAGAACTGGAGAATAACTGTGTTGCAGAGGCTTTCTCATAAGAATGGGAATTCGTACATCAGTCTCCCCAGCCCCAGAGGTCTGGCATTGGGAAGAGGAGCCCCAGAGCATTTAGCTTTGAAGACCAGCAGGGTTTTATTGCAAAAGCTCCACAGGACTAGGGGAAATGGACTTCATTCTTAAAGAGTGCACACAATCTCATGTGTGCCAGGACTGAGGGCAAAAGCGGTAACTTCACAGGAGCTATCTTTTGATCTTGGAGGATCTGCAGTGAAGACGGAGCAGCTGTGGCTCACTCTGGAGTCATGAAAGCTGATGGCGGACCTATGGGGGTATATTCATCTGCATGAACTCTCCTTGAGGCAGATGTCTTGCCTGAGTCATTAACATCAAGATCTGGTCCTATCCAAGAGATTGCAGGTTCCAGTGCTGGGACACCTCAGGCCTAAGAGCTAACTGGGTGGGAACACAGCCTCACCCATCAGCAGACAGAGTACCTAAAGGCATCCTGAGCCCACAGCCACCTCTAGACACACCTCTAGGCACAGCCCTGCCCACTAGAGGGCCAGGACCCAGCTTCAACCACTAGTAGGCAGCAGCCCCCGCCAATGAGGAATTCTGTATAAAACTCTACACTAGCCTCACCCACCAGGGTACAGACACCAGAAGCAAGAAAATTACTAAAAAACTGATTCTGCAAATGCAAGCCAGACCCTACTCTGGGACAACCTGGCCCCTGGCCCCTGAGTGACAAGAGGGGAGGGGGTACTGCTGGGACACATAGGACATCCCCTATAGAGAGCCAGTTCTCCAAAGTCAAGAAACATAACTCACCCACTACATTCATAAAAATAAAAATAGAAATTTAGACAAAATGAGGCATCAGAGGAGTATGTTTCAGATGAAGGAACAAGATAAAACCTCACAAGAAATAAGTAACGTGGAGATAGGCAATCTACCTGATAGAGAGTTAAAAGTAACAGTTGTAAAGCTGATCCATGAACTTGGGAGAGGAATGGCTGGAGAAGTTTTTAACAAAGATAAAATACAAGGAACAACCAAACAGAGGTGAAGACTGCAATAACTGAAACAAGAAACACATTGGAGGGAGTTGACAGTAGAATAAATGAATCAGAAGAACAGATCAGTGAGCTAGAAGACAGAGTAGTAGAAATCACTGCTACAGAGCAGAAAAAAAAAAGAGACTGAAAAGAAATGAGGACAGTTTAAGAGACCTCTGGGGCAACATCAAGTATGCTAACATTTGCATTACAGGGGTGTCAGAGAAAAGAGAGAAGAAAAGACCTGAGAAAAATATTTGAAGAGGCAAAGCTGGAAATAGGTCTCACCTAGAAAAGGAAATTGTCATCCAAGTCCAGGATGCAGAGAGTTCCATACAGTATTAACCCAAACAGGAACACATAGTATTCAAATGGAAAAAATTAGAAAATATTAAAAGCAACAAAGGGAAAAGCAACAAATAACATACAAAGGGACTCCCATAACATTATGTGATTTTTTTCGGCAGATCCTTAAGGCCAGAAGAAAGTGGCACAATATATTTAAAGTGATGAAAGGGAAAAACCTACAACCAAGGATACTCTACCTAGCAAGGCTTTCATTCAGATTTGACGGATAAATTAAAAGCATTACGGACAAGCAAAAGCTAAAAGAATTTAGCACCACCAAACCAATTTTATAACAAATGCTGAAGGGATTTCTTTAGATGGAAAGAAAAGACACATCTAGAAACAAAGAAAATTGCAAAAATGGAAAAGCTCATTGGTAAAGGCAAATACACAGCAAAAGGTAGGAAATAATCTCCATACAAAGTACTAGGGAAATTAAAAGACAAAAGTAGTAAAAAAAAAAAAAATCTGTATCCGCAATAAGCAGTTATGGATATGCAGAATAATTAGATGTAAACTATGATATAAAAACCAGTAATTGTGAAGGGAGGAGAGTATAAATGCAGGGTATGTTAAATGCTTTTGAAGTAAAGAGATTATCAACCTTAATCATATATATATGACTATATATATAATATATAGTCTCTCTGTATACAGACTGCTATACCAAAACCTCATGTTGACCACAAACTAAAAAACTGTAGTATACACACACAAAGGAAAATGGAGTCCAAATGTAACACTAAAGATAGCCTTCAAATCACAACAGAGCAGAACAAACAAAGGGAAAAAAAGACCTACAGTAACAAATTCAAAACAATTAACAAAATGGCTGTAAAAACATACATGTCAATAATTACCTTGAATGGATTAAGTGTTCCAACCAAATGACATAGACTGGCTGAATAGATACAAAAATAAGACCTTTACATATGCTGTCTACAAGAGACCCACTTCAGATCTAGAGACACATATAGACTGAAAGTGAGAGGATAGAAAAAAGCATTCCATGTAAATGAAAATCAAAATAAAGCTGGAGTAACAATACTCATATCAGACAAAATAAAGATTGTTACAGGAGACAAAGAAGAACACTGTATAATGATGAAGGGATCAATCAAAGAGGAAGATACAACAATTATAAATACATGTACACCCAGTTCAAGAAAATATGTAAGACAAATGCTAACAAACATAAAGGGAGAAAATGACAATAACGCAATAATAGTGGAGGACTTTAACCTGACTTATATCAATGGAAAGATCATCCAGACAAAAAAAATCAATAAAACACAAGCCTTAAATGACACATTAGACCAGGTAGACTTAACTGATATTTATAGAGTTTTCCACCTGAAAGCAACAGAATACATATTGTTCTCAAGTGTATGTGGAACATTCTTCAAGATAGATCATATCTTGGGCCACAAATCAAAACTGCAAAAACATAAACACGTGGAGGCTAAACAATATGCCACTAAACCACAAGTGTATCACTGAGGAAATCTAAGAGGAAATCAGAAAATAGAGACAATTGAAAACTAAAACACAATGATCCAAAACCTATGGGACACAGCAAAAGCAGTTCTAAGAGGAAAGGTTATAGCTGTACAATCTTACCTCAGAAAACAAGAAAAATCTCAAGACTACAGTTTGGTTTCCCTAAATTCACAGAAAAAGAAAAATATAAGCAAGATGAAGATGCTTAGGAACCGTTCCCAATTAAAAGAGCAGGAGAATTGAAGCAGTAAACAATGAAACAGACCTCTGCAGTTGAATAGACATTGAGTTCAAGAGGGAGATAGTGAAAATACTGAAGGAATTCAGGGTGAATATGAAGGAAATAAAGGTGGATATAAGCAGTGATGCACATTACTTTAGAAAGAAACTAGAAAATATAAGAAGGAACCAAGAAAAATTAGTATATTCATTTGTAGAGATGCAAACTGAGCTAAAGGCACTAAAGAGAGGAATGATTAATGCGGACGAATGGGTTAGTGACTTGGAAGATAGAATAATGGAAATCACCCAATCAAGACAGCAGACAGAAAACCAAATGAAAAAACTCGAAAGCAATATAAGAGATCTATGAGATAATATAAAGCAGGCCAATATAGTCATAATAGGCATCCAAAAGGAGAAGAAATAGAAAAGGGGATTGAAAATATATTTGAAGAAATTATGTCTGAAAGCTTTCCAAATCTAAAGGAAACAAATATCAAGATACAGGAAGCACTGGGGGCCCCAAACAAGTTGAACCCAAACAGGCCCACGCCAAGACATATGACAATAAAAATAGAAAAAGTTAAAGAGAGCGTTCTAAAGGCAGCAAGAGAATCACAAAGTGTTAATTATAGGGGAACTCACCTAAGGCTATCACTGATTTCTCTACAGAGACACTACGGGCAGAAGAGAGTTGCAAGATATATTCAAAACTTTAAAAGGCAAAAGCTTGCAGCCTTGAATACTCTACCCACCAAGAATATAATTTAAAATTGAAAGATAAATAAAGAATTTTCCAACAAACAAAAGCTAAAAGAGTACAGCAATAGTAAATCCATTCTAAAAGAAATACTGAAAGGGCTTCTCTAAATAAAAAAGAAGTAAGCAGAAATAGGATGGAGGAAATCACAGTTAGAAAGCAATCACTTAAATAAGCCAGTGTACAGATCTAAAAGGGGGAAAAAAACTATTGTAAAAGTGACAATAAACACAAGGAAAAGCAAAAGGACAAACGTGAAGATGTTAAAAAAAGAACTTATAGAATGAAAGGAAGGAAAGTAAGAAATCTAGACTTTTTTAAAAATAACGTGTTTGAGCCTATATGACTATCAGGCTAAAGCAAGCAGATAGAGGAAGGAGTCAATGCTTAAAAAAAGAGGGCAACCACAAATCAAAGCCAAACATTACATTCACAAAAACTAAAAAGAAAACTACACAAGCATAAAATAAATGGAAATCATCCAACCAAAAAAAAGCAACAAAGTAGAAACATAGAATCAACTGGAAAACAGGGTTTAAAATGGCAATAATACATATTTATCAGCAATTACTTTAAATGTCAGTGGACTAAATGCTGCTGTCAAAACACATAGAGTGCCAGATTGGATAAAAAAGCAAAAGCCTACAATATGCTGTCTACAAGAGACCCACCTTAGGGCAGAGGACACATACAGATTGAAAGTGAGGGGATGGGATATGATATTTCATGCTGATGGACAAGACAGGAAAGCAGCAGTTGCAATACTTGTATAAGACAGAATAGACTTTAAAATAAAGGCCATAAAGGAATGCAAGGACACTATTTAATGATAAAAGGATCCACTCAAAGGGAGGATATTACAATCATCAATATATATTCCTCTAATACTGGAGCACCCAGATATATACAACAAATACTAACAGACATAAAAGGAGAAATTGATGGGAATACAATCATAGTAGGAGAGTTTAACACCCCACTCACATCAATGGACAGATCCTCTAGACAAAATCAATATGTCAACAGAGATCCTAATGACACAGTAGAAAAGTTAGACTTAATTGACATTTACAGGACATTACATCCACAAAAATCAGAATATACATTCTTCTCAAGTACACATGGAACATTCTCAGGGATTGACCACATACTGGGGTACAAAACTAACCTCAACAACTTGAATAGTATAGAAATTACTTCAATCATCTTCTCTGACCATAATGGCATGAAACTAGAAATCAACCACAGGAAACAAAATGAGAAAAAAACTGACTACATGGAGACTGAACAACATGCTACTAAAAAAACCAGTGGATCAATGAGGAAACCAAAAAGGAAATTAAAAAATACCTCAAGACAAATGATAATGAAGACACAACCATTCAAAATCTATGGGATGGCACAGAAGCAGTGCTTAGTGGGAAATTCAGAGCAATACAGGCCTTCCTCAAAAAAAGAAGAAAAGTGGTAAATCAACAACCTAATCCACCTCCTAAGTGATTTAGTAAGAGAAGAACAACAAAATCTAAAGTCAGAAGAAAGGAAATCCTAAAAATCAGAGAGGAAATCAATAGAATAGAGATTCAAAAAACAATAGAAAAAAATCTATAAAACCAAGAGCTGGTTCTTTGAAAATGTAAACAAAATTGACAAGCCTTTGGCCAGACTCACCAAGAAGAGGAGAGAAAAAAAAACTCAAAGTAAGAAACAAAAAAGGAGAAAGAAATCTCAAGGGATACTGTAGAAATACAAAAAAGCCATAAGAGAATATTATGAACAATTACATGCCAACAAATTTGACAACTTAGAAGACATGGACAACTTTCTAGAAACTTACAGCCTGCCAAAACTGAATCAAGGAGAGGTAGATCAACTGAACACCCCAATTACTAGAAATTAAATTGAATATGCAATAAAAAACACTCCCTAAAAGTAAAAGTCTAGGATCAGATGGCTTCACAGGTGAATTCTACCAAACATACAAAGAGGAACTTATACCCATCCTCCTTGAACTTTTCTAAAAGGTTGAAGAAGGAACACTCCCAAAGACGTTCTATGAAGCCACCATCACCCTAATACCAAAACCAGACAAAGATACTACCAAAAAAGAAAACTGTAGGCCAATATCTTTGATGAATATAGATGCAAAAATTCTGAACAAAATTTTAGCCAATCGAATCCAACAACATATAAAAAAGATCATACACCACAACCACATGGGACCATCCAAGTTTCAGAAGGATGGTTTAACATATACAAATCAATCAACATCATATACCACATTAACAAAAGAACAGTCAAAAACCACATGATTGTCTCTATAGAAGCAGAAAAAACATTTGACAAAGTCCAACATCCATTCATGATTAAAAACTCTTACCAAAGTGGGTATAGAGGGAACATACCTTAACGTAATCAAAGCCATTTATGACAAACCTACAGCCAGTATAATTAATACTCAACAGAGAGAAGCTGAAAGCCTTCCCACTAAAATTTGGAAAAAGATGAGGATGCCCACTCTCGTGACTTTTATTCAACATAGTATTGGAAGTCCTAGCCACAGCAGTCAGACAAGCAAAAGAAATAAAGGTATCCAAAGTGGAAAAGAAGAGGTAAACTTGTCACTGTATGCAGATGCACTATATGTTGAAAACCCTAAGAACTCAACACAAAAACTTCTTGAACTAATCAAGTTGCTTGAATGAATTCAGCAAAGTAGCAGGATACAAAATTAACATTCAGAAATCAGTTGCGTTTCTGTATACTAACCATGAAATATTAGAAAAGGAATATAAAAATATAATACCTTTTAAAATTGTACCCCCAAAGGAGTTCCCGTCGTGGCACAGAGGAAACGAATCCGACTAGGAACACTTGAGGTTCTGGGTTTGATCCCTGGCCTCACTTACTGGGTTAAGGATCCACCATTGCCATGAGCTGCAGTGTAGGTCGCAGACGCGGCTTGGATCCCACGCTGCTGTGGCATAGGCCAGCTGCTACAGCTCCGATTAGACTCCTAGCCTGGGAACCTCCATAGGCCATGGGTGTAGCCATAAAAGGACAAAAAGACAAAAAAAAAAGTAAAATAAAATTGTACCCCCAAAATTTAAATACCTGGGAATAAACCTGACAAAGGAGGTGAAAGACATATGCTGAGAACTATAAAACATTAATCAAAGAAATTAAAGAGGATTCAAAGAAATGGAAAGATATTCTATGCTCTTGGACTGTAAAAATTAATATTGTAAAAATGGCTACACTAACGAAAGCAATCTACAGATTCAAGGCAGTCCCTATCCAATTACCCATGACATTTTTCATGGAACTAGAACAAACAATCCAAAAATGTATATGGAACCACAGAAGACCCAGAATTGCCAAAGCAATTTGGAGGAACAAAAACCAAGCAGGAGGCATAGTTCTCCCGGACTTCAGGCAGTATTACAAAGCCACAGTAATCAAGACAGTGTGGTACTGGTACCAAAACAGACATACAGACCAATGGAACAGAATAGAGAATCCAGAAATAAACCCAGACACCTATAGTAAATTAATCTTCGACAAAGGAGGCAAGAATATAAAATGGGGAAAAGACAGTCTTTTCAGCAAGTGATGCTGGGAAAACTGGACATCCATGTGTAAATCAGTGAAATTGGAATGCACCCTCACACAATGCACAAAAATAAATTCAAAATGACTTGAAGACTTAAATATATAAGACAAGACACCATTAAACTCCTAGAAGAGAATATGGTAAAAACATTCTCTGACATCAATCTTACCAATGTTTTCTTCAGGTCAGTCTCCCATGGCAGCAGAAATAAAAGCAAAAACAAACCAATAGAACCTAATCAAATTGACAAGCTTTTGCCCAGCGAAGGAAACCGTAAAAAAAAAAAAAAAAAAAGACAACCTACGGAATGGGAGAAAATAGTTTCAAACAATGCAACTGACAAGGGCCTAATCTCTAAAATATACAAACAACTTATACAACTCAGCAGCAAAAAAGCCAACAACCCAATTGAAAAATGGGCCAAAGACCTGAATAGACATTTCTCCAAAGAAGATATACAGATGGCCAGGAAGCACATGAAAGAAATGCTCAACATCACTAATTACTAGAGAAATGAAAATCAATACCAGTCAGAATGACCATCATTAATAAGTCCACAAATAACAGATGCTGGAGAGTGTGCGGAGAAAAGGGAACCCTCCTGCACTGTTGGGAATGTAAATTGGTACAACCACTCTGGAAAACAGTATGGAGTTACCTCAGAAAACTAAATATAGAGCTAGCATGTGATCCAGCAATCCCACTCTTGGGCCTATGCCCAGACAAAACAACAATTAAAAAAAGATACATGCACCCTTATGTTTATAGCAGCACTATTCACAATAGCCAAGACTTGGAAGTGACCTAAATGTCCTTGAAAAGATGAACGGATTAAGAGTATGTGGAACAGGGAGTTCCCATTGTGGTGCAGTGTGTTAAGACTTACTGTGGCAACTTAGGTCTTTGTGGAGGCACAGGATTGATGTCTGGCCCAGCACAGTGGGTTAAAGGATCCATTGTTGCCACAACTGCAGCGTAGGTTAAAACTGTGGCTCAGGTTCAATCCCTGACCCAGGAACTTACATATGCCACTGGTGTGGCCATAAAAAAGAGGAAATGGTTTGTAATACATACATACATATGTGTGTATGTGTGTGTGTGTTTATATATGTATATTTATATATATGCACACACACACGATGGAATATTTCTCAGCCATGAAAAAGAATTAATTAATGCCATTTGTAACAACATGGATGCAACTTGAGATTATCATACCAAGTGAAGTAAGTCAGAAAGAGAAAGACAAATACTGTATATCATGTATATGTGGAATCTAAAATATTGTGCAAATGCACTTATCTGTAAAACAGAAATAGACTCACAGACAAAGAAAAAACCTTATGCCAAGGGGGCGAAGGAGAGGGAGAAAGATGAATTGAGAGTTTGGGGGTTAGTAAATGCAAATCTTATATTTAGAATGGATAAACAGGAGTTCCCGTTGTGGCCCAGTGGTAATGAACCCCAACTAGTATCCATGAGGATGCAGGTTTGATACCTGGCCTCACTCAGTGGGTTAAGGATATGGTGTTGGCAAGAGCTGTGGTGTAGGTCGCAGACACGGCTTTAATCATATGTTGCTATGACTGTGGCATAGGCTGGCAGCTGCAGCTCCAATTCGACTCCTAACCTGTAAACTTCCATGCTGCGAGTCCGGCCTTAAAAAGACAAAAAAAAAAAGAGATGAACAAAAAGGTCTGTAACAGAGTACTATATTCAGTCTCCTGGGACAGACCATAATCGGAAAAGAAATAGAAAAAGAATGTATGTGTGTGTATAACTGAATCACTTGATTATATAGCAGAAATTAACACAGTAATGTAAATCAATTGTACTTTAATAAAAACAACAGAAACAAGTAACAAAAACTTTCAACAAGGAAAAGTCTGGGACCAGATGGCTTCACGAGTAAATTCTGTCAGATACTTAGAGAAGAGTTAACACTTATCCTTCTGAAATTATTCCAAAAAAATTACAGAGGAAGAAAAACTCCCAAACTCATTCTGTGAGGACATCATCACCCTGATAACCAAACCAAAGATACCACAAAAAAAGAGAAAGCTATAGGTTGATATCCCTGGTGAACACAGACACAAAAATCCTGAACAAAATATTAGCAAACCAAATCTAACAATACATTAAAAGGATTATATACCATGATCAAGTGGGATTTTTTCCCAGGGATGCAAGGATTTTTCAGTATTCACAAATCAATCAGCACATTAGCAAACTGAAAAGTAAAAATCGTATAACCATCTCAACAGATGCAGAAAAAGCTTTTGAAAAAATTCAGCTCTCATTTATGATAAGACATCTTCAGAAAATGGTCACAGAGGGGACATACTTCACATAATAAAGACCATGTATGACAAAACCACAGCTAACAGCGTACTGAATGGATGTTCTCTAAGATCAGGAACAAGACAGTGATTTCACTTTCACCACTTTTATTCAACATGGTTTTTGGAAGTCCTAGCCACAGCATTCAGAGAAGAAAAAGAAATAAATCAAAACTGAAAAAGAAGTAAAACTGTCAATGTTTGCAGATGTCATGATTCTGTACATGGAAAATTCTGAAGATGTTACCAGAAAACTGCTAGAGCTCATCAATGAATTTGGTAAAGTTGCAGCATACAAAATTAATACACTGAAATCTCTTGCATTTCTACATACCACCAATGAAAGATAAGAAAGAAATTAATGAAACAATCCCATTTACAACCACATCAAAAAGAATAGAATTCCTTGGAATAAACCTACCTGAAGAGGCAAAAGACCTGTACTCTGAAAACTATAAGACACTGATGAAAGAAAATGAAGGTGACATATAGATGACAAACAGATGGAAAGATTACCATGTTCTTGGATTGAAAGAATCAGTATTGTTAAAATGACTATACTACCCAAGGCAATCTATAGATTAAATGCAACTCTTATCAAGTTAGCAGTGGCATTTTACACAGAATTGTAACAAAAATTTTAAAAATTTGCATGGAAACAGAAAAGACCCTGAAAATCCAAAACAATCTTGAGAAAGAAAAAGGTAACTGGAGGAATCAGGCTCCCTGACTTCAGACCATACTACAAAGCTACAGTCATCAAAACAGTGTGGTACTGGCACAAAAGCAGATACATAGATCAATGGAGCAGGATAGAAAGCCCAGAAATAAACCTGTGCACTTATGGTCACTTAATATAAGACAAAGGAAACAAGAATATGTAATGGAGAAAATAAAGTCTCTTCAAAAAGTGGAGCTGGGAAAACTGGGTAGCCACAGGGGAAAGGATGAAATTAGAAACTTTCTCTAACTGTATATAAAAATATGCTCTTAATGGATTAAAGATCTAAATGTAAGACTGTATACCATAAAACCAGAGGAAAACATTGGCAGCACACTCTGACATAAAATATCTTTTTGGATCTATCTCCTAGAGTAATGAAAGTAAAACAAATACTAATGAGACCTATTAAAATTAAAAGCTTTTGCATAGCAAAGGAAACCATAAGCAAAATGAAAATACAGCCTATGGAATGGGAGAAAATATTTGAAACAATGCAAGTGAGAGGGGATTAATTTCCAAAGTACAAGCAGCTCATATAGCTCAATATCAAAAAATAAATAGTCCAATCAGAAAATGGGCAGAATACCTAAATAGACATTTTTCAAAAAAAATACAGATGGCCACCAGGTACATGAAAAGATGCTCAACCTTGCTAGTTATTAAAGAAATGCACATCAAAATTACCACGAGGTATCACCTCATTCCAGTCAGAATGACCATCATGGAAAAGTCTACAAATGAAAAATACTGGAGAGGGTGTGGAAACTTCCACCACTTTTGGTGGGAATGTAAATTTATGCAGCCACTATGGAGGCAGTATGGAGGTTCCTTAAAAACTAAAAACAGAATTACTATATGATCCAGTGATCCCACGACTGGGAATATATCTGGAGAATACCGTAATATGGGAATATATCTGGAGAATACCCCAGTGTTCACAGCAGCACTGTTTACAGTAGCCAAGACATGGAAGCAACCTAAACGTCCACCAGTAGATGAATGGATAAAGAAGATGTGGTATGTTTATACAACAGAGTATTAGCCATAAAAGAATGAAATAAGGCCATTTGCAGCAACTTGAAGGCAGCTAAAGATTATCATACTAAGTGAAGTAAGTCAGAGAAGGACAAATACCATGTATCACTTATATGTGGAACCTTAAAAAATGATACGAATGATCTTATTTACAAAATAGAAACAGACTTTGATTTTGAAAAACAAACTATGGTTACTGGAGGGGAAAAGGGGAATAGGGGAATAAATTAGGAGTTGAGGGTTAACATAAACACTACTATGTATATAAAATAGATAACCAACAAGAACCTACTGTATAGCACAGAGAGCTCAATGTCTTATAATATAATCTATAATGGAAAAGAATCTGAAAATGAGTATACAAATATATTACATATTTATATTTGTATTTAATATATATTTGTAATATTATGTGTATATATATATATATAAAACAACAACCACTTTACTATATACCTGAAATTAACACAACATTGTAAATCAACTGTACTTCAATAAAGTTTCTTTAAAAAGTGTCTTGGCTTAAAGAATATGTGGTACATATATACAATAGAATATTACTCAGCCTTTAAAAAATGAAATAATGCTGTTTGTGGCAACATAGATGGACCTAGAAATTATCATACTAAATGAAGTTAGTGAAAGACAAACATCATATGGTATCACTTATATATGGAATCTAAAAAACGGATACAAATGAACTTATTTATAGAACAGAAACAGACTCACATATTTTGAAAACAAATTTAGGATTATTGAAGAGCACAGGCTGGGGAAAGATGGACTGGGGGTTGAGGACTGGCATATGCACACTGAGGTATATGGAATGATTGGCCCATAGGGACCTGCTGTGTAGCACAGGGAACTCTACCCAGTAGTCTGTGATGGTATATATGGGAAAATAATCTGAGAAAAAAAAAAAGAAAAAGGCTCTATGTACACGTGTAACTGAATCAGTTGTACAGTAGAAATGATCACAACATGGTAAATAAACTATACTTCAGTAAAACTTTAAAAAATGAAAAAAGTATCTTGGCTAGCTTTGCATTTCCTCATCAATTTGAGCATCAGCTTATCACATCCTACAAAATACATATAGGATTCTTAATCAGAGTTACATTGAATCTCTCAGTTTGAGGAATTTGCAGAGTTACAATATTCAGTCTTTCAGTTCATGAACACTATATTTATTCATTTGTTTAGATGTTCTTAATATATTTTAATTGTTTTTATTTTTCTTTATTAAAGTCATATTTTTGTTAGGTACTTTAAAAATTCTGTTGTAAATGAAATTAAATTTTTTTCTTTCTTTGACTATATCAAAACATAATTGTTTTCTGCAGATTGTTTTTTTATCCAGTGTTAGCTAACACTTTACTGAAATAATTTGTAGAATCGTTTGAATTTCTATGACACAATCATATTATCTGTGAATAATGACAGTGTTGTTTCTCTCTGCCCAGTACTTGTAATTTTTTTTTCTTGCTTTCCTGAACTGGCTAGAACCTTTAGTACAATGTTGAATAGATGAAATTGCAAGTATCCTTGTCTTCTTGTTCTCATCTCAAAAAGAATGCATTCAACAGTTCATAAGTGGAATGATATTTGGTATAGTTTGAGGGTTTTGTTTTTGTGTGTGTGTTTTTCAAGTAACCTTTTCAGAGGAATGGAATCTTCCTCTATTCTTTTTTTGCAAAGAGTGTTTTTATGATAAAATGATGTGGAATTTTGTCAAGTGCTTTTTTTTTTTGGTGCATCTATTGAGATAATCATATGAGCTTATTTTCTGGTTTATTAATGGTAAATCAATTTCATATTTGTGAATTAAACCTAGCGTGCTGGATTTGGTTCGCTGATATTTTATTTAAGTAGTTTGCATATATGTTCATAGTTATGTTAACCAGAAATTTTTATTCTCATACTGTTCCTCTCAGGTGTCAGATCCATGGTTATACAGGCCTTACCCATTCTGAGAAAGTTGGGGTATGGTGGTATTACTGGCTTTAACAAAAGTTCAGCAGAATTTGCCAGTGAAGCTAACAGATCTGAGATTTGAGAGTGAGAGATTTTTGATTTCTGATTTAATTTCTTAGAGGTTATAGGACATGTTCTAGCTATTCTTGATTAGTTTGGTAAGTCATTTTTCAAGGAGTTGTCCATTTCATATAAAATTTCAACTTTATCGGCATGATATAGTTCAAATACATCCTTATTATCTTTTCAAGGTCCACAGCATCATAATCGTGTCTCCTCTTTCACGTACTGATACTGCTTGTTTTTGCCTTCTCTTTTTTCATCTTAATCATCTTACCAAAGGCTAATCACTGTTTGAAATCAGTGTTTGAATCTTTTCAAAGAACCACTTCTTTTCTTGGCTGATTTTTCTCTAATGGATATTTTCCTATGTCATTAATTTTGCTGTCTTTCTGTCTTCCTTTCTTCTAACTTCTTGATTTAGTTGGATATCCGATTCCAACTATTTCGGTTCTATAGTGCCTTGAGTAGAGCATTGTGAATTTTTCCCTCTGATTCTTCCATGGTTTTGGACCTGACTCTTCACTTTTGTTTAGAAGGACATAGGACTTGTGTCTCTCTTCGTGTAGTTAGGAAAAGAATTTGCATCTGGAGTCTCCTTCAATATTCTCTGGCCACTGGCCTACACGCTGATACTACGTCTATTCCTCCATCTTATATACATGTACCTCTTTCTTACTTTTAGCCTCTCCTTTGCAAGTCAGCAGCTGATCAGCATGCCCTTTGGTCAGAGTGTTGCTAGCTTGTCCACTGCAGCAGTGACGCTACTGGGAGACTAGAGATGAATGCTCCTGTAGCCATATTAGGTGTGACTTACAAAAAAGTATCTTCGACCCCTCACTCCATCTCAGGACCGAGTCCAACTCTGGGGCTTCGTTTCTGGGAAACATTCATCTACAGGGATCCTATGAACCACCCGTACCAAACATTCTTCCTCCACCTTCGCACAGAACTACAGAATGATGACGGAGTCTTTCTCACCCTTATACTGCACTTCCTGCCGTGAAACCAAATATTAGTCTGGAGAATTTGAAGCATTTTGAAATATTACTCTTGATAATGAGGGTGTGGGGCTTGTGCCCCCAGCTTATAGCTAGGGCCTGGGTGACTTGATGGCACTGTCACATTGCTCTCAGCTTAAATTCCCAACCAGAAACCAGAGGCAAGTCATTCTACTGTAAATCTGCATCTCTTTTGCAAATTGTCCCAACCTGCTGCTGAGGAAAGGGGTTTACAAAAAGAAGGCCCATCCGTCAGTGTCATTGGACCTGCAACGGACAGAGCTCTGTCCAGAGTAACCTGCCATCCCTCCACCTCTCAGAGATTCTTCTAGAAATACTGTATCTTATGATCACAGTTTTCAAAGCAGGACCTTCTTGTTCCCGAGTCTGAGAGATCTTGGCACAGAGTCCTTCTCACTCTCACTGTCCCCAGTTCCCTCAATGTTCTGTGACTCTGGAAGCAGGAAAGGGTAATTTAATAGGAGACACTTTGAAGGGAAAAAAAGAATTTGCCCTATAGAATTGTTCAGAAGACTCATATTTGTTCCATGAGCTAAGAGCTAATCACTGGTGTTACAATCCTAAGCTTCAGTCAAGAGGTTTGTTTGACATATTCCCTCATTGGCCCCAGCTTCACAAACACATGAATAGTGCGATTTTCTCCATTCATCTCACATGGAGCTCTGGGAAAGGGGATGTGTTCCAGGACCCACGGGTCCCAGGAACACCCAGCAGCATTAGCAGATGCCACCTCTGATGGCCATATGGCACTTGTTTTTCAAAACCATTGCCTCAAATTGAAACTCAGCAAATAACGTCTTAGGGATCTATGTGGTGTGTGGTGTGTGACTGTAGAAGTGAGTCATGGGTCCTGCCCTGAGGAAACCTGTGGTGCAGTAGGGAGGTAGAAACGACAATAGATAACTACACTGAAAATGGAAAGTGCTAGAAAGAGGTTAAGTACTGAGCACTGTGGGAGCTCAGAAAGGAGGGTGATTATTGTGGGGGCCTCTTCTTTGTGCTCCTTCAGATCCATGAAAAGTCTTCTTCACCATGCTCTCTGCCTTGGGAGAGTGACCTGCATGAGCTGCATCAAGAGGCTCCCTTATCCCGCAGCTTCTGGTTGCACTGGTCCACAGAAGCAGCAGTAGAGGACAGGGGTTTGGGAAGGAGAGTGAGTGCAGTGTTTCCTCTCCCGGCTTCCTCCCTGCAGCGTGGCCCTGGGCGGGCGCATCCCTGCGACAGGAGTCACAGTTCCACTGAAGGCGGTGCTCTCCTCGTGGCTGCTGGTCCAACCACCAATCCTGCTTTTGCCTCCGGCCTCCTGGTAACAGCCCTGCTCTGATATCCAGGGTCCGTGCTTGCCCTTGGTTTTCCCTATAAACTGCTCATCTTCAGTAAAGAGTCCTTTGACTAGTCTTTGTCAGATGATCTTTTTTTCCTTAATTTAAAGGACAAGATTGTCCGTTTATTTTGTGAATATGCCTAGTACATGATAGGTGCCCAGTGATAATAAAATGAAATTAAAGCAAACAAATAAATATCACCAGTGCAAGAAGCCAACATTCAGTGGGTGTGAATCGTGAGCCAGACATGTTTCTAAATTTTTTTACGGATATT
This sequence comes from Catagonus wagneri, assembly GCA_004024745.2. Lineage (NCBI taxonomy): Eukaryota > Metazoa > Chordata > Mammalia > Artiodactyla > Tayassuidae > Catagonus > Catagonus wagneri. The sequence goes on from PVHT021183661.1 coordinate 7,224,255, forward strand.
GTCCTGTTTAATCCTCACCTTAAAATGGTATTTAAAGAATTTTTAAAAATTGTAGTTGATTTACAATGTTCTGTCAAATTCTGCTATACAGCAAAGTGACCCAGTTGTGTGTGTGTGTGTGTGTGTGTGTGTATGTATGTGTATTCTTACACTATCTTCTATCATGTTCTATCACAAGAGACCGAATATAATTTCTCTGTGCTGTACAGCAGGACCTCATTGCTTATCTATTCTAATTGTAATCGTTTGCATCCACTAACCCTAAACTCTTCCATCCCACTCGCTCCTTCTCCCCCTTGGCAACCTCAAGTCTGTTTTCCATGTTTGTGAGTCTGTTTCTGTTCTGTAGATACAGGTTCATGTGTGCCATATTTTAGATTCTACATATGTGTGTGTGTGTGTGTATATATATTTGTTTTTGCTTTTGCTTTTTAGAGCCACACCTGTGACATACGGAAGTTCCCAGGCTAGGGGTTGAATCAGAGCTGCAGCTGCTGGTCTATGCCTCAGCCACAGCAACGTGGGATCCGAGCCGTGTCTGCAACCTACACCACAGCTCACAGCAACACCAGATCCTTAAGCTACTGAGCGAGGCCAGGACTCGAACCTGTATCCTCATGGATACTAGTCTGGTTCGTTACCTCTGAGCCATGGCAGGAACACCCCATAAGTGATATTATATGGTATTTGTCATTCTCTTTCTGACTTAACGTCACTTACTAGGAGAATCTCTAGTTGCATCCATGTTGCTGCAGATGATGTTATTTTGAATGTGTCAGTCTTTCCTGCTGGGTCCCTGGTTGATATTATGTCTAATGTTGTTGGAGTGGGCGGCAGGGTGGTGGCTCAGGCTGGGGGAGGGTGCCTCACAAAGGAGGTAACATTGGGATTAGGTTTAAAAGCTAAATAGAATTTTGTCTAAAATTAAGTTAGCCTTAATTTCTCACAATCCTGTGGCAGTAGTTAAGTTAGTACATCCCCAGGCATGGTCTCTCATTGCTGCAAGCGTTCTTCCTCATCAGTAGTTCTCCACTCTATTAGTATTTGTAAACAAATAGAGATTACCCAATGGTAGTTGGTCTTTTGGTATTTTTTTGTTGTTGTTGTTTTAGGACCGCACCCGTGGCATATGTAGGTTCCCAGGCTAGGGGTTGATTGGAGCTACCGCCACTGGCCTATGCCACAGCCACAGCAACTTGAGATCTGAGCCACATCTGCAACCTACACCACAGCTCATGGCAATGCAACATCCTTAACCTACTTGAGTGAGGCCTGAGATCGAACCTGCAACCTCATGGTTCCTAGTTGGATTTGTTTCTGCTGCGCCACAATGGGAACTCCTCTTTTGGTATTTGTTGATTAAAAATTTTTTATAATGAGGAATGCTTACCTTTAAAATGAATTTTTTAAAAAATTTATTATAGTTGATTTACAATGTTCTGTCAAATGCTGCTCTACAGTAAAGTGACCCAATTTTATATATATGTATATATGTATATATATACATTACATATATATGCATATGTACACACACACACACACACACACACACACACACACATTCTTGTATTACTTTCTATTATGTTCTGTTACAAGTGATTGGGTAGAGTTCCCTGTGCAATACAGCAGAACCTCATTGCTTATCCAGTCTAAATGTAATAGTTTGTATCTTCTAACTCCAAACTCCAGTTAATCCTAGTAGTACCTCTATAAGTTTAAAAATAGCATGTATATATGCGAAATATTTTTTATTCAGCTTGTAGATGATGCTTGGCTCTTGGGTAGATTTGAAAAACTTCTCTGCCTTCTCTGCTAGGGAAGCATGACCAAGCTCAGGAACCACGGATCTAGGCTGAGTCTTTATTTCTCTCTTCTGTGCTATCTCACTCCTTCCTGTGCACAGGTATCCAGATCGTGGGATGTTAGAACTGGAGGGAGAATATACAAATTACTGGATCCAGTCATGAGGAGATGGAGTTACAGTCCCAAAAGTCACATTTTTAGTTAGTGGCCGATTCAACAGTAAAACCTGAGTCCCTTGTCTCCCAGTCTGGAGCTTTTTCTACTACTAAAAATTAAAAATTATCATTCTCCTGTGGTAACATTTTTGTGCCAAAATTTGATCTCTCAGTGTCCTCCAGATCGAACAGATGGTAAGCTTTTTCTTTTCCCCCTCGCCCTCCTACTCTGCTCTCTTCTAAGGCAGCAAGTCCTGGGATGGCAAGCCTTCTGCTCCTAGCCAAGGACCAGGTCCTATACTCTGGGAACAGTGGGCGTGACTAGATTAGCCCACTTTGGATTAAGGGTGAGAATGGTCATCTGCTTCTCCACCCCCCAATCCCAAGGACCAGAGGGATTCAAGTCAGTCACGGGCAGAACAGACATGTGGGACCTTAAAGTGGAGGGAGCCCTTGGGTGTGAGGTAAGCTGGTTAGGTTGAACAGCTGTAGAAGAGACCTCCTGTAGGCCTGTATTCACAGCCCTTCTAGGCCTGCATGACATTTCATGGCTCAGGAGTACATGCTCATCCTTGTGATCCTCTCTGTGCCTCATGAAGTTCAAATATTAGGTCCCTGAATATTAAGAGAAGTGACCTCACCAATGGCATCTGGCCAGAACTTGAATCTCCTCTCTCCTTGTCTTTCACAGGCTGCCACTCCACCAGAGTCCCCAAGGCAACTTAGGGGCTTGAAAGTGGAGCTTGCCTATCAGAGATAAGTAGACTCACTTTTTATGCTTCATTTCCAAGGCTAGAAAACAGATTTGACCCAATCACTGGTTGGCACCCTAGACCAGGAGGGCTCTAGCCACACAGTGAGCATGTTGATGAGTCAGAGTAGTCTTTACAGTGGAAAGATCCAGACTTTTCTTGGCAATCAGAGGCATCTACATACATTTGGAAAATGTTACAGCCCAATGAAAAATAAACAACCCTTTTAGGAAATGCCCCCATTTGGAATGTGTGGAAGGAGTTCAGTCCTGTGGAAGTCATAGTGGATGCTTATTGTTTTGCCAGTTAAGAGTTAATTTAGACGTGCCATTTGAATGAGATCTGCTGTGTCCTAATAGTTCTCAGTCCTCTGGTCACTGCTGAGTGGCCAGAGATGGACATCGGATCCAACTTGAGCTAATTATATTACCCATCCCATTGCTGTAACTGATGTTTCTGGGAATGGGTGCTTGACCCAAGATGGTTCAACCCACATCCTTTCCTGGGATTGTTTTTTTATTATATCATGTCTAGTGACAAAGCTAGATGATATGAACCTGGATACTGTTAGCAGTCATGTTTCTAGTGACTCGGGAGAAGCCCAAGAGAAGAAAGTTTATATACAGGCAGAAGCTCAGATGATAATTAAGAGAGAGCCTGGAGAACATTCTGTCCCTGATTTTAGTCGACTTTTAGGCTATGCATTTCCACAATTTAGTTATAAAAGTTTTTAAAAATTCCATTTGTTGCTTGCAACCAAAAGAATTCTAATTCTGATGTGGTATAAAAGTGGTAAATTTCTTGAAAATAGGCTTCATATCTTATTCATCTTAAACTCTTTAGTATCTAGTGCCACCACATGATTTTTTTCTGAGTAGATTTAAAAGAATATATTTAAAAATACACATTAAATCTTTATTATTCCAAGCCTCAAATGTGTGTTGAGTGTCTGTCTCCATATCTGTGCAGGGAAAGCCATGTTGTGAAAACCCTTAGAGAACTAAGTGAAACTCCAAGAAACATTTAGTGTTTAAGAAATGCCTTCAGCTTTCTAGATCTGGAATTGCTACTGAGCAGGCAGGGTACACCCTGGACAAGGTGAAAGCCAAGCCAAGAGAATAGCCAGGAGCTTCTGCCAGAAGTGAGGATTTTGAAGTTCTCCCGGACCAGGAGTCAAGGAGGCCTTGATATTTGTAAGGGAACCAAATCCTAGAAAGAGAACTCCCAGAAGCCTGAAGGGCTTTTAGTAGAGAGAAGTTTGGGGGTGGGAAGGGGACGGGAGGGGAGTAGGAACCACAGGCCAAGTAGTCAGCTCCCGAGTTTCACTTTGTCCTTGGCCTCTTCTCACATTCATTTATTTCCTTCCTTCATTCAGTTGGTCTTTGAGTACCTGTTAGGTGCCAGGCGCTGTCCTAATTCTGCCAGCATAGCTCCCTGGCACCCCTTTATATCCCTGGTTTAGGGATGAGGTTCCAGATGAGAGGTCTGAGTGTGGCATGGGGTCCAGGGAAGGCAGGCAGTCATCCTATGGTGGGAGAGGTGGAGCTGGGCAGAGAAGAGGTGGGTCTGTCCAAGGCAGCAGGACCCCAGCCATCAGCTGAGCGCTCGACTGGGCCAAAGGCCGTGGGAAGGCAGACTGGTCAGAACAAGTCAAGGCATCGGAGACACTACAGCCATTTTGGAACTTGCAAGGACCTGAAGGAAAAAATCGTGTTCTACTCTTAGCCTTGTTCTCTAGGACACACCTTTCTTCAGGACATAGTCTGTAGAAATCTTCCCCTGCTTGTTTCCAGTTACCTTTTTTGTGAATCTGCCGATTTTTCAGTGGATTCGCAATCCCATAGCCTAATCCCATTCAGTGATTTCCAAGCACGTCAAGGAGATAGAGAGTTGTGTGTGTATATTTTCTACAACAAATCTCTAAAGAGCATATCCAAAAGGAGAGATTAAAGTGGATCCATAGTGTTAATAATGCGAAGGATACGTTGTTGAAAGCTGTGAAAATAAAAGCATAGTTTATTTCTAAAGAGAAAACAATACTTACATGATTCTCAAAGGAAACACAGGGCCATCATAATGGACTCACTGTGATGATAGACCTGTGTTGGCTGTCATCCTGTCTGGCAGCCCTAAGGAGAAACTTCGTTCTTACGGATAAGTACCTCTAAATTTAGACTGCAGTTCCAGCAATGAGCTTCATTCAAATGTTAACAAGGTCTCTGCCATTATAATAGTGGTGTTATTTAACAGTAGAAAAAGAGATATTACTATAGAAAAATATTTACTGACTTGGTATCAAGTATTTAGCCACCAGATGTAAAGAGCCATTTTCTAGGATAAGACCTTAGTGGTATGATGTTAAAATTTAGGTGTTTAATAAATTATGCATTTAAAATAAGTGATTAATAAATTTATTTAATTAATGCAAATAAAGTGTTCGTAGATACCCTGGAGCAGTGGTACTTAACTCCTGAGTCGTGGGCCCCTTTGGAAGGATTTACACATAATCACATACTTTTACATACAATTTCAAGACTTCATGGATCGGTTGAACTCCATCTGCAGTCCCCTAGGTCAAGAATCTTTACAGGATCCTACAGTGGAAAGCACTTGTCCAGTGTCGTGTACAAGACTTAGTTTGGGATTCTGCTTCTAAATAATGTTAGGCTAGCATACTGCCAATCAAATCTTCCACTGGAAAAGAACTAGAGAAGTTGAATTCAGAGAAAGATATCTGTAGATTTTGGAGAGACAGGAAGATCATTAGGGTTGGAGAAAATCCTGGATAGAAGGGAAACTCACTGAGGTGAGCCTAATGTTTTAAACTGCTTTTCCTTTCAAGGCAATTCTTCTTGATTCCTAAATAGCAAGATGGAGAGTTTGAGAAACCAAGCAGAAAGTGACTTCTAAAAGGCAGAGAATTTTAGCAGAACTTTCATCATTTCCCTTGGCTGGGAGACAAAACTACAGAGACAGTAAAAACTTAAGAGCTCCAAATCCTGCAGAAAAGTGAGGTAGTCGGAAACGTTTATCCCAGTGGCATTCACTGATCGGGAAGAGGTGGTTGCTAAACAAAGCTTTCTCATGTTGCTGGGGAAATAAAAATTGGATTTCAGGTTCTGCCAAGAAGAGACCCAGATAAATACTCCAAGATGCTATTTAGGATCTTCAAGTACTGTATCCATGGAATAAGAGCAAACCAGCAGTAGGTCAGGATTTACAATACTGAAACCCAGTTTGGAGTAAAAGTGATCTGCTTCTAATCTCTCTGCTATCCAGAGCTGCTGCAGCTCTTTTTTAATAGAAAATATATGAATTAAATTTAAGAAGTGCTGCACATACGCAGAGATCAGACTAAGAGAAAAAGGAGACAATGAAAACATGCTTAAAACAACCTCACTGAAAAATGGAAAGAAGACCTAAATAGACATTTCTCCAAAAAAGACATAGGGATGGCGAGTAGGCACATGAAAAAATGTTCAACATTCTAATTATTAGAGAAATGAAAATCAAAACTTCAGTGAGGTACCACCTCACACCTATCAGACTGGCCATCATTAAAATGTCTACAATAACAAATGCTGGAGGGGGTGTGGAGAAAATGGATCCCTTCTACACTCTTGGTCGGAATGCAAATTGGTACAACCATTATGGAAAACAGTGTGAAGGTTCCTCATAAAGCTGAAAATAGAACTACATACAGTCCAGCATTTGCACTCCTGGGCATATATCCAGACAAATCTATAATTCAAAAAGATACATGTACCCATATGTTCATCGCAGCACTATTCACAATAGCCAGGACATGGAAACAAATGTCCGTTGACAGATGAATGGATACAGAAGATATGGTACATGTGTGCAATGGAATACTACGGAGTCATGACAAAGAACAAAATAATGCCATCTGCAGCAACATGGATGGAACTAGAGACTCTCATACTAAGTGAAGTTAAGTCAGAAAGAGAAAGACAATACCATATGATACCATTTACATGTGGAATCTAAAATATGGCACAGATGAACCTATCTCAAAACAGAAACAGATTCATCGACATAGAGAAGAAACTTATGATTGACAAGGGGGAGGGGGAAGGGAGTGGGATGGACTGGGAGTTTGGGGTTAGTAGATAGTATTTAGAATAGATAAGTAATGAGCCCTATTGTATAACACAGGGAACTATATCCAATCTCTTGGGATAGACCGTGATGGAAGATAAGGTGTGTGTGTGTGTGTGTGTGTGTGTATAAGTGTAACTGGGTCACTCTTCTGTACAGCAGAATTGGGCAAATTGTTGTAAGTCAACTATAGTTTAATAAAATTGGAAAAGAGTTACTGTAAAGGCAAAAAAAAAAAAAAGACATGGCTTTAGGTTGAAATCTTACTGAGTTTATGCTGAGCAGAGCAGAGGGATATCTAACAATCCTATAAGCTCACACACAAAAAGCATGCCTATAGATATCAAAATAGTGGAATTAGTAGACATCCATGAACAGCCATGAACCAGCTGGCAAAAATCTCCACAATTACCAGTCATAACTATATACTCTCATGACTGAATTGGCTAATTTAGATAAACACAAGACTGCACTAAATTAAAATTTGCTATGAGAGTAGAACTTAAGTGTTCTTATTTTAAAAAAGGTAAATATGTGAGGTGAAGGGTGTGTTAATTGACTCGATGGTGGGAATTCTCTCATAATTTGTATGCTTATCAAATCATTATGATGTACATTTTAAACATATTACAATTTAATTTGTAAACTAAACCTCAAGTAAAGCTAGCAAAAAAGATGATACTAAATATCTTTAGTAGTTCGTATACAAGATCTCCTAGTTGAATGTACCTAAACAAGCTCGAAGAATAACTGGAGTTTGCTAGTTTCTTCACGCCCTGTAGTTCAGCTGTTCTGTTTCAGGTTGGCCATAGGATTTGAGTCTCATCACTTCTGGTGATTTTGAAAACTACCTTTATACATCAACTATACTTCTATTTAAAAATAAGTTGAAATATTTAAAAAGCTGTCTTTAAGACTGTTAAGTTACTATTGTAGAGCCTGACGGCTGATACATCTGAGTCCACATTGAGTGCCCGCTGGAGTTCATCCAAAGCCCTGGGCACGTCATGTGTGGTCATGTGGGCCAGCTACCTCCTGACCTAGAGTTAGCCTGCCTACAATGTTTAGGTCTTAAAATTTCTTTAACTAACCAGTTTGATGTGTATCACATAGAGGCAGAAATAAGCCCTGGTAGGAAACAGTCTGTTGGGGGACTGGTTGCTTAGCTCTGTGTATTCTGACTGAGCGCCAGCAGTGGAACTGTAAGAGCTAGGTAAGGTTTCCTCAGGTCAGGAGGCTCCACCTGATGGTACCCGAAGGGGTTGTTTAATCTGGGATTTTAGGAGGACTTTAATGGGTTTATTCAGAATGATTCTGACTCTTTAATTAGAACTTCATGGAGTTCCCATCGTGGCGCAGTGGTTAACGAATCCGACTAGGAACCATGAGGTTGCGGGTTCGATCCCTGCCCTTGCTCAGTGGGTTAACGATCCGGTGTTGCCGTGAGCTGTGCTGTAGGTTGCAGACGCGGCTCGGATCCTGCGTTGCTGTGGCTGCGGCGCAGGCCAGTGGCTACAGCTCCGATTAGACCCCTAGCCTGAGAACCTCCACATGCCGCGGGTGCGGCCATAAAATGACAAAAGGCAAAAAAAAAAAAAAAAAATAGAACTTCATAAACTATTGATATATTATAAAGTATACACTGTAACTCTGGTCCTGATTTTCAGTAGTATCCCCTAGGAAACTGGTGACAGCCTAGGAACTAAGGTCTAGATTATTTTTCTTATTTTGTGTTTGGGGATTCTTTTGGGTCCTACAAGAACTTTCCCTGTATCACTTTTATGCTGACTGTTTCTTTCTTTCTTCAGTATTCTTATTCTTTAATTCCTAATGCCTTGCCTACAGTTTGCTGAAAGTACCATCTTTAGGTGCTCCATGAATTTGCTCCTCTCACTGTCCTCTCCATGCCATATTCTTGGTAACATGCTGCAGACTTCTGTTCCCACGAATGGGAATGACCAGAAGCAGCCTCTGCTTTCAGCCCCTCCAGCCGGAGGCTTCCGTGTGTTCTCTTGGACAGCTGCCTTCTCTTTGCAGCATCAGTGCTCTTCCTTTTTCACCGTGTCAGTGGAAGGGGCATTTCAGATCTCCCCAGGGGAAAAGAGTCACTCTTTGTTAGGAGATGAAGAGAAAACTGACCTTTCATTGCACATTTGCTGTGTGGTATAATTACACATCCCTCCGACAGTGGGAGACGAGGATTAACATGAGGGCTCACAGCTTAATCGCTTTATGCTCAAGACTGTGAACCGAGATGCTGGGGTTTCTAACCTGCATCCTTGCTGTTTGCCCTGATTACCCCTAGGGTCCCTTCACGAGCTTGCCTCTTTAGAGATTGGCCCTGTAACTAAAGTCTACGGTAAGCAATTCTATAATTCTGTCCTGTTTGAAACTTAATTCCACTGAAACGACATCATGAAACTGGGGCATTCTGAAGGATTCCTGACAAAAGAAAAATAGGTTTGATGAGAGCCTCCATAGTCTTTGACTCATGCTTGAATCACATCTCCAAGCTCACATCCTCCCAACTCAGCATTATTATGCATTTCAAGTGATGGGGCCAGTGCTGAAAACTGCGAACATCCTGATCCTAGGCTCTTTTCAATAAACTCTGGGACCACAGCATCCGGCACTGCTTCATGCTCTTCCTTTGCCTTTTATCTCGTCAGATGCACCAATTACGTTAGGCTGACTTGGTGAGAGACACAGATATTGTACGTGCCAGTTCTCCTGTAAGAAAACCGAGTTAGGCGGCTCAAGTCATCCCGCTCAGGGTCTTCTTCATAGAGGTTTTATTTATCTTAAGCCATTCGAGAAATGAAGAAATCCTCCTTTTGCCGACTTGCAAATTGTTTACCCCTCAGCAGAACAGTGTCCGCAAGTCCCTGACAGGGAGCCCTCACACGCTGCAGTTGGCAGGGGCCCAAGTCATCAAGTCTCCACCCAAACACCAAGACTCCCACACTTTTGGAAGCTTCAGGGAAAATGCCTATAAAATGTCATTTCTTTTGCAGTCCCTCTAGGCAAGGGGAAAACCACCAGTCTAATGGCTTCTGGTTGGCTAAGTTCTTGGCTCTAGGAAGACAGCCCATCATTTGAGATCACAGACTTTTCCATGCACAGGACATCACTGCCATTTTCCAGGTAGCCTACGATGCCGGCACTTGATGTGCCTCATTGAGGAGAAAGATGGTATTTATGAGAGGTATAGGTGTAGGTATTTCTAAGGAGCATAGCAGCATTTGAAGTGTCCAGATGAAGCACAGATCCTCACTCTGCTACACACACACACACACACACACACACACAGAGAGACCTCTCTGGGGACTTTGGTTCTCGCCGTTCTGGAGAAGAGTAGGTAGCTGGGTATGACAGGATTGGCACAGACTCTGCAGTCAGACACACCACCGCTGTGATTGAGTTAATCCCACAGCTCAGCAAGTGACTTACCCTCTCTGAGCTTCTACTTCCTCATCTGTAAAATGGGGATATTTAGACCCATCCCACAGAGCTATCCCAAGATTGAAATGTACAAAAGTGGATGGAACAGTTCTTGGCCACAATACGAACTGGGTAAATGTAACTGTTATGAATTGTCTGGAGGGGTCAGAATCCTCTTTATGTCCCCACACTTTGGCCTTGGCCCACAGAGGAGGCCTTTGTCCAGCAGAAATGCTGGGGAGGATGAAGTACGGAAGAAGAGACAGGAAGGAGGCGCCTCCCCAGCATTTCTGTTGGCGGGAATGACCTACTTGACCGGGGAGACTCACCGAGGCAGTGTTACTTGGCCCCATCTCCGGGCCTGCGCACCTGGAGCCATGCACGTTCTTTTTCTGCTTCAGCTTTCCTTTTTATAAACGCACCTGGATTAACGCCTGGCCCCAGAGTACTGTTTTTCAGTCTTGCCTCCATGTTGGAATTACCTGGACGCTTTAAAGTACTCATTAGTGCCTGAATCCAGCGTCCAGGATTCTGAGATCATCTGTGTAGGGTTAGGCTCAGGCATGAAGGTGAGTCTAACCTGCACCGTGTACAACATCACTGCTCCCGAGGCAGCTGCCAGGATGTCTCCTCTCTCTTTGATTTCCTCCTGCAGAGTGTGGGTGTCAGATGCTCTGTGGGGCCCCACACTGTAGGCAGGGGACATTCCGACTCCCCAGGCCCACCTGTCCTGTGTCAGCTCCCACCACAGGTCTGGACGTAGGTGGGAGGAGGCTCTTTATCCACCTTGGCCGGTTCTGAAGCTGAAACTGTAGTCAGGCAGGTTTGCTTATTACTTCACCTTCTCAGCAGTTTCTACTCTTGCCTCTTGCATCCTCACCTGTTCTTCATACATCAAGATAAATGACCTGAAGGAAGAATTCCCTGGCTCACCAGACTGGTTATGATATCCGGATAACAGAAATTTGAAGGTGTTTTTGTCTGCAGGACACTTGCCAGCAGAGCAAATTTAGAGTCTTTGATGATGTGATAAAATATCTTTAACAAGCCAAGCAGGTTCTGATGTGTCATTTTGAATGTAGCCTTGATATCCAATGGAAACAAAAGGCCAGGATTTTATTCAGTCCTGGAAACTTGAATCCCTACTCAGTCAGGAACAACTGAGGTATCAGCTGGGTATGTTGTCCTTATTTTATCGGGGAGAAGGACAGCTGAAGACTAGCCCCAGAACTTCCAAGGGAGTCACAACAGGGGTATTTAAATACCCTTCTGTTGATACCATTCTTGAGTCCTGAGTCTGACCTGAGTACTGATACTTTGCCTGACTGGTCTTTCCGGATGGTTATCTTTTCTGCAAGGGTTCTCAGCCCTTTGCCTACAAACAGCCTGTCTTTCAAAGTAACGACTTTGCTTGCTTGTCCACAGCTCCCTTCTCGGGCTCTAGTGTGCTCACAAGATGCGCAGTCAACCAGAACAGCGCCCTGACGCTGAGGAGAAGGCTGTTGGGGCAAGGTGTTAGGGGGAAGGGTAGTGCCAGGGAGAAGATGGGGTGTTGTGAGGGTGCTAGCAGGAAGCAGGGAGAGATGTGAAGGATGGCCTTTGGGCTCTCAAGTGGCAAGTCCTGCTCTGTGGCTTGACAAGAACATCTTGACTTTCTAAGTCCTCAAAGGAAAGAAAATCCCACTTTAAGGAGGTAGTCATTCCTGTTAGGATGGAGACCTGACCCAGTGCCCTCCTCATCCTGATGTATTGAATTCTGTTGGGCTGTGAAGGTATAACCCCATAGAATATGAGTCTGGGCGTGGAGAAAGCATGGGGGAGCTTTGCCTCCAAGTGCCATGGAGTGGTCTCCCTTATTCATGACCTAATAAGGAATTCAAAAAGTGTGGTCCTTGGACCAGCAGTACCAGCATCACCTAGGAGGATCATAGAGGCCGGCAGCTGCAGCTCTGATTCATCCCCTAGGCTGGGAACTTCCCTATGCTGCAGGTGAAGCCCTGAAAAGAAAAAAACATGAGGCCATTAGGGTGAGCTCTAATCCAATATTAAAGGGGACATTTTGATCACAGAGATAGGTGAAGATGAAGGCAAAGATCAGGGTGATGCATCTACAGGCCAGGAAACATCAGAGATCACCAGAAAACTGCCAGGAGCTAGGAGAGAGCAAAGGAACCAACCCTGCTGACATCTTGATCTTGGACTTACAGCCTCTAGAACTGTGAAGAAGTACAGTTGTGTTCTTAAGGCTTCCAGTTTGTGATGGGATGCTTTGTTATGGCAGCCCCAGGAGACGGATGCACTGAATTATGAGGCTGCAGTCCTTCAACACCACACACCTGAGCTGTCCACACAGACAGGGCTTTTGTCAGGGGTGCTTATCACTGCTCCTGAAGCAGCTCAGGACCTCAGTGCCACAGCCGTTGTCCTCTGCAAATGGGTCTAGGCCAAGGCCGCACCGAGCAGCCTCAGCATCATGGCCTTAGTTGGCCAACAGTCTGTTCCACAGTCACTTCAGAAGTGCAGGCTGGCGCCTTCGCCATGACCAACCTGCCCTCCCACACCTCGTGGCTGCCAGCGCCGCCCCCCCCAGCTGTTCTCATTCCCTGGTTGGGAAGCTGTTAGCAAGGGCTGTCCCTGACTCAGCAGCCACTGATTTAGTGCTTATATGGCATCATCTTCCCACCTGCTGCCACCACCAGGACCCTCTTCTTTACATGAGTGGGTCACAGCCCTGTGTGCTTCTGGCAAGCAGAGGCTGGGCCTTGCACGGTTGCAGCTGTGTGTGTGAACTGCTTCTGTTGTTCTTGCAGTTTGTATGGATCCAGGGGGAACCCCTTGGGTCACCAGTTATAGCTACATGAAATATTAATAGGGTCAATTTATTGGGCACCGACTGTGCTGAGCACTTAGCATAGGTGATTTAATTTAATCTTTACCAAAAACCCATGAGAAAAGAATTGTTATTCCCATTTGTGATGAAGAAACAGGAGATCAGAGAACTTAAGTAACTTGCCCAGAGTTACAGAGTGAATAGGCTGGAGAGCAAACATTCACACTGCAGTCTGGCTGACTCCTGTGTCTACCTCTTCCCGGTTCAGGACATGCTGTTCACACAGGCCTCCTGCTGGAAGCACTACGCAATGGTCATCACTGTCTTTTTCCGGTGACGCTGGGCACTTGGTACCCATCCCCGCCATGCTCTTGCTGGGCAGGCAGGTGAGCAGCCTGTCTTACGGTCCTTTTGAGGCAGAAGGAGCCTGTGATTTTCCAAACCCTGTGTGAATATGAGAGGTCTTCGGGACCCTGGTCACTGACCTCTTCGCGATTTCGGATTCTTCATTCTTTGGGCCATGCCTGTGGCATTTGGAGCTTCCTGGGCCGGGGACCCAACCCGTGCCACAGCATGGCGGTGGATCCTTAATCCGCTGTGCCACAAGGGAACTTCTGCAGTTTCGGTTTCTAAGAATTCTAGAAACAGACACTAAAAGACCTGACACCTGAAGTGTAGTGTCAGATGCATTGTCTAAGACAAAGGGCTTCTACTCTGACACACTGGACGACGCAGCTGGAGTTGGGCAGACCAAGACTCCCGACTGCTTCCCTTCTATCTCAGCTGGACTTGGGGTCTCATTTTGGGGAAAGGACGAGTGAGCTCACAGCGAACTCCAGGCCCCACAGCCCTGCCAGTTGCCTGAAGAGAGCCCCACTCATATCAAGTGTCAGAGAGAGAGAGAGAGAGAGAGAGAGAGAGAGGGAGAGGGAGAGAGAGCGCCAGCCTGCCCCAGCAAAAAAGGGGAGCAGAGTGAGAGAGGCAAGCTGGAGAGCTAGAGCTGCGGAACGATGATGCATGTGGTTGCTTGCTGAGTGCAGGCCAGAAGCACAGGCCTCCACCAGGCAGGGGCTCAGAGCACATCCGGAGCAGCCAGAGAAACAAGAAGTAAAGGCCAGCAGTGTCCTCATTGTGACTCAGGGCCCAGCCCTCAGGAGAATGAGGATCAGTGGAAGTCAGAATCTTCCATCTCACCAGTCAGATAAGTGACTCTTTCTCCCACATGGAGGAGCCAGTCTAAGGGCAGAGAGAGAATGACAGTATTTGCTCCAGGTGGCTTCTTGGGACGATCCTTACATGAGAACAAGAGAATGGAATTCCTATCAGTACTAAGAGTGGTTCATCCTGTTGGGAACGCTTTAAAGGGGGTTAAGCGAGGCTCAGGAGAATAGTGGCAAGCGCCTGGGCTAAGGGTAGGGGATCTGAGATCAGCAGCCATGTCAAACCCTGGCAGATTGAATTCTTCCATCCTCTGGGCTTGGAGCTCTCCAAGGTCCCGCATGTCTCTGCCTGTGAGCTGGGCCATCCTGTTGTAATCTGCCTTCCCATTACAATGCTTGTGCAGTCCCAATCAGCGGACTTCAGGCTACTGTCATTTGCAGATTCTCTTCTCAAACTGTTACAAGATAGAAACAAGATGTGAGCATCAGAGATGAAATTCCATAGTTGATACGGATACATTTGGTATGTGTCAAGATGTCAGGTGAGTCTGGATCCACCTGAGGACACTTGCAGTGTCAAAGGCAGTACTGACCTGTCTCCCAGGCATTGGAAGCAAAGCTTGTACTTGCAGCTTTATTTCTCCTTTTTTCCCTGTTCTTTGCTGCTTAGATGGTTGAGGATTACTACGGTTCTACAAGGGGGTTAGCCTGGGAGTTGAAAATGTTCATTAAAGGGTGTGTCTTATTTTTTCTTAGTTGGAAGAGGCTGAACTATAACATGATTGTGTGATATAGAAGGAGTCTCAGCCTGTATAAATTCTTGTCATTTTTGTTTCTTTGAGCTGAGTTGGTGTTACTGGCTCCCCTGGTGCTGGCTGGCTCCCCTATGTCCTGTGATTCTCTAAGCCGAGCTGGTCTCTGGGTCTCCCTTGGTTCGACTTCCCACCCTCCCCGCAGAGCTTAATATATGTTAATAGGAACTGTCAGGACCCCACAGGTCTTTTCAGTCTGAAATGGATTGCATTGAGTCCCATCAGAAGTGGGCAACTGTTCGAATACAGAGGGAAGGAGGTTACCTGGTATTCCCCTTGATTCTCCGAAAACAGATTTTTAATGCCAAATACCATTAAATAATCTTTCCATTCCCTACAAGACTCCACCCAGTGCTTTGAAAAGAATAATCAGATTTTGGGAGTTCCCGTCGTGGCTCGGCAGAAATGAATCTGACTAGTATCCATGAAGATGCAGGTTCGATCCCTGGCCTCACTCAGTGGATTAAGGATCCGGCATTACTGTGAGCTGTGGTGTAGGTTGCAGACTTGGCTTGGATCCTGCATTGCTGTGGCTCTGACGTAGGCCAGTAGCTACAGCTTCAATTCGACTCCTAGCCTGGGAACTTCCATATGCCACTGGTGCAGTCCTAAAAAGATGAAAAAAAGAAAAAATCAGATTTTATGAGATAAAACATAAGAGACAGGATTTCCTGTCGTGGCTCATCAGGTTAAGAACCCGACCAGTATGCATGGGAGTGCAGGTTTGATCCTTGGCCTTGCTCAGTGGGTTAAGGATCTGGTGTTGCCACAAGCTACGGTATAGGTCATAGATGTGGCTTGAATCTGGCATCGGTGTGGCTGTGGTGTAGGCTTGCAACTGCAGTTCCGATTTTACCACTAGCCTGGGAACCTCCATATGCTGCGGGTGTGCCCCAAAAAAGACCAAAAAAAAAAAAAAGAGAGAGAGAGAGAGAGAGACAAAAAGCAAAACTTACACCCACGTATTAGAATTGGGATGAATATGACTTATAAAAATCCGAGCAGAAGAATAACATAAAGATAAAATTCCAATTCTGAAATTTAATAATGTGTCACACAGAAAACCAGTCTCTCTACATTTTTCACACTTCCATCCCTTCCCCACCTTTTGTTCTAGGAACCCAACTGCTGTATTTAGACAGAAATGCTCAAATATTCTGCTAAATGAAGCCACAGCTGCTCTGTCAGAAACATCACATTAAAATGTGTTCTGAAACTATTTGGCAGGGTTCCGAGAACAACTCTCATTTCGTGAGCTACAAAGCCAGCTCTGGACATTGTGAAGACTTTGAGCAGCCCCTGCAGTTCTTCTTGAAGGAGCCCGGGAAGCCAGAGGGAGGGCGTGGCAGAGGCCAGCCAGAGCTGAGCCAAGCGCAGAAGCCAGAAGGGGAAAAGAATCTGTGTTTTAGATCCAGTGTTATTTCTTTATTTTTCTCACATGTTTCAAAGTCATTCACACAGTCATAATTCTAAAGGTGCCAAAAAAAAAAAAAAGGCAGGGAAGCAGAAAAGTCTCTCTTCTTTCCCTGTCTCCCAGCCACCCAGCTTCCTCCTCACAAGCAACAAGATTCTACTTGTTAGATTCCACTTGAGCAAACGTGCAGACGCATCTCATGCACATGTGTGCCAGCCCTTACTGTGTTCTCCCATTTTTCCGTTTTCTCTACGTAGAGCTTGTTCACTGTATATCCTATGGTGAGTGATTCTGGAATAGTTTAAATTCCATTGCTGTTATTATGAGGTTGATTCTATTTTCTTTTTTGCCTTTTGTCATTTTAGGGCTGCACCCGCGGCATATGGAAGTTCCCAGGCTAGGGGTCTAATCGGAGCTGTAGCCACTGGCCTACGCCGCAGCCACAGCAACGCAGGATCCGAGCTGCGTCTGCGACCTACACCCCAGCTCACGGCAATGCCGGATCGTTAACCCACTGAGCAAGGGCAGGGATCAAACCCGCAACCTCATGGTTCCTAGTCGGATTCATTAACCACTGTGCCATGACCGGAACTCCTGATTCTATTTTCTGATATTCTAAGAGACATTTGTATTTCCTTTCCTGTCGAGTGATCACATCCTTTGTTCATTTTTTTCCTATTGCATTTTTAGTCTTTTTTCTTATTGATAGTAGGAGCTCTTTTATACTAAGGAACTGACCCTCCCTCTGTAATAGGAATTGCAAACATTTTTCCCATTATTTTGGCCTTATTCATGCTGAGTTTTATAATGCGGAGCATTTACATTTTTTTGTAGTCAGATTTATTAATTTTTTCTTTTATGGCTTCTGGGTTTTTATTATGGTTAGGTCTTTCCTACTTTGAGATTATGAAACAATTCCTCCATAATTTCTTCCATTGCCATTATGATTTCTGTTATTACACTTAAATCTTTTGTCTGTTAAGAATACTTGGCATATATTCAGTTAGGAGATGTTAAGAATGGATCTGACCTTCTTTTTGGCCTCTTCAGGGCTAGCCAGTGTCCCGACTCTATATTGCATGGCTCATCTTTTCCCCACTGATCTCAGGTGCCTTTTTGTACATATTAGGTCTATTTCTGGACCTTGTATTCTGTTTCATTGATCTGCTGAGGTGTTCCTGTGTTAGTATTATTCAGTTTTAATTATTACGTGTTTATATTTTGCCATCTGCTGTCTACACCACAGCCACAGCAGTGTTGTATCCAAGTAGCTTCTGCAACCTACACCGCAGCTCGCTTCAGTGCTGGATCCTTAACCCACTGAGTGAGGCCAGGGATTGAATCTACATCCTCATGGATACTAGTAGGGTTCATTTCCACTGAGCCACAACAGGAACTCCTGGTTCTGTGTTTTTAATATAAATCTACAAACAGCCCCCTATAGCTTACAAAAAATTCAAAGAGACACTCCTGGAGTCATAATGGAAATGCCAAAGATCATCAGGGCTCACTTTCAACCCCTGAAACATGCGAGTGTGTGTGGGAGGGCCACCTCTGTGGATAAGTGAACTGGGCTTTGCGAAGGACCCGGCAGAAGGCAGCAAGCTAGCCAGTCAGATTTGGTTGGTCAGTGTCTTTTTTCTTCTGTTCAAATGGGCCTTGGCCTAAGGTCCTGCTCCTCCCACCCCACAATCAGCGATAGCTTGAAGGTCCATAGATGTGGTTCTTCCTCCAGAAAACATATAACTTTTTAATATAGAATTTACATAGGATTAAAACCATATCTAGTAAGCTCAGTCCTAGAAAAAGGGAGTCCAGGATGCCTGCGAGGAAACGTCACATGGGATCAGAAGTGAGGCTTTGCTGTATCCATAGGCATTTTCCTGGCATTTTCTTGGCCACCAGATATTCTGCAGTTTTAGAGAAACCAACGCATTTTCCGTGCTTGGGTGCAAGAAAAGATGAGAAGCAGAAAGATCTACAGCTTCAGAGGTTCATGTTTGGGAATGGGGCCTTAGAGATCATTTACTGTAGTGTTTTTCAAACTGTGTTTCACAGAAACTGCAGTTCTGTGTATTTGCTATAATTCTTTCATTCTACAGTGGCATAAAAACAGTTCAAACTGTCTGGAAAAATCCAGGGTTTATATTAGCATCAGACAGATGCTTAATGTTCTCAAGTCACTCCCTCCCTGCTTCCATTACCCTTGTCTCTTGCTTCATCTTCCTCTGTTTTAGAGCTTAATTCTCAGTCAGAGTCCCCCCCATAAAGCACCAAAGACAGCCAACAGCATCTCTAGAACAGAGAATATACCCCTTCTTGATATTTTCAGAAAAAAAAAAATCTTAAGTTTCTTTGACCATAAATCAGTCATGTGCTCATTTCCAAACCAATTGTGGTGACTCTGATTGACTATATCTGGGTCACATTCCCATCTCTAGTGCTTGGGGCTAGGGTCGGCCCTGTCTGAGTGAAGTGGTGGGGGGTGGGGAGAGGGAAGGGAGAGAAAGATTTGAAGAGATTCTGGAAGGTTAAAAATAACAGATGGCCACCAGCTCTATAATATTGTCGCAGGGTCAGCCAAGGCAGTGATTGGGAAGAGAGGAAAGTGAGTCCCTCTCTAGTCCTCTTACACCTGCTTTAAAAAGAGCATCTATGTTTGTTTGTTTTTTTTTCCCTCCAGCTATCAAGATATAGTTGACTTATAACTTTGTATAAATTGAAGGTTATATGGTACACTTATTTACTGCAAAATGATTACCACCATAGTGTTAGTTAACACCCTCCTCACCTCACAGAATTACCATTTCTTTTTTGTGATGAGAATATCTACCATCTACTCTCTTAGCAACTTTCAAGATATGTTACAGTATTATCGACTAATCACCTTAGATCCCCAGAACTCATTCATCTTATAACTGAAAGTTTATGTTTTTTGATCAACTCTCCGAGTTCCTTCACCACCCAGCCCCTGGTAAACACCTTTCTAGTCTCTGTTTCTGTGGGTTCAGCTTTTTAGATCCCGCATATAAATAATATTATACAGTATCTTTCTCTGCTTGACCTCTTTTACTTAGCATAGTGCCTTCAGGGTCCATCCATGTTGTTGCAAATGGTAGGATGTCATTCTTTCTCACGGCTGAATGATATTCCATTGTGTATGTTTACCACATCTTCTTCATCCATTGATGGACACATAGACTGTTTCCCCATCCTGGCTTTGTGAACAATGGCGCAGTGAACACAGGAGTAGAGCTGTCTCACCAGTATCCTGTTTTCGTTTCCTTCGTATAGAAGTGGGATTGATGGATCATGTAGTAATTCTGTCATTTGTTATTTATTTATTTATTTTTGCTTTTTAGGGCTACTTGTGTGGCATATAGAAGTTCTCAGGCTAGGGGTCAATTTGGAGCTACAGCTGCTGGCCCACGCCACAGCCACAGCAACACAGGATTGAAGCCTCATCTGCAGCCTGCACCACAGCTCACAGCAACACCAGATCCTTAACCCACTAGGCAAGGTCAAGGATCGAACCTGTGTCCTCACAGATACTAGTCAGGTTTGTTACCACTAGTCCATGATGGGAACTCCTATTTTTAATTTAAAAATTTTTTTCTATATAATTTTCTATAGTGGGTGTACCAGTTTATATTCTTACCAGCAGTGCACAAGGGTTCCCTTTTCTGCATATCTGTTTTTGTTTTAAATTGTTTTTTTTTTTTACAGACTAGGATTCCCTATTGGATGTAATTTGAAGAATATGATTTGTAATTTGCTGCCAAACCAGGATGTTTGGAAACCACAACTTTATTTAAATGGCCTCAGTTTGTAAGCTGAGTCTCAGAGATGTTATGTCATTTTTCTCACATACAGTTTGTTAGTTGTTTGAAAAATTGTGATACGTTATGTCAGAGATATATAACTAACCAACATATCCAACACCTGTTAAGTAGAAGGTCTTGTTCAAGGCATGCATAAAAATACAAAGATGAACATTTCACAAAGCTTAGGGAAGATATGACAAACACACATAAAGAGAATTCACAGGAAAAAAGTGCGTGGCACTTTGTATTTTCCAAAAATGTTATAGCAGCATGGCCCACATTCTCTTTCAGAATTTTTCCCCCCTCATCAAGGAGGTCAGTCTATTTTCCATCAACTTGAACTTGGGCAGGCTTGTAAGGCTCCAACAAATTAAATGCAGCAGAACTTTGAAGCTAGGTTAGAAAAGGCGATACAGTTCCCACCTGGCTGGCTCTCTCTTAGAATGTTTAGCTGTAGAAATAGATGGTTGTGAGAAAGCCCCAAGCATTTCACATAGCCCATATGGAGACGCCACGTGGGGAGAGCTGAGAGCCGACACCGATAACCAGATTCAACTACCATGAATGAGGGTGAGTGAATCCAGCGCCTGGCTTAGAGTCTTTGATCTTAGGCCCCAGATAGTGTGGACCAGAGACAAGCCATCTCTGTCTGCTGTGTCCCATCCAAATTCCTGACCCACAGAATCTGAGGGCATGATAAATGGTTGTTTTATGGCAGAGAAACTGGAACAGAGTAATTCTGTCTGCATCTTCATAAATGGTAGGAGAGTGGTAGGAGTTATTGCTGTGAATTGCCCGGTTGTTTTTCTCCTCCCTACCCCCCACTTCTTCAGGTTACAAACTAGACTTCTTGTTCTGGTTGGTCATAATACCCCACTCTTTTGGACTCTGAAATTAAGGCACGGATAAACACATGACCCCAGTTGGGGCAATCCAGGCCTTCCTGGGTTGATAAATGGGCAGTGAGAGAGAGGGGCATCTCAGATGCTGAGGTGGATGTAAGATAAAAGATAGAGGTAGAGAATTCTAGCTGCATTACGTGCCTATTGGGCCCTGGTTTCTGTGACAATCCCTTCAAACACGTGGGCCACTCCAGTGTTCTTCCCAAACACTCAAACAATAATTTTCCTTCTTTGTATATTGGATTTCTGTCTGTTTCCTGCAAGAGTTCTGCCTAATTTAAAATGCTTTTTGGAGGATGTTGCATTGGAACTGGGTCTTGGAAGATGGTAGGGTACTGACATTCTGAAATGGGAAAGGAGCTTTTGGGACTGGTGGGTGGATGGGGGGCCAGCGTCCATGGAGGGGAGATGCACGGCAACTGAAAGTACTGACTCCTTAGTCACCCAGTCCTGGGTCCAAATGCAGCTCCACCCCTTACCCATATAGAGAACTTGAACTTTACCTCCTTAGGCTGCAGTTTCCTCATTTGTGAAATAAAGAAAATAGCACTTAGGACGTGGAGTTATTGTTAGGATTAAGTGGTACTTACAACCCATATGAGCCTAGTGCATGTTCAGGTGAATTTGGTGGCAGCTGTGAAAGGACAGCATGGAGTATGTGTGAGAAGCAGCACGTGGTAGGAATGTGGCTGAGATCATGGAGCTAGAGGCCGGAGCTGGACAATGGAGGACCTGGGAGGCTTCACCGTGTCAGCTGGGCAAGAAGGAGCCATGGCCATTCTCCTAGCAGAAACGGTCAGAGCTGTGACTACATGTACCTCTGTATATAAATCCATTTTGATAACAGGAATTCCATTTTATTATGGCATTGGCAGTTTAGCTTCGTGTGTTTACATAATATATTGGCATTTAATTATGAGATTGGTTATGAAAGCATATGGACCCAGGTGTCAGATGTGCCCCATTATCTACACCCACAAGCGCAGTCTCTGCTTTTACTCTCTGCGGATCTGGCCTATATGCATATGTCAGTTCTGCTTTTATCACCATGAAGAATTAACTCATGTGCAAGCATTGGTGAGCAAATGTAGACTTTATTAAAAATTTTTGTAGTAGAAGTGAAATTGAATATGTAATAAAAACACTCCATAAAAACAAAAGTCCAGGACTAGATGACTTCACAGGTTAATTCTACCAAACATACAAAGAAGAACTTCCAGCCATCCTTCTTAAACTTTTCCAAAAGGTTGAACAAGAAGGACCACTCCCAAAGACATTCTATAAAGCCACTGTCACCATAATACCAAAACCAGACAAAGATACTACCAAAAAAGAAAATTATAGGCCAATATCTCTGATGAATATAGATGCAAAAATTATCAACAGAATTTTAGCCAGCCAAATCTGGCAACATATGTAAAACATCATACACCGTGACCAAGTGAGATTCATCCCACGTTCACAAGGATGGTTCATCATATGCAAATCAATCAAAGTCATACAGGTCATTAACAAAAGAAAAGTCAAAAACCACATGATCATCTCAATAGATGCAGAAAAAGCATTTGACAAAGTCCAACATCCATTCATGGTCAAAAATTCTTACCAAAGTGGGTATAGAGGGAACATACCTTAACATAATCAAAGCCGTTTATGACCAACCCACAGCCAATGTAATTAACACTCAACAGAGAGAAGCTGAAAGCCTTCCTGCTAAAATCTGGAACACGACAAGGATGCCCACACTCACCACTTTTATTCAACATAGTATTGGAAGTCCTAGCCACAGCAATTAGACAAACAAACAAACAAAAGGCATCCAAATTGGAAGAGAAGAGGTAAAATTGTCACTCTATGCAGATGACATGATACTGTATATAGAAAACTCTGAGGACTCCACACAAAAACTACTTGAACTGATCAATGAATTCAGCAAAGTAGCAGGATACAAGATTAATATTCAGAAATCACTTATATTTCTGTGTACTGACAATGAAATATTAGAAAAGAAATATAAAAAATACAATAACTTTTAAAATAGCACCTCCCAAAATTAAATACCTAGGAATAAACTTGACCAAGGAGGTGAAAGACTTATATGCTGAGAACTTTAAAACATTAATCAAAGGAATTAAAGAGGATTCAAAAAAATGCAAAGATATTCCATGCTCCTGGCTTGGAAGAATTAATATCCTTAAAA
Organism: Catagonus wagneri; assembly: GCA_004024745.2. Lineage (NCBI taxonomy): Eukaryota > Metazoa > Chordata > Mammalia > Artiodactyla > Tayassuidae > Catagonus > Catagonus wagneri. The sequence goes on from PVHT021183661.1 coordinate 7,247,667, forward strand.
TGGCCATACTACCCAAAGCAATCTACAGATTTAATGTTATCCCTATCAAATTACCTGTCACATTTTTCACAAAACCAGAAGAAATAATCCAAAAATGTATATGGAACCATAAAAGACCCAGAATTGCCGAAGCGATCCTGAGGGGAAAAAACCAAACAGGAGACATAACTCTCCCAGACCTCAGACAATATTGCAAAGCCACAGTAATCAAGACGTGTTGTACTGGTACCAAAACAGATATACAGACCAATGGAACAGAATAGTGAACCCAGAAATAAACCCAGACACCTATGGTCAATTAATCTTTGACAAAGGAGGCAATCATGTAAAATGGGAAAAAGTCTCTTCAGCAAGTGGTGCTGGGAAGGCTGCATGTAAATCAATGAAAGTAGAACACACCCTCATACCATGCACAAAAATAAACTCAAAATGCCTTCAAGACGTAAACATAAGACACCATCAAATCCTAGAAGAGAGCATAGGCAAAACAATTCTCTGACATCAGCCATACACATGTTTTCTTAGGTCAGTCTCCCAGAACAATAGAAATAAAAACAAAAATAAACTAATGGAATCTAATCAAATGTACAAGCTTTTGCACAGCAAAGGAAACTGTAAAAAAAGACCAAAAAGACAGCTTATGGAATGGGAGAAAATAGTTTCAAATGATACAACTGACAAGGGCTTAATCTCCAAAATATACAAACAACTCATACAACTCAACATCAAAAAAACAAACAATCCGACTGAAAAATGGGCAAAACACCTGAACAGATATTTCTCCAAAGAAGATATACAGATGGCCAACAAGCACGTGAAAAAATGCTCAACATCACTCATTATTAAAGAAAAACAAATCAAAACTACATTGAGGTACCACCTCACACTGGTCAGAATGGCCATCATTAGTAAATCTACAAATAACTAATGCTGGAGAGGGTGTGGAGAAAAGGGAACCCTCCAGCACTGTTGTGGGAATGTACATTGGCACAATCACTATGGAAAACAGTATGGGCTTACCTCAGAAAACTAAATATAGAGCTACCATATGATCCAGCAGTCCCACCCCTGGGCATATATCCAGACAAAGCATTCATTGAAAAACAAGTGTACCCCTATGTTTGTTGCAGCACTGGTCACAATAGCCAAAATATGGGAACAACCTCAGGGTCCAACGACAGATGAATGGATAAAGAAGATGTGGTATGTATACACAATGGAATACCACTCAGCAATGAATAAGAACAAAATAATGCCATTTGCAGCAACATGGATGGAACTAGAGACTCTCATACTAAGTTAATTAAGTCAGAAGGAGAAAGACAAATAGCATATGATAGCACCTATATCTGGAATCTAATAGACGGCACAAATGAACCTATCTACAGAAAAGAAACAAACTCATAGACATTGAGAACAGACTTGTGGTTGCCAGGAGGGACGGGGAGGGACTGGGAGTTTTGGGTTAGTAGATGCAAACTATGGCATTTGGAGTGGATAAGCAATGAAATCCTGCTGTATAGCCAAGGAACTCTATCTGATCACTTGAGAACACGATGGAGGGTAATGTGAAAATAAGAGTGTATATATATGTGTGTAACTGGATCACTTTGCTGTACAGCAGAAATTGACAAAGCATTGTCAATCAACTATGATAAATTTTTTAAAAAGATTTTTGTGGTGGACAAAGTCATTGCTCTATCAGATCCCCTCAGATTCTCCTTTTACAATGTTGTACTCTTCCTCCACCCACACCTGTCCCTTTGGCTTATTTTAAAAACTCTTTTAAAAAAATATATTGGAGTATAGTTAACTTACAATGTTGTATTAGTTTCAGGTGTGCAGCAAAGTAAATCAGTTATACATATACGTATATCCAGTCTTTTTTCCCATATAGTTTAAAACTCCTGAGCAGATTTCTCTGTGCTATACAGTAGGTTCTGTGAATCATCTGTTTTGTAAAGTAGTGTGTATATATTATTCCCATTCTCCTAATTCATCCCTCCTGCCAAACACCCCCTCACCAGTTTCCCCTATGGCAACCACCAGTTTGATTTTGAAAACTGAGTTTGTTTCTGTCTTATAGGTAAGTTCTTTTGTGTAATTTTTCTTAGATCCCACATGTAAGTGATCTCCTGTGATATTTGTCATTCTCTATGTGACTGACTTCACTTAGTATGATGATCTCTGTTGCTGCGGTAATGTCATGTTGCTGCAAATAGCATTCGTTCATTCTTTTTTATGGCTGAGTAATATTGTATTTATGTACCGTATTTTCTCTCTACATTTAACACTGCAGATTCTCCAATAGACTGCCCTGCAGGCTGCTGGAGCCACTTTCCCTCCACAGTAGAGCCAGGGGAGCTTGGGGATTTATTCCCTTCCGCCATCCTGCCCTCCACCAATGACTGATAAGTGCAGGAGTGTGGAAGCCCAGCTCCCTTACCCCAGTAAGCACAGCTTACACTCCAGAGTCCGCTGCAGGATCAGGCTGACGGACTTTGCCTGGCTCATGCTTTAGCCTGACTTTTGCTTCTTCCCTGTTTCATTTCCTTTCTTCCTTACGTGTCTACCTTAAGAAGCCCCTCCCACCATCCTAGCCGCAGGGTCTGCTTCTGGGAAGTAGTTTCCCATTGTAGATGGAAGGAATTTACCGTGCGTCTCCTACAGCAAATAACTTCAAAATCCTCCTTAGACATTACAGCTCTCCTCCTCTACTAAAAAATAAATTTTTCTTTCTTTCCTTTCTTTCATACAGAGCTTGGTTTCATTGGTTCATTCGTCTCTCCCTGAATCCTCCATCCCGTTTCAAATTCTCACCCGTATTAGAACAAGTCTGCCTCAGCAACTCCCCAGACTTGTTCAACAAACCATCGAGATGTAACAATATGAGAATCCAGAAGTTAACAAGACCCTCTTTCCTTAAAAAGCAGTTTAGGGAACATCTTTTATGATAAGAGCGTGCCTCTTGGACCTCATCCTTACTCCAGCTGACTTAACACAGATCAGATACTATGCTTCCCCTGAGAGGAACCGTCCGTCATAGTACCTGGGCTAATGTCATTTTTTGCTCATTCATTTTATACATCTATCTGTACTGTGAGTTTGTATGTATATATGTATGTATGCATGTATGTATGTATCTATCAGTCAATCTAGCTGTCTATCTAAATTTTACAGTATAAACCTTTCCTTACTAGTCTGGGACAAGTATTTCCAGACATTTGCTTTGTCCACACTTAAAAAAATGGCAGAAGGATGATTTGAAAATTGAAAAGCTGTTTTTGGAGTGGGAGAAGAGCTTTATGAGCGGGAAAGTGTGGACTGGGCAGAAGGCACTGGCACAGAGTTTCCAAAGTTCCTTTGTCTCAGACACCAAAGCTCAGATCCCCCTGGCTTCCTTCGCCATCCAGGCTTGTTTGTTTTTACTGCCCCGGAAGTTTGCTGCAAGCAACTTCATCTACACCTACTGCAGCCTGCTTCTAAATCCTTTCCCAGGAAGCCGCTGACTGCTGGTGCAAACTAATGAGTATTTTCCAACACGAAGCCTCCAGTGGAGATTATGAAGTAATTTATTAGGCTCCTACTGCAGTGAGCACACACAGTTCCTGCTCAGAACAGACTAATTAAAAATTTCCCTACCATGTACAATTTCAAATGTGTTGGAAAAAAATAACAATAACTGTGGTAATTTTTCATAGAGGGGAAATGATAATGATTTCTAAAAAAAAAAAAGTCGTGGAAGCCTTGTGTTGCTTAAATAGACAATACCAGCATCTATGGGTTTTGGTGTGTAACTGAGAGCATGATTGTCTTTATGTAGAACAGGTCTTATTTTCCACCTCTAACTCTGATATGGTGTTTTCCCTGAAGTCAGTTGAAAGAGTCAGTTGAAAGAGTCAGGAAGAGAAGAGTCAATATTACCAATTATAGGGAAGAACTGGGTTTAAAATTATTTTTATTTTGGGATGATGGTGACACCCTGATGGCCCTACTCGTTCCAAGTTCAGGAGTCTTTCTCCTTCAATAGCCAGATATCCGCCATCTAAATCCCTACTATTCCAACAGGTCAGCCTCTCCAGGGAGACTTGGGAGTCTCTTAGGAACACTCCTCGTTTCAAAATTTACACTGGTCGTTGCTTTTCACCTTGGCCTGACATGTGGCCTCAAACTATGGCCACTCTCTGTGTCTAAACTCAGACTGTTATGATCTACCTATTTTTTGTCTTACTCTGAAAAAAATGTTAAGAAAGATTTTACCAAGCCTTGAGCATGCCCATTCAAGTGACACAGAGTGACCGTGAGCCTTTAGAGCCTTATACAGCCCCTCTGAACCTGCTCGAGAATTGCATCTGTGCCTCCAGGTGCAGCGCCTTACAATCCACTTTTGAACCAATCAGAAATTCTGGAAAAATTCCCCTTCTCCATATTGCACCCATCCATTTCATTTTAAGCTTGGAGCAGACTCACTGACTTTTCTTAAGGAACAGTAATCTCCTTGGCCTGACTGGTAATAAGCCCTGCCCCCAGCTTGAACAATTTTTGGTGGTCTCTGTGCTGATTGTGTGACAGTGGACACAGGCTGCTGTATTAATTCCCAAAGTTCTGACTGTGATAGAGCTGTGACAGTTCATAAAGCTTTACTGACGAGCAGAGTAGTGGAGGGAATGACACGGCGAGCCAGGGGAGCCTGAAGACTGCACACCACAAGTGTCTTTTCTTAGGTTCTTCGGCAGCGCTTTTCCACAGCGAACCCCTCCCGGTTTTCCTTCCTCTTACCACCAGCCCCCGGCCTTGCCGCCAGGCCAGCTTGTATCCCTGCAGAACGCCTGCTCTTGTGAAGCTCCTGCCTGTCTGCTCGGGACGCCTGCTCCGCTGGCACTCAGACCAGTCCCGTGCTCCTCCCTCCTAGTCCATGCCAGTCTCTCAGCAACATGGTCATCTCGGGCATGCCTCTCTGTCAGTAAAGACTGCCTTTTCTGTTTTCGTGTGGAGCGGTTTAGCACCTCACTGTCTGCAGAAGCTCTCCATTGCCACTGGGGACCATAGCTTGACTTTAGCATAAGGAATCATTAAATTTTCCAGAAACAAAGGAACCTTGTGTCCTCAGAGGTGAATCCAAGCCTCCATCTTTAAAGAACTGGAAACATTACTGATGGTTAAAAAAAAAAAAAAAATCTGTGTCCTTCCCTCCCTCATTTGGGAGACAGATTTTGTTTTTTTTTAACCGTCAATAATGTTTTTAGTTCTTTAAAGATGGAGGTTTGCATTCACCTCTGAGGACACAAGCTCCCTCCACAAAGTTGGGAGAATCTTTTTTTCTTATTTTATTCAGGTATGATTGACTTGGAGAGTTGTGTTAGTTTCAGGCATATAGCAAAGCGAGTCAGTTATACACATATATATGTCCATTCCTTTTCAGGCTCTTTTCCCATGTAGGTTATTACACAGTGTTGAGTAGATTTCCCTGCGCTGTGCAGTAGGTCCTTGTTGGTTATCTATTTTATAGGTAGTAGCAGTGTGTATATGTTAATCCCAAACTCCTAGTTTATGACTCCCCCCATGTTTCCCCCTCGGTAACCATAAGTTTGGTTTCAGAATCTTTGAGTCTGTTTGGCAAGTTCTTTTGTATCATTTTTTATTAGATTTCCACATATTGATGATTTCATATATTTGTCTCTCTCTGTATGACTTATGAGAGCATCTTCTTTACACTTTGTAAGTCATTTGCTTCTATGATGTGCAAGGCACAGTACCCAGAAGCAGGCAGGCAGAGAGACTAAGACAAAATCCCTGCTCTTAAAGGATGACTTCCTAAAGGGTCACCAGTGACAACGGTGAGATAAAAATAGCAGATGCAGGTATGAGATGCAAACACAAAAAGGGGCAAGAGAATCAGGAAAGCCTTCTTAGAAGAAGCTGCCCACCTGTAGCTTTTGTAATACAAATAAGAATTTACCAGATGGATGAAATGGGAAATGATTTCAGGCGGAGGAAACAAAGGTGATGATACACTGGCCAGAACTATGTCATCCGTGTGGGGATTATTAAAGATGGGTAGACCTAAAGCACAGATTCAGTGCAGGGGGGTGGGGGAAAATAAAGAGGTTGCATCCCTCAAGATTTTACTGCAGGTGTGATGAAAACTTGAAGGATTTGGGGCTGATGACAGTGAGAGCTGGGGTGGGGGCATGATCAGACTGATGCCTTAGGAAGATCACACAGAGGTTTTTAGCTAAAGAGCAAGACGGCAGTCAGAAATAATGGTCCAGGTGAGAGGAGATCCCAGTGGTGGCCGTGGGAGTGAAAGGGAAGAAGAGTTGTGAGGGCTCTCGGGGAGGTTCAGTTGATAGGATTGTGATGGAAAAGAGATCCAGTGGGACAGCAGTGCTTTTGAGGGGCTGATGGTGGTGCCCAGCTAAGACCTGGAGGACAAGTGGGGGAACTGGTTTGTGGCCAGGGGAAGGGCTGGAGGCCAGGGTGCAGGTGAGAAGGAGGAGTCGGGTATTGTCAAATGACGAATTCTGGTTGGAAGATATCATGAATTTAGTTGCCTGCCGGACTTCTGAAGATGACTGGTTAGTTAGTTAGACATACAGATTTGAAATTCAGCACCGAGGGAGTTTCCGTTGTAGCTCAGCTGTAATGAACCCGACTAGTGTCCATGAGGATGCGGATTCCATCCTTGCCTCCCTCAGTGGGTTAAGAATCTGGCATTGCCATGAGCTGTGGTGTAGGTTGCATATGCAGCTCGGATCCCGCATTGCTCAGCAGCAGTTTCCGTTTGACCCCTAGCCTGGAAACTTCATATGCTGCACGTGTGGCCTTAAAAAAAGAAAAAAGAAAAGAAGAAAAATTCAGCACTGATATATGGACAGATGATGTAGGCTTTAGGTGGAAATTATAATCATGAAAGGGCCTTTTTTACTCTAGGCGGAAGTGTAGAGTGAGAAGGGAAAAGAAAAAAGCTTGATGTAGAATCCTGGGATACGTCACTTCCACTTTTCTAATTTTTATGGAGCCTCTGCATCTGCATTTATTTGGAGCATTATTAAATAATGAAAGGTAATCCATCTGCAAGCAAGATGTTTTTCGGATAAGTAAAATCAACTTGAGATAGCAAGTAAGCATTACTTACTTAGTGCACAGTAAGTATTTATGAATACATGAGGGTGAATATTCATTTTGCTCAGTTTTACAGGCAGCACTGTGATAATAGGGCAACACCTCTGCTTTAATTTGCGTGAGGATGGATAGCACAAATAAGTGCTGATGACTGTGGTGCTGCAGCAGAAGGTTCAAAAGAAAAGGGCAGCATGTACTCTAACCATAGCAACAAGGCTGGAGGTAGCACCATCCAGAAGGTTACAGATCTATTAAGAAGAATGTTTGCTCCCATGAGCCCTTGCGACTAAGCAGCAACCAAACCGCTTCATTCTGATAGTGGAAAAAAAAAAATGACCTTGCTGATGTGAAGGGAGGGGTAGTGGTGACAACAAGGTATGCATTTCTTTATTTCTTGATAATAAAAAGAATAAGGCACAGCCAACCTCTGTGTGTCTTGACAAAGATCAAATTCCCACTTTTCCACATTTTTATACCCTGATCCCTACAATCTCTACTGCCCTTGCTACCCCATGGAAAGAGCCATTTTTGCATTTTAACCAAAGCAGTGACCTAGAATTCATGCCAAATCCTGGAGGATGAAATAGAACAACATTTCACTTGATGGTGAAAACACTCCATGGCCAGCTAGCTTGGCTCCAGTGGCTTTGAAGATCAAAGCTGGGAGAGGTCCTTGTGAGGGCGTTTCCAGGCGAGATGGGAGTTTTCCAGTCTCTGTAATACCTGATCTGTGGTCCCACAATCTCACAGCATTTCTGATTTAAAATGGCTTTGTTGCCAGAGGCAAATGTCTTTTCCATCTCAGCGTTCAGCTAGCAGACAGATGACCCTTTACAAAGAGCTGTCTGAACCTGTACTTCTGCGGACAAGCGAGTGACATAGTGAGGTCACATTCGCTTTGTAAAACTTGCCACCACTTCCCCATGCAGTTCTAGTGTGATGTGTAAAGTCCATTTCATTTTAACCTTTGAACATCTGTAGGCCTCTGTCTGCTCATGAGATAGGCGCACAAGAGTATACGCCGTACTTGCCAGAATCCCTGTGGGCGGGTTGCCAAGCACCCCTAGGCACTCACACCCATGACTCAGCCTTGGCTGGACAAACGGTGAAGATCAGCTCGTGCAGCCTCTCCGGCAACAGTTCTTTACCAAGTGATTTATTATGTTAACAGAGTGTGAGTTTGTTGAAGATTTCCTTTTTTCTCTGTGTAAATTAGATTCAAGATTGTCCTACACTGAAGTCTCTCACAGGGGTGTTCTGCTAGGTATTTTGGGTAGGGAAGGAAGGGGTCCTACCCTGCAGTTATTCTCATAGAAACTGAGCATAGCTTACAATCACTGTCTCTGTGGTCTGTCTTCGCAGTGTGCCAGGCACTAAAGCTCCATCCAGTTTGTGTTGCTTCGGAACGTTTGAGAGGCTAAGCTTCAAACCCACTTCAGCATCCCAGGGTACCTCCAGTAGTGGGGAACTCACTAACCTCCCAGCCAGCTCACTCTGCCAGCAGACATCTCTCTCTGTTCAAGGGTCCTCTGTGCCTCCATCAAGCCTGGTCCTGCCTGTTTGGTCTGTAAAGACTAATTCTAAGCTTACTCTGGATGGTTGTCTTCAGGCCCTTTGGAAGCCTGTTTCCTGTCTCATGTGGAATATTTTCCCAGGGGTAACTTTGCCTGTTCCTTTAGAGGCTCATTGTATGATGACTTGGTTTCCAATCCCACCTCTCCGTTTGCTCCCTCACAGTGCAGATCAGTTTGGCAATGACTCTCTTAGTGAGTAGTGTCCAAAATTGAACACCCTACTTCTCATAAGCCCATGAATTTACATTATTTAGTGAATTTTATTACATTTATAGGTGTACTACAATTGTCCCAGCCAAATTTTATAGCATTTCTATCCCAAACTCTCAGTGCATCTCCCACCCTCCAACCTGTCTCATTTGGAAACCATAAGTTTTTCAAAGTCTTTGAGTCAGTATCTGTTCTGCAAAGAAGTTCATTGTGTCCTTTTTTAAGATTCTACACGTAATTGATAACATTTGATGTTGGTGTCCCATTATCTGACTGACTTCACTTCGATGATAATTTCTAAGTCCATCCATTTTGCTGCAAATGCATTATTTCTTTCCTTTTAATGGCTGAGTAATATTCCATTGTGTATATGTACCACATCTTCTTTATCCATTCCTTTGTTGATGGTCATTTAGGTTATCTCCATGCCTTGGCTTTTGTATATAGTGCTGCAGTGAACATTGGAGTACATGTGTCTTTTTGAGTCATGGTTTTCTCTGGATAGATGCCCAGGAGTGGGATTGCTGGATCAAATGGTAATTCTATTTTGAGTTTTCTGAGGAATCTCCATACTGTTTTCCACAGTGGTTGCACCAATTTACATTCCCACTGATAGTGTAATAGGGTTCCTTTTTCTCCACACTGTCTCCAGTATTTACTGTTTGTAGACTTTTTGAAGACGGCCTTTCAGGCCAGTGAAAGGTGATACCTCATAGTGGTTTTGATTTGCATTTCTGTAATAACGAGTGATGTAGAACATCATTTCATGTGTTTTTTGGCCATCTGTATGTCTTCTTTGGAGAATTGTCTATTTAGATCTTCTGCCCATTTTTTGATGGGGTTGTTCATTTTTTTGGTATTGAGCTGTAGGAGGTGTTTATAAATTTTGGAGCTTAATCCCTTGTCATTCACTTCATTTGCAAATATTTTCTCCCATTCTGTGGGTTGGCTTTTCGTTTTGTTTAGGGTTTCCTTTGCTGTGCAGAAACATAAGTTTAATTAAGTCCCATTTGTTTATTTTTGTTTTTACTTTCATTACTCCAAGAGGTGGATAAGAGAAGATGTTGCTGTCATTTATATTGGAGAGTGTTTGGCCTATGTTTTCCTTAAGAGTTTTATAGTATCTGGTCTTCTATCTAGGTCTTTAATCCATTTTGAGTTTATTTTTGTGTATGGTGTTAGGAAGTGTTCTAATTTCGTTCTTTTACATGTGGCTGTCCAATTTTCCCAGCACCAATTATTGAACAAGCTGTTTTTTGTCCTTTGTATATTCTTTCTTCCTTTCTCATAGATTAGTTGACTGTAAGTGTGTGGGTTTAATTCTGGGCTTTCTATCCTGTTCCACTGATGTATATTTCTGTCTTTGTGCTGGTACCATACGGTTTTGATGACTGTAGCTTTGTAATATAGTCCGAAGTCAGGGAGCCTGATTCCTCCAACTCCATTTTTCTTTTTCACGATGTCTTTGGCTGTTCTGGGTCTTTTGTGCTTCCAAACAAACTTTAAAATACTTTGTTCTAGTTCTGTGAAGAATGTCCTTGGTACTTTGATGGGGATTGCACTGAATCTGTAGATTGCCTTGGATAGTATAGTCATTTTGATAATATTGACTCTTCCAGTCCAAGAGCATGGTATGTCTTTCCATCTGTTTGTGTCATCTTTGATTTTTTTCCATCAATGTCTTATAGTTTTCAGAGTACAGGTCTTTTGTCTCTTTAGGTAGGTTTATTCCTAAGTATTTTATTCTTTTTGATGTGATGGTAAACGGGATTGCTCCCTGATTTTTCCTTCTGATCTTTCACTGTTCGTATATAGAAATGCAGTTGATTTCTGTGTATTAATTTTGTATCCTGCAACTTTGCCAGATTCATCGATGAGCTCTAACAGTTTTCTGGTAGAGTCTTTAGGATTCTGTAGGTATAGTGTCATGTCATCTGCAAATAGTGAGAGTTTTACTTCTTCCTTTCCAATTTGGATTTCTTTTATTTCTTTTACTTCTCTGATTGCCTTGGCTAGGACTTCCAAAACTATGTTGAATAGTAGTGGCAAGAGCAGACATCCTTGTCTTGTTCCCGATCTCGGTGGGAATTCTTTCATCTTTTCACCACTGAGAATGATGTTAGCTCTGGGTTTGTCATATATTGCCTTTATTATTATGTTGAGTTAGGTTACCTCTATGCCCACTTTCTGAAGGGTTTTTTTTTTAAATCAGAAATGTGTGTTGGATTTTGTCAGAGACTTTTTCTACATCTATTGAGAGGATCATATGGTTTTTATTCTTCAGTTTGTTAATGTGGTGTACCACACTGATTGATTTGCGAATATTGAAGAATCCTTGCATCCCTGGGATAAACCCCACTTGATCATGATGTACAATCCTTTTAATGTACTGTTGGATTTTGTTTGCTGGCATTTTGTTGAGGATTTTTGCATCTATGTTCATCAGTGAAATTGGCCTGTAATTTTCTTTTTTTGTGGTATCTTTGTCTGGTTTTGGTATCAGGGTGATGGTGGCCTTATAGAATGAGTTTGGGAGTGTTCCTTTCTCTGCAGTTTTTGGAATAGTTTCAGAAGGATAGGTGTTAGCTCTTCTCTAAATGTTTGGTAGAATTTGCCTGTGAAGCCAACTGGTCCTGGGCTTTTGTTTGTTGGAAGTTTTTTAATCACAGTTTCAATTTTAGTACTTGTGATTGGTCTGTTCATCTTTTCTATTTCATCTTGGTTTAGTCTTGGAAGATTGTACTTTTCTAAGAATTTGTCCATTTCTTCTAGGTTTTCTGTTTTATTGGCACATAGTTGCATATAGTAGTCTCTTAGGATCCTTCATATTTCTGTGATGTCCATTGTTATTTCTCCATTTTCATTTCTAATTTTATTGATTTGAGTCCTTTCTCTTTTTTTCTTGGTATGTCTGACTGAGGGTTATCAATTTTGTTGATCTTTTTGAAGAACCAGCTTTTAGTTTCATTGCTGTTTTCTATGGTTTTCTTCATTTCTATTTCATTGATTTCTGCTCTGATCTTTATGATTTCTTTCCTTCTACTAACTTTAGGTCTTCTCTGTCCTCTCTCTTTAGATGTAAAGTTAGATTGTTTATTTGAGCTTTTTCCTGTTTCCTGAGGTAAGCTTGTATTGCTGTAAACTTTCCTCTTAGAACTGCTATTGCTGCATCCCATAGGTTTTGGAGTGTCATACCTTTGTTGTCATTTGCTTCTAGGTATTTTTTAATTTTTTCTTTGATTTCTTCAGTGATCCATTGGTTGTTTAGTAGCATGTTGTTGAGTCTCCACGTGTTTGTGTTTTTTGCAGTTTTTTTTCTTGTTGATTTCCAGTTGTATAGCATTGTGATCAGAAAAGATGCTTGATATGATTTCAATTTTCGTAAAGTTACTGAGGCTTGATTTGTAGCCCAGGATGTGATCCATCTTAGAGAATGTTCCGTGTTCATTTAGCCCATGATTTCTTATCTCACTCAAGTAAGAGAGGATTATATTGTCTTCCCTTAAGAAACAGCTTGAATCCTGATTATAAAAGGTATTAATTCTATTGTTTTGTTCCCTCAAAAGGAGGAACATTAATAGGAAACTGAAACCTACCTACTCCTGCCCTTCACACTGGCTTCCTGCTTCGTGTCTGTGTCCTCAGTGTATGTGGGGGGTGCTCAGTCGTCTGAAAGTGCTCTCCTCCTCCTCAGCTGTCTTCCTGCTGTAGGCTCTCAAGGTCCCTGAGCTGCCAGGAAAGTACATCCCTGTGGCATGTCCTTAACTTTCATTCATTTGGAAGATATTCATACAGCACCTGGTCTGTGGGGATTCTGGGCCAGGTCTCTGGGGATTCACACCCTTGTGGCATTCACAGATGAGCACATGGGCAATTACAGCACAGTCTAGTAAGTGCCAGGATTGGGGGTGGGGGTGGGGGTGCGGTGGCACATGAGGGGTTATGGGAGCGAACAGGAAGTTCGGGAATCAGGGAAATCTTCCTAGAAGAAGCAGCGTTGAAGCCAGGGCCTGAAGGGTGAGTAGGAATTAGCCAGACAGTGAGTGGGAAGAGAGCCCCTTAGTCCGTGGAACAGGGGAGCAGATGTGTCGGGGAGCCAGGTGTGGCTCGGACTGGCTGTGGTGCACTTCTAGATGGAGCATTACTTCAGGGGCTTTTCCTCTGGGTCAGGTTCCTCTTTCCACAGCCCGACCAGGCCACACCCTTCTTTGCCTCATTTGGTGGTTTTCCTGACTAGACGCATTCACTTCAAATGCTGTCGGGATGCCAGGTGATGTACCCAGTTCATCTGGGCAGACGGCCTGGCTGCAGTCCTTCCTTTCATTTTCAGAATTCAGTGATTGACTTCACTGGTCGAATTCAAGCCTCAGCAGAGTACAGGCTGACTTGCTTAGCTTAGAATTAGGTCTCTGATGATTGCAACCACTGCAAAGATGATTTCGGGTGTTTTAATGAAAAAGATATGTAGAACTTAGGGGAAGTAAGGTTCTGGGGGTGTCAGAGGGGTAGAGATGAGAAGTAGTGTGTGTGTTGTGGGGGATGCTGGAGGAGGATGAGCTCGACACTGACTCATTCATTCAGTGATGGTTTTATCCCCACACTGGACAGCTTCGGAAACCTCCTGGAGTATCAGTCAGGTGAGAAGGGTCTTGGCAACCCATGGGCTAATATGATTAATATTCCTCCAGAGATAGACATTGAAATTGAGCCTTGCAGCAAAATGCCATCACTACTCTTTGCTCTTCGAAAGCAAGTCATTTCCCCACCTTCCACATGGGGGTGCCATTTCTGTGTTCTGCTTTGGCTTGTTCTATCCCAAGAGATTGGATATAGTTCCCTGTGCTATACAGTAGGACCTCATTGCTTATCCATTCTAAATGTGATAGTTTGCATCTGCCAACCCCAAATTCTCTGTCCATCCCACTCCCTCCTGCCTCCGCCTTGGCAACCGCAAGTCTGCTCTCTATGTCTGTGAGTCTGTTTCTGTTTTGTAGATAGGTTCATTTGGGCCACATTTTAGATTCCACATGTGAGTGATATCATATGGTATTTGTCTTTCTCTTTCCAACTTCACTTAGTATGAGAATCTCTAGTCGTATCCATGTTGTTGCACGTGGTATTATTTTGTTCTTTTTTATGGCTGAGTACTATTCCGTTGTATACTTGTACCACATCTTCTTTATCCATTCATCTGTCAATGGACATTTAGTTTGTTTCCATATTTTGGCTATTGTGAATAGCGGTGCTCTGAACACAGGGTCATGTGTCTTTGAATTACAGTTTTGTCTGGTTATATGCCCAGGAGTGGGATTGCTGGATTATATGGTAGTTCTGTATTTAGTTTTCTGAGGAACTTCCATACTATTTTCCATAGTGGTTGCACCAGTTTACATTCCCATAATGGAGTAGGAGGATTCCCTATTCTCCACACCCTCTCCACCATTTGTTATTTGTAGACTTAATCATGGCCATTCTGATGGGTGCGAGGTGGTACCTCATTGTAATTTTGATTTGCATTTCTCAAATAATGAATGATGTTGAGCATCTTTTCATGTGCCCACTGGGCTGTCCTATGTCTTCTTTGGAGAAATGTCTGTTTAAGTCTTCTGCCCATTTTTTGATTGGGTTATTTGGGTTTTTGTTGTTGAGTTGTATGTGTTGTTGTATATTTCGGAGGTTAAGCCCTGTTTATTGCATCATTTGCAAAGATTTTCTATGCTTTTAAACCTTTCCACCAGAATTTGCCTAATGACAGAGGAATGCAGTGAAGGCCTTGAGGGTGTCGGGGAAAAATGCCCAAGTAGCTTGCCACAAGTATAAATTTTTTAAGGTCTTCTTTAAATTTTGTGCAAATACATATTCCTCTTCCATAATATGTGCATGTTTTCTTTAATATAGACAGGGTTATAAATCATCATTGAATAAAATCAGCACTTCAGAGAATGTGCTGTGTTTAAGTGGTTTCTTATGACTCTGGGCAAACTGCCTGTACACAATCCCCTCTTTGAGAAACAGGCTTTTAGGCTATAATGGATTTTGGTCACTAAATATGTAACTTTGGGCAACTAACTTCATCTTCTTAAGCCTCAGTTTTTTCATCTAAAATATGAAAACAATGGAGTTCCCGTTGTGGCTCAGCAGGTTAAGAACTCAACATAGTGTCTGGAGCGACTGGCCTTGCTCAGGAGATTAAAGATCTGACATTGCTGCAAGCTGTGCCTTAGGCCACAGCCGCAGCTCTGATTCGACCCCTAGCTTGAGACTTCTATATGCCACAGGTGTGGCCCTAAAAAGTAAAAAAAAGAGAGGGAGAGAAAAACAAGATAATAAATGAAAATGATGAAACCTACATATCAGGGTTCATATAAGGATTAAACGAAATAAAATATGTGAAGTGGCTGGCCCATAGTAGGCACTCAGGAAATGTTAACAGTTCTCCTATTATTAGGAAGACCTGTCAGCTTTACATTTCCAGATTTCTGTGATTCTGACTCAGCTGACTGAGAAGGTGACCCCATGGGACATTTGCTGCTAGAGGGGTTTTGAGGAGAAACATTATATGTCACTGCTGGATGACACAACTGATGACATTAGCTATTGGAAATAAACTGTATAGAGAAAAGAGATGTGATGTGGTTTTAGGGCTTATCATAGTCTGTTTTTCCATTTCTAGGTCTTTCTGAAGTGGAAAAATTGGCAATTGGGTGACACGTAAAATATCCCATCTACTGCCTGGACACACACACACACACACACCCCTTCAGCCCATCTACTGCCTGGACACATACACACACACACACACACACACACACACACCCCTTCAGCCGCCACACACCCACATGTGGCTGCGGGTGAGTCGTTGGCCGAGGAAGAAATTCAGAGCTTGACAGCTCTTCCCTTCCCTGGGCTCACTTTTCAGTCCTGCTGCTGAAAAAGACTTAGACCATGGTCACTACCTAGACTAGCAAGTCTATCTCAAGACATATCAACAGCGGTCTTTGGAAATTTGCTCCTAAATTTTGAAATGACACTGGGATGCCCAGGTCCCAGTTAAAAAGAAAATATCACCTATGATTCCAGTCATTAATGGAAAAGCTTATTAACTTTATTTTTTTAAGACTTAAATGTCATTTTACTCTCACGGTATATAGATAAGAAAATAGCACTGCAGGTTAAGTATGTTGCCTTTTTTCTCCCATTACTTAATGAATTTTATTACAATTATCTACACAAAAATTACAGAAATTTTCACAACTCAATTTTATTGCATTTCCGTCCCAAACCCTCAGTGCATCTCCCCACCCCCGCAGCTTGTCTCATTTGTAAACCATAGGTTTTCCAGAGTCTGTGATTCATTATCTGTTCTGCAAAGAAGTTCTTTGTATCCTTTTTTTAGTTTCTACATATAAGTGGTAGCATTTGATGTTGGTGTCTGATTGTCTGACTGGATTCACTTCGCATGATAATTTCTAGGTCCATCCACGTTCCTATAAATGTTGTTATTTCATTCCTTTTAATGGCTGAGTAATATTCCATTGTGTGTATGTACCAGATCTTCCCTATCCACTCTTCTGTCAATGGGCATTTAGGTTGTTTCCATGACCTGGCTATCGCATAGAGTGCTACAATGAATGCTGGAGTACATGTGTCTTTTCAAGTCATGGTTTCCGCTGGATAGATGCCCAGGAGTGGGATTGCTGGATCAAATGGTAATTCTGTTTTTAGTTTTCTGAGGAATCTCCATACTGTTTTCCACAGTGGTTGCACCAATTTACATTCCTATCAACAGTGTAATAGGGATCCATTTTCTCCACACCCTCTCCCGCACTTATAAAGCTTAACTTTAATTTTGAATATCCAACCACATTCTGGAAAAAAGACTTCTGGTCATATGACAGGTATTTCTCGGACTCACCAAGCAGAGCCCAGTGGGAGAGGGAGGGACACACAGGTAAGGAAAGCCTGACAGTAGAGGTGACATCTGAGCTTGAGATTCAGATTCAGAAGACCAGGTGGAGGTCAGGTATGGCTTTTTATTATTACTGTTTTTTGTTTTTTGGGTTTTTTTTTTTTTTTTTTTTTTTTGCTGTCCTGAGGCCTGCAGATGTTCCCTGGCCAGGGATTGAATCTGTGCCACGGCAGTGGCAATGCTGGATCGTTAATTGCTAGGCCACTAGAGAACTCCAGGCATGGCTTTTAAAATAACGTCTGCAGAGATTCTGAGGCATCAGTCAGGTTGAATCTCCTGGCGGTTATCTGTTTTAGAGCGTTTCCGCTTCTGGACCGTGAGGCCCTGAATGGCAGGTATGGCCTTGGCCTCCCTCTGCTCGGCATCATTACTGCAGACGTCCGGAGCCTGACCCCAGGCCAGGGCTGTGTCTTCTCCAAGGTGCCTCCCACGCTGTGATGAGGAACCCAACACTTCAGAGTTTCAAAGAGCTCCATGCCACACGTTCTAAAAGTTAAAAACTCACCAAATACAAATACCTGTTTTACCGCCTCAGTGCCATATACTTAGTCTTCTGGGAAAAAAACAAAAACAGAACAAACAAACAAAAACACTGTGACTCCTTTTCTTACCAAATGTGTGTCTAAATCTCTGTTCAGATTTACATTTTATCTTTGTTTCCTGTTATTTTTCTGGTTTTCAGTATGTGCCCTTGAGTCACTTTTCAAATGCAGCGCATAAGTTTATTTGTGACTGCAGGGCCTCTCTCCTCTGCAGATCCCCCAACTAATTTCTGGAAAGAAGGGAGGGGGTGGATTTGCCGTAACAGTCAATATAAAGGGAGAACCCAGAAAACTGGTGTGCTCAGAACTGAACTGAGGCGAGGCAGTCACCCAGCTTCAGAATCGGGCATGCTCTACTCATTTCTTCCTGCATGTGAGTAAGTGGAAAGGCCATGTGTCCAAACGTTCTGAACCTGTGATCGTATTTCTTTTTTTAAAAATTTTATTGAAGTATAGTTGACTTACAATGTTGTATTAGTTTCAAGTGTTTAGCGAAGTGAATTGGTTATACATACATACATACATACATACATACATATACACACACACACACACACACACACATATATATCCATTATTTTTTCCCATATAGGTTATTACAAACTATTGAGAAGATTTCCCTGAGCTATACAGTAGGTTCTTACCAATCATCCATTTTATACAGTAGTGTGTATATGTTATTCCCGTGCCCTCCCCCCGTGGTTTCCCCTATGGTAGCCATAAGAGTGCTTTTGAAATATGTGAGTTTGTTTATGTTTATAAATAATTTATTTTGTATCATTTAAAAAAATTATATTTTGCACATGTCCATGGGTCTTATTTCTACCGTGATTGCTATTGTTCTAAATAGGAATCGTATAGCACTTAATGAAATGTAGTGTAACCTTGGCTGCATTCAGAGAGCTCTTTGGTCTGTGCTGGGCAAAGACCTAAACCCACCTGGGAGCAGAAGAACTGGTGTGGGAAGCTGGTGTTGACATCAGGTATCAGCAGACAGGGCTTTTCCCTGGGCCCCAGAGGGAAGGCGCTGTGGGTGGAGAAGACACTAAGTGGGCATTCTAGGGGCCACATGTCCTCTGAGGTGGAGAGTGTGCTGTATGCCAGCTGACCTCGGGGAAACAAGTGGACCAACACTCCCAGGAGGAGGAGCCAGGCATTGTTCTTGAACAGGACCCACGCTGGAGCAGGGGTGGCGGCCCTCCTCCTTGGGGGCCATGAGTGTGGCTGAAACAGCCCAGCAGGACCCTGGTTTCTAGATGCCGTCTACCTTGTGTGCATGTCCCCCTTTCTTTGGTGGTTGTTTTTAAGCCTGTGTTGTGACTTGGGGAAAAGGAGAGTAGAAGAGCTAGGCCTTGCTGCAGAAGGCTGGCTGGTCGTCTCAGTGCGTACCCTCAGGGAGGCACTGCTACCTGGAAGCATCCATGCTGGTCCAGGGGCTGACCTCCAGCCAAGGGTGGATCCTTCCTCAGGGAGAAGCTCTCGCTGTCCAGCTAACGGAGGCTATAAAAGAGCCCTGAACACCCACTGATTAATCCATGGTAAACACTAATAGAGCAGGATACTCCTGTGTGGTTGTGAGACAGTCGCTCTGGAGTCACAGCGTCCCTGGGTGGGTGTGATGCCTCCCGAGCCTTACAGTGCGCTGACTGGGGTATGTTCAGTGGAGGTAGACGCTCTGGTGCCAACGCGGGGGGAGTCTGCCGGGGACCAGGTAGCGGACCCTGGGGAAGGAACTCCCTTGGGAAGTGAGCAACTGCACACAGCTTCTCCGAGTGTAGGGTTGGGCTGCCTCAGTCACAAGGTGGTTTCTGTCTGGAAATGTGGGCAGTAACTGATGGAGCTTGGTCTATAGAGGCAGATCTGTGTTTGAATGTGGGGGTGGGGGTGGCTGTGCCAGTCATGTGTCCCCCTATCACCACCGCAGTCGGACAATGATTTCTTATTTCAGAAGTCAGCAGTGGCTCCCTGCTGGTGTCTTCACCTTGGCTTTCATGAAAACCTCCTTTTCACTTCCAAGGAGACCTCCCCAGAAGCTGTTGTCAAGGGTGGAACTGTGACACTGTCCCCCGGACAGGAGGTGGAGCCCCAGCTGGTGGCCAGGACCCACTAAAGACGTCTTCTGACTCCTCAGGGTGTCTCTTAGCAGGAGTCCTTGGGCAGCCCAGGCTGGAGACGCCGGCGCTGCCCTGCTGGAGCCCAGAGGTGGGGGTAGGGGGGCGGATATGAGGACCAGGTGTTCGCATAGCCTCTTGCCACGCGTGCAGAAACGACTCCCCGCAGCTCCTCTCCTGTTCCGGTGACTGGAGGGCCTCATTAGCCTGTGCAGCTAACAGCTTTCTTTAGGGACAATGAGGTCCTTGGGGATGTGGAGGCTGGAGAGAAGCCGGAGAAGCTGATGGAGTTTTCCAGGTTCCATGGAGTGCAGCTTGATTTTATCTCTCCCTCCCGGTGCAGTTCCAGCTGCTTTGCTGCTTCTTTGTCGTCAGCTGGGCTTTTTAATCTTTTTTCCTTCTGGAAGCCCTGAAAACAGGACATTTAGACTTCATTGTTAAGAGCGTGGACCCAGACAGAAGTGTGTTAAAGGGAGAAAAGTGAATATAGACGGGAACCTCGGAAAGGATAACTCAGCGCCCACGAGGAAGCCAACAGAATGTGCTAACTTAAAAAAGAACGGTCAGCAGTTTCTGGCCATCAGGCTGTCAAGGAGGCACGCTGGCCTCCCACCCGGCAAGCCCCGGGGCCCTATTCATCTCTGTCTCCTGGGCACCCCTTTTTCCTTTCCACCAGCCACAGGAAGTTTTTAAAGTGCCATTTGCCTTTTGAAAAGTGCTGTTTCCTTTCCAAGGTTCTGCTCCTTTTATTATGGGGGACGGAGTTCATCGTCTCTTCCTCCTCCGAAAAGAGAAGCCCCTTCAGCAACTGGGCCAGAGCATCGCTGAAGGGGGACCGGGCTGCACGGTTTTGCTCTGGTTTAATTATAAAGTCAAATCCGTCTGTTTATTTCAGCTAGTCTCTCCCTCCTTGGTTATAAATGTTTCTGGCACGAGACACCTGCAGCTGCCCCAGCCCCACTGAACAGGCGTTCCCTCCAGCACGTGGGTACCTCGCTGGCATGGGTTGGTGAGGGTGTTGGGGTCAGGGGCAGATGATTGACAGTGTTGGGGCAGGAGGGGTGATGCACGTGGGACATGGCGATCGGCCAGGAGGGCTGCCAGAATCTGAAGAGAAAATAACCTTTGAATTATGTGGGGCAGCATCCTGGTTCTGGGTCACCCATCATTCAGGGTAAGAGCCCAGCCAGAGATGAAGTGTGTGTGGTAAGGACTGTACACTTGGGGGAAGAATCAGTCCGGGTTTGGAAGTAAAGGAGTTAGAGGAAGGGCTTTTTTCTTCAGCAGGTACTCACTGAGCATCTGGCTACGTGAAGGTGCTTTCCCTGTCCACTCTCATTTCATGCTAATCTGCAAGGACTCTTTCGGATAGGAGCTCAGGGTTATGTGAGGTTAAACTGCTTGCCCAAGATTACACAGCTAAGTGAGAGGTGAGGCTGCAGTTTGAAGCTAGGACCCATATCCAGGGCTCTGTCTACCAGGCTGTCTGCCTTTTCCCTTGGTTGGAGAGGGTCCCACATAGTCAGTCCTTAATTTCACATAAATAACATACACTTACTTCCTTGATTACCCCATTGTGTCCTATTGTTTGTTATTTTTCTGCCATTTCTAGTAGGCTGTGAACCCAGGGGACATCTTCCTTCAGAAAGGCTCAGCTGGTTAAGGATCCAGCGTTGTTACTGCTGTGGTGTGTGGGTTTGATCCCTAGCCCTGGAATTTTTGTATGCCACAGGTGTCGCAAAAAAAAAAAAAATAGTGGCAGTACCCAAAACTGCCCAAGCGTAATCCCCAGTGTCATTTTGGACTGTGGGGCCTTGGTCACCCAGTTTGCAAGGTACTCTTGAACATGAGTCCTAGCCATTTCCACTCTCTGATAAGTTAGCAAGCATAACTTTTTAGTCCCTATGCACTTTGTTTCTCTGTGACTCAAGTTATTCTCATTTTGCTTCCTGGCAGAAAATTTAATCTTGATTACTTTCCAGGTAAAAGTATTCCTATCAGGTTTTCACTTGAGTTAGTCTAGGATCTTGTACTCCCTGACCCCACCCGTAAACCCAGAGTTGGTATCTGAGACCTTAGAGCCTTATATAGGTGGCATCACAGCATCAAGGGCAAAGGGCCAGGCCTCTGGTTGTTGACACTTTTCTATACTGATGTCCACTGAGATGCCCATAGCTTCTTGGGCTCGGGCACTGCTCTCCTGCCACTCTGGCATCTGAGGAAGTGCCAAGTTCGTAACTGGCCTCTAGCCATGTAATCCTCTGCCCTTCGTCTGTGGTGCCCCCGCATCAAGACTCTAATATCCCTTTCGGTCGGCTTTCTCTTTTCCCCAGTGAAATTCCCCCCACGCCTCTCAGCCACGGGGAAGGTTTATTGCTCCCACACTTTTCTGACCAGGGGAAAACCCAGTGGGAGTATTTCAAGATCTTCTCCGCTTCAACACCATCTGTAGCCATCTCTGCCAAACTACTGCTGTGCCGCGGTGGGGCAGGACGTTCTGTGAGGTTGACGCTGCCCGTATCCAGTTGGGAAGCAGGGCAGAGACCTCCTCTCTCTGGTCTCCACTCTTGTTCGGGGCTCTGCTCTTTCTTCCTTTATAGCAAGTCTTGCAGCAATGGGATCATGCCAGAGGCCAAGGACTCTCCTCAGAGACCATCACCAGCGTCTTCTCTTTTGCTTCCGTTCCAACTCTTTCATCCAACCTCAGGCATCAGGGCATTTAGTTCTGCAAGTGTTCTTCCCAAGGGGTCATGCCCAGTGTCACCTTACCCCTCGCCAGTGGTGCCCCCGTGAGTGAAAGGGGAAAGGGTCACAGATTAGAATTACAGTTGCACAAAGACTGCAATTCTAATTACAGTCTTTTAAGGTTGCTCAATGACAGCGATTGTAATTCAAAATACTCTCCTGTGCCAGTAAGATAGTTTAAACCTACGAGGCAGAGATACCAAGTAATTTTATACTGCAGACTCCGTGCCAGCCATGAGGTACCCCTCATGTAACAATGCATTTACTTCTTATGCATCCTATTTATTCCTCAGACATGATATTATTATTATTCATTAATAATCTCTCTTTTACCAGTGAGGAAACTGAGTCAAAAAGAGATTAACCAATTCATTTGAAATCTGTGAGATCAAACAGGTAGCTTTTGGAGTTTGGATTTAAATCTAGGCCTCCTGCGCTCCTCACCACTGCGTGGCTTCATACCTGAATAGTGGTCTAGTCTTTCTTTAGGCTGGCGCCGGGGCTGCCTCTACTTCTGCAGAGCCCTGGCACCTGGGCCAGGACATCAAAGGCATAGTTTCCGGTGAACACATGCTTGCTGATTTCCCACCTTTTCCCAAACAGGTTGCCGCCACATCCTCAGTTGTGCAGTCTCTTCTCCACTCCATTGGGCTTAGAATCACTTTTCCAATCTGGTAAAAAATAAGTGCCCTGGAATGAGCCAGTGAAGGCATGTGTGTGTTGGGGTGGGGGGTGAGTTCTAGGCAGGGAGGCCTCACTGCTGAGATCCACAGGAAGTGTCTGTTTCATGAGTATTATGTTCTACTCTTTCATTAGTGTTGTATGAGCACACTGTGGTAGCTCAGTGATGCAAACGAAAGTTGGCAGTTTTGTTCTTTAAAAAAAAAATAAGCGTTATGAACACAAAACACTGTCAAAATCTTCTCTCTGCACCTATCAGAATTTGTAGGAGGTGAGCACACACAATATATGTGACACTTCTCTTGTCAAGTTTCTCCTCTGCTTCCTCTCCAGGCAACCAACAAAATTCTCTTTTCTACACAGTATTTAAAATAGGGAAATTGGTGGTGACATTTTGCAATATGGTATGACAACTGGTGAATTTGGCAAATGATATAATGGGATTAGGCAAAACTGCTGATATTCTTGTCTTTCTTCATGGAGTTCAGCCAACATTTTGTTTTCTATGATTCTACAGAAATAACGTGAAACAAAATTGAACTTTCTCATCAATTGGAGAAATCGCAACTTATGCTTATCTAGTTGTTATGACATATAAAATATTTTCTCATGGCTTGGAATTAGAAGGGAATCAGAAGATGTTTTGACTATTTGTTGGTTCTTGAAAAAGCCCTTGAATTGTGGGGAAATATAAATAGTAAATAAGCGGCCACTAGGAAATAAGGTAGAGGGACTCTCCCAGAAAGTGAAGGATGTGGGGAAACTGGAGTGGGTGTTAGTAGCAAAGACTGAAACTCACATGGCAGTGGTGGTAATAAAACAATGAGAAGACTGCATCCCAAACACCCTCCCATTTTCAGAGAGGCGGAGTGATCTGAGCACAGAGAATATTTAAGTGTGAGAAACATATTAACTCCAGTGCTAACCCCCTAGGACAGCTCCAGGTCTACATGCCCCGCTCAGCCCAGCTGCCAGCATCTCCAAAGCCCGTAAAAGCTTTGGTACCAACTCCTCTCTTGTCTGTGCCCCCAGCCCTGACTCAAAACTCCAGCAAAGCCAGACCTGTTTTTTCTTGTCTCTTCAGGAAAGGAATAGCTGGAACCATCCTACCCCCTTCCATTCCCACTTCTGACCCAGCTTCTAAACCTGGGGTCACTTTAATAATACCCCTGGGGTAATAATACCTTCAGGAGGAAAGTCTCCCTGGAGAGCTAGAATCTGGCCTGTCCTTCTTGGTGCACCTGATTCTGCAGCCGTGGTCGTGGAAGTAGGAGAAGGACCAAGTCCTCCAAAGGCTTCTGACCAAGACACACTGGCTTAGCCAAGGAACAGTCTTCTCATTGAGCTGACAGCTGGGCACCCCAGGGACATCCATGTAGGGCAAGATCCCTGGGAAATGGAAGAGGACCAGGTTTGAGAAACTGGGTGATACTGAGGTGGTTCTTGGTGGGAATCTTTTGTTCAGCTGATTACCAAAAAAAGCTTCAGTCACATTCAAATTCATGCCTGGTCAGGGCCCAGATTTAGACAGGAGGTCTTTAACTGGGACACATGAAACTTCTGAAATGGTACATAGAATTGTGTGTATGAACATTTTCCAAAAATGAGAATCAGTATCTCCCATTGGATTCTCAAAGGAGTCCGCAACACCTCCCCTGTGCCTGCTGTCACCAAAGTTAAAAACTGGTGATTTCAAGAAACCATAGACTTTTCTTCTCAACTTTAATCTGATAGATTGTTTTAACTTCTTCGTTTTTTATTGAGGTATAATTGATATTTAATAGTAATAGAGTTTTGAGCTGAAAGGAATCTTGGGTGCTATTTAGTTCAGTTTTGTTCCTTTAAAATTTTTTTTCTGACGTGAAAACTGGAATTTGATTAACATGAAATGTTTCATAAATCCTGAAGTCCTGTAGTCTTTTCTCTTCTGAAACACCTTCCAGATGGGTCTGAAAAATGGCTCATGGTGACCTAGAGTCAGGCTGTGAGTGGTGGGGTGATCATCCGCCTGGATGTGCCAGAAGGGGTGATAAGGGAGTGGCAGGTGGGTTCCCGCCCTCTGATTTATCTTCACATCTCCCTTGGAGCACAAAGATGGGACTTTGCGGTTTAGAACCTCAAGCTCCTCCATTTCAGAGGGAACTGATGAGATTTTTTTCTTATTAGGAGAACCTGGCATAGTCCCACATCATGACTTCATGATTTTCATGGCCCAGACTTCTCTGGAACATTTACTCATTTATTTCTTTTACTTTTCTGCTTTAAAGGAGCTCCAAGATACATAAGTCAAGACGATTATAGTTTGAAAAAAAAAATCTCATTTGTTCAACACAAATATTGAAAAGCGAAATCAGCTTGACACTTGGCACCCTTCACTGCAGCTGGGTTCACTCTTCCCAAGTCCACTGTTTTCATCTGGCAAAAACATCTTACCCTATTCTGTATGAAGAGCCGGGTAAGAAAACACCACAGGATTCTAATTTCCACATAAGATTTCTCTGGGCTGAGATGGGAAGCAGGAGAATAGTCGGTTGATCCTTTTAATAGATAGTCCAGAAAGGAGGCTTTGCTATGAAGAAGTGGAGCACAAAGGACTTGGCAGCTATTGGTTGTGAGGGCAGGGTTTGGGGGAGAAGTTAGGGCTGGCTCCCAGGCTTCTGATTTGGCAATTGGGGCACAGGGAAAGAAGAGTTTTGGGGAGAAATAAATGAGACCCATTTTGGGTATGTTGCATTTGGATCCAGGTGGAGACTTTGGTGTGCAGACCCTTTGGTGTGAGGGTCTGAAGCCCCAAAGAGAGGGTTAAGTTGGAGATACAATTTGATAGTCTTCAGAATACATGTGGCCTACACATCTATAGGAAGTTAGAGGAGAATATTTCAAAAAGGAAAGCAGACGGTGATGTCTTATATCTCAGAGAAGAAGAAAGGACCAGCTGTCCACTGGCATTAACAGCAAGAAAGTCACTGACACCTTAGGGATAAGCAGTCTCTGGATTCACAGGGGCAGAATCCAAATCATATTTGTTGGAGGACTAGATGGACAGCAAAAAGCAGCAGAGCCAAATGGAGATGACTCTGAAAGTCTGAATAAAAAGAGAAAAAAATGATAACTGGAGGACACTGCAGGGTGGTAGCGTTTTATTATTTTTTAGGTTTGAAGAGACTTGAACATGATTAAGTGATCATGAGAAGAAACCAGAAGGAGAGAAAAGTTGAAGAAACAGGAGAACAAATGAATTGTTGACAGGAAAATTTCTGGATTGAAATGGGGGTAGAGGAAGTTTAAGAGCATGGTGATCCTGGCCTTGAAGCAAACATCCTCCAAGGTGCCAGGGAAGGAAGGAAGGATATGCCAACAGATAAACTTGTGAATGGGGAGAAGGGAGATGAGGGAGCTCATGCCTGGTCGTCTCAATTTTATCAGGTAAAGAAAGTGGGGATCCTTGAGGTGGGCTGGGGATCATGAGAAAAGTGGCAAAGGTTTGAACCTACCATGGAGAAGAGAAAAGGGAAACTAACCAGTGAAACAAATAAGGTTGGCTAGAAGCGCTAAGGGGTCCAGTTGAGACTGGACATCCTAAGCGCATGTAGGAGCACCATTCCACCCAGCTGTGTGTTTTTCTCTAAAGCTTGGCTACTAGCATGTAGAGCTGGCAAAAGCAGATCCATGTGAATTAATTCAAGGTTGGGGAGAAACAGCAGAACAAAGAGATAAGGAAGCTGGGTTTTCCAGGTAGAAAGTGGTTGAAATGATGGATCATGGGATCTGGGCAGGAGACGGGAAAGATGAAACAGGAAAGGACTGATGCAAAATGAAAGACTGAGATCAAATAGGGCGTTCAAGTTGAGGAAGATCTTGTCGAATCAAAGAAAGATAGTGTTGGAGGAGGTCTGGAAAGGTAGGAAAGTGTGATCAGAGCATGCCTACACTAATATGTTTTCCGAAACACTCTATTTCAACATTGTACTGTAAAATTTAGAAGTGCATCGCAAATGAAAATATAGATGTCTGTTAAATTATTTGTCATTTTATATTATCTGTGCCTTTGGCTCTCTTCCACATGATAATCCAGTTCTCTTTCCTTTGATGTAGGAAAATGTGGACCAGGTCTTAAGAGTATTATTTCTATAGTGCTCTGACAATTTTATATTATTGTTATTTTATTTGTGTTTTAAATGTATAGTCTTGGGAAAGAAGCCAGTGTTTTCTGTTTCAGCCAGCAGCTGTTATAAGGATACGCAAGCTTTCAATACATCTGTTTCTCTGGCTTTGGTATTCCCTAAATTTAACTTGATTATAAGAAAAAATTTAACCTGTAAACCTTGAGGGGACAGATCACATCAATAGAGTCCACATGACAAGTGACTAATGGTAACAAAGTGGACCCATGGGACGATGGGGACTGTCAGGGAGGCTGTGCACACCATCGTGACCTAGTTTGGAGCTGAGCCTGAAACCGAGTTAGAGCTGCACAGGCTAGATGGGGATTGCACGAAAATAAGGTATAAGTTGTCTCCATTCCCTCTAAGGCTGTTTCCATTGCACTTTTGGAGGAGATGTGAGGAATGAAGTGTGTGCATAATTTGAACATGGTTCAATAGGAACACAAATATTTCATGTGCTAAAATATGTATTTAGTAAGTATGCAGATGAGGTTGAAAAGGCAAACAGAATTTTGGGTAACAAATTAGAATCCTTTTTGCAGAGCAAATTAAGAAATTTTACTAGTCAGTAGGACTAGGATGCTTCTCAAGAATCTTGTTCAGTTGTTTTATAACTGGACAGAATAAAGATGGAGTTGACACATGGGTAATGGCCACCAGGGTTATGAAAAAAATAACAGAAGAAAAAAAAAAGCAAGGATTTATCTTTGGGTTTCCACACACAGGGTGGTCAGACCGGCTAGCAAGAAGATTCTTGTTCCTTTGCAGAATATTCCTGCAAGATTAAAAAGAGATGTAGGCGTTCCTGCCATGTTGCAGTGGGTTAAGAATCCGATTACAGTGGCTCGGGTCACTGCAGAGACACAGGTTCAATCCCTGGCCCCACACGGTGAGTTAAAGGATCCAGTGTTGCCATGGGTGTGGTGTAGGTTGCAACTGCAGTTTGGATCCAGTCCCTGGCCTGGGAACATCTATATGCTATGGGTGCAGCCATTTAACAAAAGAAAGAAAAAAAAAAAAAGAGGAACAGTGTGTGGTCCATAGTAGGGGCTTAGTTAAAGGGGAGGTCTGTTCTCAACTCCCTGCCTTCAGTGGAGATCGTGTGGCTCGTCCTCATGTCTCAAGGCATTAGCATCATCTAATTCCCATGCTCTTAGTCCATGCTCGTCAATCCACCTGTTAATGGTAATTGGCCTTCCTATGAAGACTTTTCTGAAAAAGAGTAACTCCCTGACATGCTGACATGAAAATTCCAGTTTGTTTAGCAGTTTTGTCTTTCCCTATAATTAATGAAGTAACATTCTCGTTTATTTGCCAGTCTCTTGTGAGATGGCTAATTAGAGTGATTTGCTGTGCCTGGTTCTGATGAATTTGGGAAGAAAAATGTGAAATTCTCCACCTTTAAAGACAACGAGCAAGCCTGGGTTCTACAAAGGCACCACCACTCAGAGAAGCCCCATGTGATCTACCGTCTCTTTTGACATTTTTTCCGTTTCAACAAATGCCAGGGATGCCTTCTCAAATCAGACACTGTTGGGTTTCAGTGCCTGGAATTCCACTGAACTGCCTGTAACTCAAGTAACTTTGACCATGGTGAGGACCCTTGTGGTGAGGCAACTGGGGCCCAAACTTCAGTCTCAGCTGAATGCTTGTGAAAATGCATATCCCGGGCTTCCCCACAGAGACCCTGCCTCCGTATCTCCAGCTAGAAACAGAGTCTGCATTTCTAGCTTGACTGATTCTGATTCACATAGTCAACGACTATGCTTCGAAAAAATGGCTTTAGATGGTGCCAGCTCATTTGTGGCTATGGGCTCTAGCAAAGGATATTTCTTTTGAGAGCCATGAGTTCCTCCCCTGATTGGAGTCAAGTTTAATGCACCCAGGGGGAGGGAGGTGGGGGAAAACAAAGCCAGTGTTTAATAGCAGAGAGGTGGTGGTGACCCGGGAAAGGAGCTAGAAGACTTTTTACTGGAACTCAGGGCTGTTTGCCTGAACCTTTCTGTTCATGGGGTGAGACGGTCTGGTAGCCTGACAGGTTGGACCTGAAGCCACACTCCCTCGCTCAGAAGTAGGTTTCAGGTTTAAAGGGGTGTTTCCTTTAATTTGGCAAAGGGCAGGTTAGTAACGGTGGCAGCCTGCCGTGTTGTAAATGTGTATAGGGCACTAAAGCTTCTTTCTCTTATTCTAGAGGTTGACAGTGTTGTAGTGCATTTCAAATTTAGTGCTGGAAAGCTTTTTCTACTGGCATTTGATAGTCTTACCAGAGAAGCACAGAATGTTAGAGCCAGGACTAATTCACAGAGTATGGTCAAGCCCCTTCCCCATTTTAAAGATGCAGAGACCGGGCAGAGGGGAGGTCTCACGAGGAAGAGCTGGGACTGGAAGTAGGTCTTCTGAGCACCCTGCTGCTGGCTCCCAAACCGCAACCGGGAGACAGGGCCTGCTGAATCAGCACAGATGAGTTAGAGGTAGGCTGGCCTGAGAGCTGTTGAAGCATAATTTATCACATGGGTAGCCGATACTACTCAATGCTTTGCATTTCCATTTTATCCGTCTAACTCTACATAATCCCTCGCTGCTTGAAACCACCTACTTTTTCCTTTTTGGTGATACTTATGTTTTTTAACCAGTAATCCTTGTAAGTCAGCATTCCTCCTGAACTAAGTGCAGTCACCATCTAGTGGCTGGAAAGTCACAATAAAGTTCTCTGCAGAGGCTTTGTATGCAGGTCAAAGGAACTAGAGAGCTTTTACCACCTGGAGGAGACCCTCCCGGACCTTCCCATCCAACACTCTCCTGTTACAAATGAGACTCCAGTGAAGGAAGTGGTTTGCTGAAGGCCTCACAGGTAGACAGTGGAGCAGGGAGTGCCCAGGACCCCACGGAGTGGGTACAGGTTGGGAGCACTGTCTGGTCCCACCACTTGCAGAGGACGTGGGCTCCTGGGGGACGAGGAGATGCTGGAAGCAGCCGGGACCCCAGAGAGCCCGGCCCAGTACCTGATGTAGGTAGTGCCCACACATGTGTCACGGATGAGCAGGTCCTCCAGGCTCATGTCGCCAGGCCCTGTGGCCTTTCTCCACGGTGTCATCAAGCTAAAGCAGTTCTCCACACAAAGGAGGCTGCGCTGATGTGGCTGGTGGCTGGACAGATGCCTGCTGTGGTTGAATCGCTGAACAGTGTGCTGCGGCTTCCAGCTGGCGGGGTGCGTTGGCTGCCTCGCCACACATTTCTGCATCCCTTCTGGTTGAGCGTCTCTTGCCCAGGATACTTTTGTGTTCAGAGTGAGTTTTTTAACAGGCAGCAACTCTAAGCATCTCCTTCCAGAGAGAGGTGAGCGCTCAGGGCCTCACCCCTTCTATTTATAACGGGCGTCAGTGCCGGGCAGTCCCAAAGAGGGGGCTCCGCAGAGCTCAGCGCG
The DNA here is from genome assembly GCA_004024745.2 of Catagonus wagneri. Classification (NCBI taxonomy): domain Eukaryota; kingdom Metazoa; phylum Chordata; class Mammalia; order Artiodactyla; family Tayassuidae; genus Catagonus; species Catagonus wagneri. The sequence goes on from PVHT021183661.1 coordinate 7,278,214, forward strand.
CAGCAGACCAGCAGGAAGAAGCCCACGTGGGATCACTCCACGGGGGGCGGGACTGGGGGCGCAGGCTGTGAAGGCTGCAGATGGCGAGGGTGCCAGGGTGACAGACTGTGGGAGGCAGTGTTCTTTATACTCCAAATAAGCCGAGGATTTTTTCTTTTCTTTTCTTTTTTCATTGAAATCGCCAGAAATGGGGGTGAGAAGAGTGGCAGGCAGCAGCGGCCCCTGTGGAGAAGGTTTCTTATCTCAGGGTCCATGGATGGGCTTCCAAAGTGGATAAGTTCTGAAAGCTCTGTAAGTCTACACACAGATTTTGAGTCTGCGGATGTTTTGGGGGGACGAGAGGTCTCTCTCTTTTATCAGCTCCTCAAAGAAGTTCATGACCCAAACATGTCAGGAACCACTGGTGTGAAGATCAAGTCTATCTCCAAACTCTTCAAAGTGAACCAGTTTTTTGACTCATTCTGAAGAGAAGATTTAGCTATCATCAGCATTTTCTCTTACCACCCTTCTCACTTCATACCTGATGTCATTTTTAAAAGGGTGTATGCACATAAAAAAGTATGTAAGTAAAAAAAATCCTTCATTCTTTTCTAGTGGGTACATATCTAAGTCCCAAACTGAGGCATGCAGAAAAGATGCATTTCTTTTACTTTTCTAAAATGGAAATTAATTTCTGTTTTGAGCCCCCATTCCATTCTTGGGTCAGAGACTTAATCTCCGTGTTTGAGATTTTCTAGTTTTCTCCCTGCCCCAGGGGCTTCTGTTTCAGTTCTGGGGTGCTTACCTAGGACTGGGGTGCCTAACTAAGACCAAGGAGCTGGCTGTAATAGGAGGCATCTGTCTTCTGTGTTACTTGCCCACAAAGTCATCTGCTGAGATCCACCATTCGTCCCATTGAGTCCTTGACCATGGAACCACACGTGTCACCCCCGAGCTGTCTGTCTTCTGGCCTTGGCCCTGGCGCACCTCCCTGCTAAATTTATGGCGATCCCCTGGGGCCACTCATGGCTCTACCTAAGCTAAGGCCCCGTGGTCTTGCTTCTTTCCAGGACTCTGTGACCCAGGAAAGAATGTGCTTTGGACCTCTCTTGAGGTCCGAGGTTGCCAGATCTTCCAGTTGGCTTTTTAAGAAGCAACTGGCAGTTTTCCCTTTATGCAAACCTTTCTGATTTTTAAATGTTGGAGATTAATTTATTTTGGGAAAAAAGTCACTGTAGGTCAAACGAAAAAATACTGTGGCCCTGCTTTGCCCCAAGGACTGCCGCTCTACAGCCTCTGCCCTAAAGGCCTGGGCTTATGGAAACCAGCGCAGGGATGGCACCCTTATTTTCTGCTTTCAGGTGTGTCACTTCTCTCCCTGTGGCAATAAGGACAGGATTGTCTACCTGCTGGAACAGGAGAGGAGGGCAAAAGGGAGAAATCCGGGGGCAAAACATTAGTTAAGATTTCAGGGAGTTCCCCTTGTGGCTCAGTGGGTTAAAGAACCCACCCACCCGACTAGTATCCATCGATCCCTGGCCTGGCTCAGTGGGTTAAGGATCTGGCGTTGCCGTGAGCTGTGGTGTAGGTTGCAGACGCGGCTCGGCTCTGGTGCTGCTGTGGCTGTGGTGTAGGCTGGCAATTCCAGCTCTGATTCAACCCCTAGCTTGGGAACTTCCATATGCCACAGGCGCAGCCCTAAAGAATTAATTAATTTTAAGAAAGACTTAAAAGTATTGTCCTTCTATACCTTGATGTTGAGCTTATAAAGATACATTCTGTATTTTTTTAAACTTTTATATCGAAGAGCAAAGGCTTGCGATTGCACCATATATTTTCAGTAAAGAAATCCTGCTCAGCAAATGCTTGCGGTGGGGTTATAGAGCTTCACGTTGGTGTCCCTAATGATTGTTTAACCCAGTTCCTGAGACTGGATTAAGTAGATGAGAGAACTGAAGCCTGGAGGTGAGTGACTTGGCCGTGTTCACTAAGCCAGTCCCCGCCAGCCAGGCTCACAGTCGCTGCCGCTCAACTCTTTGGGTCTTGCGCCCCCTCCCAGACAAGCCAGGGCCCAGGCACCGTGCTTTGCCTGGGGTGGGAGGAGGTGCGGCATGGCAATGGAGTGGTGCTGGGACGCAGTGCTAAACTCAGGAGACCCCAGCAGCCCCCCACCCCGCCCCGGGACAAGCCAGGTTCAGGAGGGTGAACAGCGTGAGGCAGTAGTCGTTGCAGGGGACTCGGGAGAGAGGGAGAATCCATGGACAGGCGGCAGGTTAGGAACGGAGGAAGTCGGGCTGGGCAAAAATTTGCAAGAAGCAGGAAGGACCCAGAGCCTTTATACAACACTGGGCTTTCTATGGCGACTTGAGGCCTTGGGTAAGTGGGTGGAAGGGACCATCGGTGGCATCAAGACAACTGGGCCACTTTGTGCAATAGTTCGGAAATGCCTCAAAGGGACATTTTTATCTGAGAGATTTTTCTCAAAATGTCACTTTAAAATTAGATTACTCCCCTTCGGAAGACAGTCCAAGGGCTCCCTATTGCCTATGGGAAAAACTAACTCTTTGTATACCAGCTGATTTATAATCATGGCCTCGTGTACATTTCTAGTATTTTTCAACACCATTACCCAACCTTTTAATGCTCTAGCCAGGTGGTTTTCCAGCACTGTCGTGACTTGAGTGAAGGTGCATCAGACCTGTCTAGAGAGGGAGATCTTGTCACGGTTCAGCGGGTTACAAACCCAACTAATATCCATGAGGACATGGGTTCAATCACTGGCCTCTCTCAGTGGGTTATGGATCTGGCATTGCTGTCAGCTGTGGTGTAGGTCACAGATGCGGATCTGGCGTTGCCGTGGCAGTGGCGTAGGCTGGCAGCTATGGCTCCGATTCGACTCCTAGCCTGGGAAACTCCATATGCCGTGGGTGCAGCCCTAAAAAGACAAAAAAATAAAAAAATAAAAAAAAGGAAAACTACTGTTCTAGAGCCACTCATTCGGTTGTTCTGTGGCCAGCAGCATCAATATCTCCTGGGAGGTAGTTAGGAATTCAGGTTCTCTGACCCTCACCAGACCTGTTGAATCAGAATCTGCATTAAAAAGTGCTTCAGTTGAGGTGATTCATATGACATTAAAATTTGGGAAGCACTGCTCTAGCCTAATAGTTCTCTACCCTGGCTACGTCTTAGAATCACCTGGAAAGCTTTAAAATCTTAATTTAAAAATTTCATGAAGGCCTATGCTCCACTCCTAAAGATTCTGTTTTGATCAGGCTGCTGGTAAGGTCGAGATAGCTGTACTTCTAAAAGATCTCCGGGAGATCTTCACATGCAGTAAGGTGGAGAAGGAGTGCCCTGGCCCCACAGAATCACCACCACTCTCCAGACATAGTGCAGCTGCCCTCCCGCTTATTACCATGCACCTGCCCTCCCACCAGCCTGCAGAAAACTTCTCCTCATTCTTTCAAACCCACTCTACCCAGCCTCCGCTGGGATGAGGCTCCTGCGGTTTTCCCCAGTAGAGTTCACTGCTCCCAACTGGAGTCTGTCTACTCTTTGCACCCTCTGTGGGGAGAGCCTATCAAACTGTAATCAATCACGCATTTTCATGTCTTTTTCTCTCGCTAGGGAAAGCAAAGCTGTGGATATCTTTGGAGCAGGGCATCTGGTTTATTTACTTTTTAAAACCGTAGAGACTAGCTGTTGTGCAGTGGATTCTCTGTATTTGGTTCTGTACATCTCTTTTGGTGATTAAATACACTAATGAGTTGAGTCAGGCTTTGAGAACCAAGTAAATATCATTTAGATGTTTTTAGTCTTCCAGTCATCCCCGCCAGAAAATTACCCCCAACCCTGCAACTCTTTACTGCCCACTCAAGCAAAACAAAAGAAAGCAAAGAACCAACACTCCAGAACAGATGTGTGTATAATGTTCAAGTCTTGGTTGCCTCAAAAGGAATCTTGGGAACAGATTGTGAGATCTATAAGGGCAGGAAGTTTTTTGGTTTTGTTGCTTGCTGGTGTGTATAATGTTCAAGTCTTGGTTGCCTCAAAAGGAATCTTGGGAACAGATTGTGAGATCTATAAGGGCAGGAAGTTTTTTGGTTTTGTTGCTTGCTGTATCTGCGGTGTCCAGAAAAGACCAGACTGAACTAATGGCAACTGTGAAATGGTTTTTTTTTTCTCTTCTCTCCTTTCCTGCTTGTCATGCACACTGCTAACTCTAGGTGCTGTTTGGAAGGCCTTGCCTTATCCCAAGTCAGAGTCACCAGGAGCTCCCTTTAAGGATGTTCTGGCTTTGGAAATTTGCTGACCCCGACCACGGTATTTGTAGGCGAAGTGGGAGTCAACCTCCAGCAATATCCTAGGCGCTTCTTAGAGACTTGGTAATCTTTCAGACTGACTGAATATAATATAGTCATAAGACCCTAACTGCTTCATTATTCACCCTCAACACACACACACACACACACACACACGCACACACACACGCACACACACACACTTGCACACACACACACACTCACACACACGCACGCACGCACGCACGCACACACGAAGAGCTCTAAGTTGCACTGAGTGTTTCCCTTGACTCTTGCTTGGTAAACCAGGACTCCACACTACGTTCTGCCCTTAAGAGCTCCGAAGTACTTCCTGCCCAGTGGGCTGAAGCAGCATTGAATTTGACCATCTCTTGATGACTGCTTGTCTTGCTGAATCTCTGACAGAGAATGACAGAATATTAGAGCCGGAAGGGACCTTAGAGGTCATTTGATTTAACCTCACATGTTTGATGGATGAGGAGGCTGAGATCCAGAGACACGTCTCTCGCCCAGAGTAACACAGCTCATTAGTTGCTGAATAAGAGCCCTGGCTGGCACCCTGACCTCTGGCCACCTGCACTTTCTGTTTGCCTTATTAGCAGCTCTAGACTCGGCCTTATGCTGGGTCTTAAATTATTTCATGTAGGAATGGCAAGTCATTCTCTGTTCCTTAGGACCAAAAAGACTTTAAGAGAGGTATGAACCTTAAAGATCAACCCCTTTAGGTTAAAAGTGAGGTTAGAATGTGCTGAAATGTATTGGTCTCAGCTTGAAAGAACAGAGGTGATTTTTTTTTTTTTTTTTTTTGCTATTCAGCTGAAAGCATTAGCCTCCATTAAAGTTTTTTTCTCAAAACCAAATTCTTTTTCCAGATATAGAACTTCACAAAGAAACAAAACCAAAACAGTGTCTCAGCCAAGCTGGTTTATTCACTGTCCCATCCACCGTCCCACAGATATGCTTTGCATTTGTAGAATATCCTCTCCTCCCTGCTCCACATTTTTGGCCCTGGCTGATCTCTACTCAGTCACTTCCTACATATCTTTCCCAATCCAGTTAAATTCTCCTCCTCCCGAAACATCCTCTTGACCACCTGCTTTGCCTGGAATAATTTCTTCTTTTTCCTAACCTCTTGAACATTTGTTAGAGAATCTAATAATCATATGTTCATTTTATTATGTATTAAGAAAATACCTCACTAGCCTATCAGACTCATGATTTCACAGTTCTTTCTTAAGGTGGTTTAGTTGGAAGTCGTATAAGTTTATTATTGCTGCAAAACAAGCTAGTCCAATATGATGGCTTAAAAGAAGGATACTTTACTGAGCTCAAGATTCTATGGGTCTGTTATTTGGGCTGCACTCAGACTGAGGTCACCTGGGTTCCTTCATGCACCTGTGTCAGTTGCAGGTTTGCTGAGTGGCCGGGCCTCTGGGGGTGGCTGACTGTCAGCGGGAGCACCCTCCTTCTCCACACGGTCCCTCATTCCCCCGTTAGGGTCGCCAGGCTGACCCTGCGTCAGAGCCAGGAATCCAAGAGATACAGCAGAAGCATGAAAAGCCTCTCAAGGCCACTGCGAACTAGCCTGCTATCACTTCTGCTGTATTCTGTTGGTTCAAGCAAGTCCTAAGGCCACTCCCTCCCTGGAAGTGGAAGGGGCTGCAAAGTTGCATTACAGGGGCTGCAAAGTCGCAATACAGGGGCATGGATGCAGGGAGGAGAGAGGAGCCAGCGGAAGGTTGCAGTAGTTCTACTACGACAGCTGATTTAATGAAAAGTTCGAGTAGCAGGAGACTATGGTAAAGACTGTGACGTTTTTACCCAAATGGCTGAATACAAATCAAAACAATCCATCTGACACCTTATCATTCACTGCCTTGTAACGATTCTGGTGTGACCACCCGGTAGCCATAACCTGGAGTGCAGCTGGAATACAGCATTTTCTACGTCTTCATCTTTTCTACTTGAATTTCTAGAATCCTAGCTTTTCTAAGGGCTCGCTTCAGATTTCGGGGTTGGAGTGTGTTCGGGGGGTGGGAGAGGGAGTGTCTTGAGGTAGAGGAGGATCCTAAGGGCATCTCACAGAATGCTTTCCTCTCAACCTTCAGTCAGGGGGCAGAGTGGGAGGTGGAACCTGAGTCACTCCCAGTGTCTCTGGACGCTGGTGTGGCTATCTGGCTGTTGCACTGCTAGCTGGAGCCAGGTGTTTGACATTTTGATCAAGCTATTCTGACTGGACCATTGCAACATATCCACAATGAAGCCAGGAACATTTTGCTGAGACATAAACTACAGTTAAAATTTCAGTTTAAGAGAAAATCGGTAATGCGAGAATGGACATTTTCAATCTGTTCCTAAGCGCTGCCCCAGAGTTGGGATGAGGGGGTAGAAATGAACCAAAAGCTACGTTGAGTGGTTGACAATGAGCCAGGAGGCTCACCTGGGCTTCGGGCTGAAAAGCTAAAATTAAATTAGAGTACATTGAAAATATGGTTCCTATTAACTCAGATTTCCATAAGCAACTCCTTACATAACTAGAAAAATGCAAATTGATCCACTCTTGCTGAGGGAAACAGCATAATCAAGTTGAACCTAAAAAAAAGGGAAAGGAAAGGGAGAGAGAAGAAAAAAAAACCTCATATAAAACAGAGTGACCTTTCAGGTACTTTCACAGTGAGTGACTACAAATTATCTGGTGCACAGACCACAGCAATCCTAAGAACGTCCAGCCCACGGTCCCCTTGGGAGAGTTACTCTAGTTGGCCAAAAAGCTAAGCTTGTTTGACACAGGATGTGTCTATTTCCTAGGGCTACCGTGACAAAGTAAACAAACTGGGCAGTTTAGAAGTACAGAAATGTGTTTTAATTTTTTGTTACAGTATAGTCGATTTACAATGTTTTGCCAGTTTCTCCTGTGTACAGCAAAGTGACCCAGTCGTACATCCGTACTCATTCCGTTTCTTATATTATCTTTCATCATGTTCTGTCCCAAGAGATTGCACACAGTTCCCTGTGCTATACAGTAGGACCTCATTGTCTATCCATTCTAAATGTAATAGTTTGCGTTTAGTAACCCCAAACTCCTAGTCCATCCCACTCCCTCCCACCTCCACAAGAACCACAAGTCTGTTCTCCATGTCTGTGAGTATGTTTCTGTTTTGTAGATAGGGTTTGGGCCATATTTTAGACTTCCATATGTAAGAATATCGCATGGTATTTGTCTTTCTCTTTCCAACTTAACTTCACTTTTTAAGAATCTCTCATTGCATCCATCTTGCTGCAAATGGCATTATTTTGTTCTTTTTATGGCTGAAGAGTATTCCTTTGTTTATATGTACCACATCTTCTTAATCCATTTATCTGTTGATGGACATTTAAGTTGTTTCCATGTCTTGGCTATTGTTAATAGTGGTGCTATGACCATAGGGATGCATGTATCTTTTTGAATAATAATTTTGAATAATAATATGTCCAGGAGTGGGATTGCTGGATCGTATAATCATTCTACATTTAGTTTTCTAAGGAAGCTCCATACTGGTTTCCATGGCAGTTGTACCAGTTTACATTCCTACCAACAGTGTAGTTGTTCCCTTTTCTCCACACCCTCTCCAGCACTTGTTATTTGTAGCCTTTTTAATGATGGCCATTCTTACCAATGCAAAGTGGTACCTCATTATAGTTTTGATTTGCATTTCTCTGATGATTACTGATGCTGAATATTTTTTCATGTGCCTAGTGGCCATGCTACATCTTCTTCGAAGAAATGTCTATTTAGGTCTTCTGCCCATTTTTTGATTGGGCTGTTCGTTTTCTTGATGTTGAGTTGTATGAGTTGTTTGTATATTTGGGAAATTAAACCCTTGTCAGTTTCATCATTGCAACTATTTTCTCCCATTCCATAGGTTGTCTTTTCATTTTTTTTTTTTTATGGTTTCCTTTGCTGTCCAAAAGCTTATAAGTTTGATTAGGTCCCATTTGTTTATTTTTGTTTTTATTTCTATTACCTAGCAAGACTGACCTGAGGAAAATATCTATAGAGACAATATATTACCAAAAAAATCAGGAAATATTTTACTTTCAGAAAACTAAAAAAAACCTGTATTTTGAACAACTGCATCTTTACTTACATAAGTTATCATTTATTGTTCTTCTTAGTGAAGATCAAGTTGCAAATAGCTGTCTAATCAGGGGAACTGGAAAAACAGTGAAATGGAGGCAATTCCAAAGACATTAAATTGTTTTTTATGGTCAATATATCTAATAAGTGTCTTGTCTTTGTAACCAGCATCTATCTGGAGCCCCACCTGGATGTTTCGCCCTGTACTATTACAGGAATGAGAAAATACTTCCCAGGGTAGGAAAAAAATGTAAATGGAAGCACTTCATCTTTTTTTTTTTAGTATCTTTTGACAAAATGCTAAGGTGGGATATTTATTATCCTTAATAAATAATAAAATTTCTGAGAGAGAACATTTTCCTATCTCCCTGTCTTCTCATGTAGACTTAGGTGCATGTACACACACACACACACACACACACACAAGTACACACACACACACACACCTGGCAGTGGCTCTCAGACTCTTGAAGTGAATGATTTCTCTCTCTTTTCTGCCTCAAACTCTTTAAAATATTTTTTTTCTTTTTCTCTCTCAAACTCTTTTCAGTGCCAGCTACGTGACTGGTCTTCCTGTCTCTCCTTCCCTTTCTCCTTGAGCCCTTTATTGTAGAGAATAACCAACTCTCTCTTCCGTTAGGGCTTCTTTCCCCTCCTCTGCCTGCTTCTTAGGTGCTGCAGAGCAAAAGAGAGCCTGGGAGCCAATCCAGCAAGCCAAATCCATCCTCCTTAGAAGAGAAAGTGTGAGAGGCTGTGAACACTCAGACATTAGTATTTTGTCAGCTGCTGTACTTCAATATTTTTGACGATGTTTCATTTTTAATATAAAGCAAGTGGTGTATTAATATAAAGCAAGTAGTTTTATGAATATAATCTCATTTCTCCCTGTAGCCATTAAATAAACTTTGAACTAATATTTTAGACTACTCTTTGAGCACCCAATTGTTAGCCCCCTGAGCTCTCATATATGAGCACCCACTCTTGAGAAGAAGCGTATTTGTGGTCAAAGGCAACAGGGTGTTGGGGAAGGAGAACAGGGTTGAAAAGCTTGGGATTTAATGTGAAAAGATGACGACTGAGAGAAAATGTTTCAAAAAATCAACAGAGTCATTAAAGTCATGGAGATTGCCTGAGTGTTAGCGTAATTCCCTAATTTCAGGGTATTTGAGCTAAGCTGAAGCTTAGAACCAAAAAGGAGGTATAATTCCAACAACAATTTTAAAGTTCAGTTTGTATCATTTAAAGTTTTAGTCTCATGAAAAAGGGGTTTGAAATGAAGTCATGAGTTTCCATGATTCCATCTGAGTAGTACTTGATATGCCCTCCCAAAGCTTTCCAATAAAATGCCGAAGAAAAGTCACAAAAAAGGACACACTGGAAAAATAAAAAGAAGACCATATGCTGTGGTCTAGTGGGATTTTCTACTCGAGGGAATTTCTAAGAACAGAAACACTGATGATTGTACCACACCACCCCCACTCAGTGATAAATTTATGGTATAGCTTTGATTGCCTCTTACTCTTTGCCACCCCCCCCCCCGAATCTGAGATGTCTTTATTAGGAAAAGAGGTGGCTGCCCCTCTCTGCAAGGGGCTGTTTTCTGTGATAGGCAGAGTTGTGTAAACTGCTCCACACCCGCCCCATCATTTCTCCTTTAACATCCTTTAGGAACTTTTAGTATCCAAGTGTGCAGCACAGCCGGATGTAGGGAATATGATCAGGTTCACATTGCAGATATTTGCTGTCTCAATCCAGGGGTCCTCAATTGTGTAGAGTGGAGTATAGGTGGGCACACATTTGTATTCGCGTTGCCTGAATGTTCCCCTACTTTATTTCTGTGGATGTAATCTGAAAAAAGAAAGGTGTGGAAAATATTCTAATTCTGTCATGATTACTGCTATTGAAGTGATTCTCTAAGCATTTATAATTACCCTACAATGTGAGTTCCTGGGTGACACTCTTCAGACCCTCTTTGGGTAATGTTGATGTTAGGACATGGCAAGTAGGAGGGGGTAGGAACCCTAACATAATGCCATACTGTCAGAATTACTATGCATATTTTATAATTCTAGGGGCTTATGAGATCACATTTGGTTCCTATAATCCCTGGGGTGCAATTTGAAGAAGAGAAATGGATTCTAACCAAGGGCAGTGTCAAAACTTTGAAGAAGTAAACCCAGGGTTTTGCAATTGCAGTGGGAAAAGATTCTGTTAAAATCCAGACCCAAGTTTTATGCCACTATCTTAACATATATGTAGTATGATAATGCTTGAATTTGATTATTTCTATAGTAAAAGGGAAAAAGAAAAGGAAATTTTGCCCTAAAACTGTTGTCTAATTTTTTAAGTAACATTTATTTTTCCTTTCAATTTGAAAATTAAAGTCTGCTTGCTGTGGAGGCCTTTTAAAATGATAACACCGTATTACTACAAAAGATTTTAAATACAATATAATACCACAATATAGTTAATATTATATAGTACTTACAACATGCCAGACATAATCCTATACACTTGATATACATTGATTTTCACAACTCCTTAGGGAGATATTATTAGTCCCATTTATAGATGTAGGAACTGAGTCATAGAGAAATTAACATGTATGTATTTATGATCTTTTGTCTTTTATAATTTATTTTTCTTATCTTCTGTTTCTGAAGATGACTAGTAGTTCTCCTTTAATTTTTTCAAAAACAGTGCTAACATTTTTTTCTAATTATCAAAATAAGTGAAATGGTATCTTTAGATTTTCCTCTATATATGGATGAGAAGTAACACTCTTCTCATCTCCATTTCTAGTCTTTGTTAATGTAATGTGGACTTTAACAGATTATTGTTTTTCTTTTTTGTCTTTTTAGGGCCACACCTGCAGAATATGAAAGTTCCTAGTCTAGGGGTTGAATCAGAGCTGTATCCGCAGGCCTACACTAGAGCCAGATTCAAGCTGTGTCTGTGACCTACACTACAGCTCATGGCAGTGCCGGATCCTGAACCCACTGAGCGAGGTCAGGGATCAAACCCGAATCCTCATGGACCCTAGTTGGGTTTGTTACCACTGAGCCACTATGGGAACTCCAACGAAATTGTTTTTTATATTATTTTACTCTCCCAGGATAGCAAAGCTTACAATTCTTTAGATTTATCTCAAAATGTTTTTAATGCTGTTGCCAATTATTTTACATCTTTCATTTTTCCCCGTTAAGCTTGATTTACGTCTTAATTGGAAAGGCTGTTGTTTCCTTTCTTGCTTTTTAAGAGGGTAGGTAAGTAAAAACTTTTAGTGCCTCACAGACATGAAATTGTCTTTTGATAGTTTTCACCTCATTTGGCTGAATTTTTAAAATCAGAGTTATAAGCATTTTTCTCCTAAAAACTCTGAAGATGTTACTTCATTGTGTTCTGGCACTTAGTGTTGCAAAAGAGAAGTGGGGGGCCAGCCTGGTTTGGGTTCCTTTACGTACAATATGTTTGTTGTACTAAATACCTGTAAGGTTTTTTTATATACCCGTATAATTCTAAACTTTTTCAGAATATGTCTATGAATGTATATTTCTTTTCAAAAAGAAGCAGGAAGCATACTGGTTAAAGACTCAAGGTTGGAATCTCAACTCTGCTCTTGAATTGAGACCTTTGGCAAATGACTGTCTCAGTTCCCTCGACAGAAAATGGGATAATGGTAGTACTTTACTGCTTAGGTTGTTGGGATTCAGTGTAACCATGGATGTGAAACACACGGCGCAATGCCTGACTCATAGTGAGTGACACTGTTGTTACTGTTATTGGTCTCATCTGGAACCTGGTTCACCCTTTCCGTCTTTGTACCAACACAGAAGTCAGAGCAGATCCACGTGAATAATAGGTCTTATTTCTCAACAAATTTTCCTAATAATTCCAAGAATAAGGGCAATACCTGGTAGAAAGAAAGTATTCTTTTCCTGAAGGAGCCTGAAATCATTATAAGCTTACAGAAGTTGGCCAGAATGTCCCCTTTCTTTACACATTGGGTTTTAGTTTTGGCTTTGGTTTTGGATTAGCCAATGAATTTTGAACAATGTGTGTGGAAATCTTATTTGCAGATGGAGCCATTTTGGTTTTGAAGGGCTGTTTTATTTATATTTCATCAATCACACACACACAGAGAAATGCTTTGACTACTCCTTATTCTCCAGTCAGCTGTGCTATTTAAATCCAAGCATTCTGGGTCTATTCACAGTAAGCAACCTGGACTGACCAGGCATATCCTGATGAAAACAATGTCTAGATAGAGTCTCCTCCGGAAAAATACCATCAATGTGTTTACCGTGAGTTCTGGTTGAGGTCACTTATTCCCCTGGGTAGGGAAGGAGTTAGTCCTTTCCTTCTTAATCTTTGTATTCCCGTGTTTTTCAACTCAGAAAAATTTTCCTAGAAGTTGTCTTTGATTACTGCTTCTGTCTCAAGTTTTCTTACTTCTTTGTAAGAAACATCAGTAGTCCTTCTGTCCAGTTCTCTTTGTTTTCCATATTTACCATTTCAAAAATCATATATGCTTAACACAATTTTCTAAGCCAGCTATACTCCAATAAAACATTTTTTTAAAAATCATATTTTCTTCATTCTTTTCCCCTCATTTTTTCATAGTGTAAATTTTCTCTCTAAATGTAGATTTAAATATTACTGTTATTTGGGTTCATACCTTATCTCACTCAACTCCATTTTCTTTTTTTTAATGTTTTTATCTTTTCCATTATAGTTGGTATACAGGGTTCTGTCAGTTTTCTACTATACAGCAAAGTGACCCAGTCAGACACACACACAAACACACACACACACACACACACACACACACACACACACACACACATATATTCTTATTCTCACGTTATCCTCCATCATGCTCCATCATAAGTGACCAGATGTAGTTACTGGTGCTATACAGCAGGATCTCATTGCTTATCCATTCCAAAGGCAATAGTTTGCATCTATTAACCCCAGATTCCCAGTCTATCCCACTCCCGCTTGGCAACCACAAGTTTGTTCTCCAAGTCCGTGAGTTTTTTCTGTGAAAGGGTTTATTTGTGTCATATATTACATTCCAGATGTATGATATCATACAGTATCTGTCTATTTCTGACTTACTTCACTTAGTATGAGAATCTCTAGTTCCATCCATGTTGCTGCAGATGGCATTATTTTGTTCTTTTTATGACTGAGTAGTATTCCATTGTGTATATATACCACATCTTCTTAATCCAGTCATCTGTTGATGGACATTTAGGTTGTTTCCATGTCTTGGCTATTGTGAATAGTGCTGCTATGAACATACAGGTGCATGTGTCTTTTTCAAGGAAGGTTTTGTCCGGATATATGCTCAAGAGTGGGATTGCTGGGTCATGTGATAGTTCTGTGTGTAGTTTTCTGAGGTACCTCCTTATTGTTTTCCATGGTGGTTGTACCAATTTCCATTCCCACCAGCAGTGCAGGAGGGTTCCCTTTTATCCACACCCTCTTCAGCATTTGTTATTTGTGGATTTATTAGTGGTGGCCATTCTGACTGGTGTGAGGTGGTACCTCATAGTAGTTTTGATTTGCATTGCTCTAATAAGCATTGATGTTTGAGCATATTTTCATGTGCTTGTTGGCCATCTGTATATCTCCAAATCCATTTTCATGTCATCCTGTTATCTTCCATCTCATACTATTCTCTTGTTATAGTTTTCTTCTATGATGAGTCTTATATTCCGCTAAACATGCTAAATCAATTTCTAGTATTTTCTTTTTCTGGAACTTAAATTAGGTTATGTTCAGAGGTGCCATCTTACACCGAGTATACATTTCCCTTTTCCTTGTTCTACACTACTTTTTAAATAAGCTTTATACTTTTTTCCTACTAAGTTACACTTGAATAAGAGATATTTCTACACTGATTATGGCCAATAGATGTGGTAATTGGATGATCTTTGGTCTTATTCTTTGTCCCCTTGAATCTGATTATATTAAATTTTCAGAAGGTAGAATTTACACTCTTTCATTTTTTTTTCTCCAGTCTGCTGAGATACTATAGTTTCCTACCCCTGCTGCCAGACTCTCTAGTGATTAAATAGATGATATCATGAAAGTTTATAACTTCCTGTGTAGCTTTTTACCAAGCTAACTTTCTCCAGCTTCACCTACTGCCCTCTACCTGCTGGCATTACCTGCTTTGCTACCCAGCCCGCTCCGTTCCCTGCTTCATGTTTACATGGTTTGTGGGAGTTACAGTTGCTGATAATGTAGAAAAATAAGAGTTAGAGAATAACATTCTGGTAACATTCTGATAATAACATTCTTACAATGGATGGATGTGTTCTAAGACCTTGGCTTTCCTACCAGAGGAAGAAAATTGGCAAGAAGCCAAACAAAATCTCTTACTTCCTGCAAAAGTGAAGTCACCTGGGTTCTGAGACAGGAAATAATAGATATGGTATCTCCTGCCTTGCTATCGTTTTTAGGAAAAAATTATTAAATTACAGTTGATTTATAATGTGTTAATTTCCTCTGTACAGCAGAGTGATTTAGTTATACACATACACATATTCTTATTCATATTCTTTTCCATTTCGATTTGTCACAGGATACTAAATATAGTTTCTTGTGCTATACAGTAGGACCTTGTTGTTTATCCATCTTATGTATGATAGTTTGCTCTGCTAATCCCAAACTCTTAATCCTTCCCTCCCCTCCCCACCTCCCGCTTGGCAACCACAAGTCTGATCTCTATATCTGTGAGTCTGATTTTATTTCATAGACTGGTTCATTTGTATCATATTTTAGATTCTACATATAAGTAATATCACATGGTATTTGTCTCTTTCTGACTTCACTTGGTATGATAATATCTAGGTCCCTTCGTGTTGCTGCAAATGACATTGTTTCTCTCTTTTTAATGGCTGAGTAATATTCTGTGTGTGTGTGTGTGTGTGTGTGTGTGTACCACATCTTTATCCACGAGCTCATGCAGATTAGGGGCAGAATTAATCTCCTTGCGGTTGTAGGACTGAGGGCTCCAGCTTCTTGGTGGCCATCACCTGGAGGCTGCCCACAGTTTCTAGTGACCACCCTCAGTTTCCCCACAGGTTTCCCCACCACGGCCACTTACCTTACCAGGCCAGCAGGCACCATCTCTAGAACGAGGCTGCTGGAAGATGGGGCCTCGTTAAATGTAACCTCATTGTGGAACTGACATCCCATCACCTTTGCCATATTCTGCTGAGGAGAGGCAGGCCACAGGTCCTGCCCACACCCAGTGGGAGAGGATTATCCAAGAGGCAGGGATCGTGCCAGGGACAGGGATGAAGGTTTCCAAAGTCTGCCTAGACCGTTTTAAAAAGAGATGAGATAAAATCTTGCAAATAATCAAACTCTTTTCCATTTTACTTTAGTTTCTAAAGGACTAGAATTTATTTGATGGTACTTATGTGGTCTGTTTTTACTCTCACATTTTATCATTTTCCATACGACATTGTCCAGTTTCCTTTCCACAAAAAAAGACTTTATTTCCTGAACATTGCTCCAGCTTAAAAATGGAAAAACAGGAGTTAGCATTGTGGCTCAGCGGTAATGAACCCGACTAGTATCCATAAGGCTGCAGGTTCAATCCCTAGCTTCGCTCAGTGGGTTAAGGATCTGGCATTGCCGTGAGCTGTGGTGTAGGTCGCAGACACAGCTCAGATCCCTCATTGCTGTGGCTGTGGTGTAGGCCAGCAGCTATAGCTCCGATTCTACCCCTAGCCTGGAGACTTCCATATGCTGCAGGTTCAGCCCTAAAAAGCAAAAAAAGGAAAAACTAATTGCAATCTAGCTAGCTTTAACGGCTCTGATGTCCCCATGTAGTCATTCTCTTGAAAACCTAATGGGGCAATGGTAGTATAAATCTTCCGAACACGGGTTCTGGAGTTAGGAAAACCTGGTTTCAAAATCTGGCTCTGTCATTTACTAGCTATGTTACCTAAAAACAGATGAGATAGTCATTGACTCTCACAGGAGAACCTTTGCAGAAGGGACAATTAGGTAATACTTACCATTTGCCCTTTGTCTCCATGTGCAGCAGGAAATAGGGTTCACCTCATAAGGACAGCAAGTCCCCAAACTTGTGCAGGAGAGTCAGTCTTTTCCTTTTGTGGGTTAGTGCATTTCTAACTCTATCTTATAAGAAAAAGTTTAAAAATCCAAACTTCTATTTCTGGCTTCTCCATGGTTTGCTAAATTACAACTTTAAATATTTAACGGTTTCCAGCATACATAACAAGCTGATACAATAAATGCGTAAAAAGAAGCTGATCCACAAGAGGCAGGGGAGTTTAGTAAAGTTACAGATTCGCAGCTGGCCTGGGAATAAATAGTGGAGCCTTTCGGCTTTGGCAGGGCAGGGCAGGGCGGGTTGGGAGAGACATCAAATCCAAGCCAAGGATGGCAGATTTAGAAGTTTTAATATTGTGCACTAAATTGCAGACCCATTTGGCATGTGACCAGCTTTCAGTATGGATAAAATGCAGGCGTTGATGTTTATATTTTTTTCTGAACTAGTTAGAGGATTTATCTGTGTGGTAATAAGCTCTCCGAGCTGGAACAGTAGGGAAGATGCTTGAGTTTATAATTTATTATTATTCCACTTAGCATTGTATTTTGTGCCAACAGTTACTCTTTACCCAAGATCTTTCTGAGTAATTTCAGTTCGTCAGCCATTAGGAAGAATAATTCCTCAACAGTAAGGGCCATGAGCTGAATGCTGTGCCTTACCTTAAAGAGTCCCTGGAAATACTGCATAGTGCAGTATCTGGACATTTATTATTGAGGTAAGGGGCTCCTGAGTTCACCCCTTGGGGGGCCTTATGGAAACTTTAATAAACTGTTACTCTAAGACAGTGGAAAGGGCCTTAACTGGAATCCCCAAGTCCAATCAAATCATAGATCCATCGCTTACTGTGTGAACTGGGTCACTTTGCGCCCTCACTAAGCCTGTTTCCTGCACTGTGAAAAGGGGCAATTATACCAACCTCCTGGACTGTTGTACAGATGAGATGAGATGCTGGGTGTCTGGCATGAGGAAGGTTCAACGAATCCCTCCTGAATGTGGATTCCTAGCACATCTCTACTTCTACTCAGTAAATATCTTGAACTCTTCCTGTGAATATAGCCTGTGTAATAACTTCGAAGGGCCCTCCCCCGGAGGTGGAGCAGTGAGTTACCTGTTCACAATTACTGCCGCGTTTGTGCCGCAGAACACGTGTGGAGCAGCATAGTGAAATGACATGACCTCCCTGCCCTGGATGACAGGACCCCTGGCTGCACCTCTGACCTGCTGAGTGACCTGGAAAGTGATACTGACTCTCTAAGCCTACTTCCTGATTTGTAAATTAGGTCACAGGGCAGGTGGTCGTGGAACAAATAAGTTTTCTCCTGTTTTGACAGTTCCCAATGTACATAAGAAAGTTCTTGCCATACTGAGCTACTGAGTCATAGTTGTGCTCATAGTAATTCATTAAGAAGCATTATTACCAGTAATTCTAAATGGTTCCCATGGAAGATTTTAGCAGCTAATGAAATCATTGATGATAAATGAATTTGCTAACTAAAACGCAGGGCAGTCTCATGAAGAAGAGATTTGCTTTATTATAATTAAAATTTATTTAAAAAAGGTCGTTATCATTCAGTGCCTGATTTGTATCGCATGAATATTTGTTGATTTAACAAATAAGCAGATGCTTGCACGCTGGTCAAGCCATTTATGTGAAAAGAGTCGAACGCGAGCACGGGCTGCTTGGACGTCAGAGGAAATGTAGGAGGGCCTGTGTTCCGATCACTTGCTGTTCTGTGATTCTGTTCAGCACTGCTGTCCTAAAATATACCTTTGCCTGCAAGGATCCTGCAGGCTAATTTCAGCAGCTGGGTGCCTGCCCAGGCTGTCATGGGCTTTAAGGCACGCTGCCTCAGGCGGTCACCAGCGGGCTTGTCTCCAGATCTAGGGGAGCTTGTGGCCATATGACCCCACTCCCAATATGCAGCCTAATGGAAAGTGATAGGTCATAGCTACAGATCCATATACTTTTGTCAGAATAAATGTGGGACTTGTTTAAAAGTTGTATACACACAGAAAAGAGTCACTTCTGTCACACAAGGATCAGTGTTGATTTTATTCAGGACCAACTACTGACACAGACAATAGCAGAGAAACTACATCCCAAGGCTCTGAGGTGCTCAGGACATAAGCCCCATCATGGGTCCTCCGGTGTAGCCAGCAAGCTCACGGGCTTTTCAGTCAGCCAGACCCAGACTGCTTTTTAGCTGTGCGACTTGGGGCAAGTGCTTTTTTTTTTTTTCTGTAGTGGGGGGATAAAAGTAGTACCTACCTCTCATGAGAATTAAATAAGATGATGCATACAGTTTGCTTTCTAAAGGGCTTTTCACTAAGTAAGCCCTACAGTACAGTTATTCATGATTATTTTGTTATTGTTATTAATAATAAGAATGTGGGCACAGGGAAATGGCCCAGGGTCAGCCAGCGAGCAGCTGGCAGCGCCGAGCAGAGCGCCCAGGTCTGCTGCCTGCGCTCACCCCTCTCTGCTGCGAGCGAGGGGACCTGTTACTCTGGGAGCTCCCACCGCAGAGGCTGAACCACTGGCCAGTGAAGGAGGGCTTGGGAATCAGTCACATCTGCCGCAGCCCTTCCCGCCTCTCAGCCACAGGCCCCAGACAGACTCCCGAAACCAGTCAAACCTAAGCCGACCTAGCTGTAAACTGCGGTTACAATTTGACAGAATAAACACTGAGCAGTGCAACAGCTCTAGCTCCTTTACTTTGTTTAACTTCCCTTTGTCCTCCCCCATGTGGTTGTCACACACACACCACACGGCCCACCCCCCGCCTTGACACCGTGTGCTCTATGAGGCAGTTTCCTTCCAAATCCCAAACTGAGCGTGGGGCACAAATGCTTCTGGTTTTCCTTCCCCCACACTTTCTAGAGTTTTCTTTTGCACAGCCCTTGAAGTGCCAACGAGAAGCCAAGGTGGGAAGGGGAAGCCAGGGCCCTAGCATCTGCGCTGTCACTGACATTCTCTTCTATTCACCCAAGACATTTCTTTTCTTTCTTTCTTTTATTTTCTTTTATTTTTTTTTATGCTTTTTAGGGCAGCATATGGAGGTTCCCAGGCTAGGGGTCCAATCGGAGCTATAGCTTCTGGCCTACACCAGCCACAGCAACACAGGATCCAGCCGCGTCTGTGACCTACACCACAGCTCACGGCAGCACCGGATCCTTAACCCACTGAGCAAGGCTAGGGATCAAACCTGTGTCTTCATGGATACTAGTCAGATTCGTTAACTGCTGAGCCATGACAGGAACTATTTTCTATTCCTGTCATGTAGGAACCTTCCTTGGGTTACCTCTGAGTATACTACCCATGCCTTAATGCCTTAGAGGAAAACTATATATTTTCAGACACACGGGCATTGTTTCTTTTTTTTAAAGATTTTTATTTTTTCTATTATAGTTGATTTACAGTGTGTTCTGTCATTTTCTGCTGTACAGTAAAGTGACCCAAGTGAGACACACACACACACATATATATATATACATACACTCGTCTTCAAATATTATCTTCTGTCATGTTCTGTCACAAACGATTAGATATAGTTCCCTCTGCTCTACAGCAGGACCTCATTGCTTATATGAAATTTTTAAAAAGATATTTGCTGATGTGCACCTGACCTCCGTCCCTAGAACAATACAACTCTTAGCTTATCTTTAAGGCAGGATGCTGGGAAAGAAAAAAAAAAAAATACCTGGGTTACTCAGAAGTTACTGAGGAAATAATGAAAAATACTTAAAATACATTATCCCATGACACTGGTGAAGATCAGTGGTTGTGCCATTAGGATAAATCTTTCATCGACTCATTTGTGAATATTTTCACAGAACCAGCACAGGCCAGGCACTGAGAATGAGAATAAACAACTTGTCCACTTTTCACAGCCCAGACAGTAGCACTGAAAGCATCCACAATTATAATTGTCTGATTTTCCCACCTTGGAGAAGCCTCACAGGAAATGAGTTGGTGTTTTTCTGGACTGTCTGTAATGAGATTAAGATATTTGCTTTTTGAGGAACCATTGCACCAAGCCCTTGGTTCAGGGTTCAATACCCTAAACTCTCTCTGCACTTTGTGCTGGTTATGTGTTGTTGTGTAACAAATTACCCCCAAATTTAGGAGATTAAAACAGAAAACAATCATTATGTTGCAGTTTCTGTGAATCAGGAATTTGCGAGCGGCTTGCCTGGGTGTCTTTGGCTCAGCGTCTTTCATAAGGTTGCCATCAAGCTGTCATCTAGGGCTGCGGTCAAGTCAAGACTTGAATGGGGCTGGAAACCTGCTCCTAAACCCACCCCCACGGTTGTTGTCAGGCTTCGAAAGATCTGCTTCCAGACCCACTCATGTGACCCTCTCCCCAGGCTTCATTACGAGGTGGCGTGTGGCTCCCCCAGACTGAGAACAAAGGAGAATGCCCAGGACAGAAGCCACAGGAGTTGCCGTTGTGGCCCAGTAGAAAAACGAATCTGACTAGTATCCATGAGGATGCAGGTTCAGTCCCTGGCCTCACTCCGTGGGTCGGGGATCCAGCGTTGCCATGAGCTGTGGTGTAGCTTACAGACATGGCTTGGATCCTGTGTTTTTCTGGCTGTGGTGTAGGCCAGCAGCTGTAGCTCCGATTCGACCCCTAGCCAGGGAACTTCCATATGTCGCAGGTGTGGCCCTAAAAAGTAAATTAATTAATTAATTAAGTAAGTAAGCTCTCTGTGGCAAACAATAATGGAAAAGAATATTAAAAAAAAAAAAAGATGGAAGCAAGTCTTTTTATAACCCAACATCAGAATTGACATCCTATCACTTCTTCTGTATTCTGTTTGTTAGGAGCAAGTTAATAGGTCCAGTCCACACTCTAGGAAAGGAAATGTCTCAGGCTGTGAATACCAGGAAATGGGGGTTTGGGGGTGCCGTCTTGGAGAGACTGTCAGGCAGAACCTTTCTCACGTGCCGTGAAGGCCTCTTGGGTTACAGGTCACAGGATGGATTTTGATGATTTCCCCCATTCTTGGGCATAAATGGTCACAGGCCTGTGATGAAGGGCTTAAAGAATTGTGCCTTATTCTCAAACGGGTCTACGCAAAACTGTCCTGATGGTGGTGGCCTGCAGGGCCCTTGGAGCGGGCACTTCCTTCTAAGGCAGCTGCTTGTAATCATTTGCTTTCTATTTGCTATTGAGAGAGCGTCTTGGGATATAGTCATGGACTCTCAAATTAGGGGTTAATGGGATGAATTAGAAATACAGGAGTTTTCCCCCATGGTGACTCATGTCCTGCCCTCTCAGGAGCTGGTTTAACCACAAAACACTTGGATTTATGGGATCACAGAATGGAGTTGAGAAACCTGGATTTGAATTCTGACCCTGCCTCTAGCTCTTGACCTGGGATGGTGTTACTTTACCCCTCTGAGGTTTCAGTTTCTTTTTTTGGAAAATAAATTTTGGACTGAACGATCTCTAAAGGCCTTTCCAGCTCTACCGGGCTGTGCTTTTGCAGCACAGCTGTTTTTGTCCTTCAAGAGCTTCATAGGGAGCTAGGGATGTGGTCTTGCTGCAGTCTTGATTTGGTTATATAGTTGCATAATTGGGATTGGATAGATTGCTATCATTGGCAATTTTCTAGTTTCATTTTCTGGAAACTGCTATGACACACTCCCACCAGTCTTGTATGGGAAAACATTGAACATTAAAAAAAAAAAAAAAAAACTTACCATATGCCAGGTACTATTCTAAGTGCTTTATAGGCATTCTTATAACAATCCTAGGAAGTAGGTGTCTTTTAATCCAGTTTATAGAAGAAGAAGCTGAGGCTTAGAGAGTAATTTGTCAAGATCACATGGTAATTATGACCACAGCCAATGGTCAGGCTGTCTGGCTCAAAGCCAGACTCTTAACTTCTAGATTACCTATTTTGTGCATCAGTTCCTTAGGTAAAGCCTGATCAGTCAAGGATCCCAGAGCTTAAGCAATGAAGCTTATCGAAGTGCTCTGGCCAGTGTGATCGCTTAGAAATGCTAGGCACCCCATGGGAATGAGCAATATTGTTTCCAGAGTAAGCTTACCATGTAAAGGTGTGACTTTTAAGAAGATGAGTCCTGTGGACACGTACCGTTTTCTGACAAATGTGTGTTGCTGAGCAGAGATGGCCAATCAAACTTGTGCTTCTTTTTTTTTTCTTTCTGCTGTGATTTTTTTACTCCTCACAAATGTACATTTATTTAAAAATCTTTCCTCTGTGTCTGCCTACAAAATGAAAGTGGCTCTCTTGGCCACTCTGGCCCTCCTGAAGAAATAGCCATACGTCTCTTATTGCTAGGAGTTCAAAGCAGACAGGATTCTGAGGCTGGTTTTCTATGTTCTTAGGTTTTTTGTTTTTTGGGGTGTATTTTGTTGTTGTTGTTGTTGTTGCTATTTGTTTGCTTTGCTCCTTTAGACTTTTAATCACACAGCTAGAGCTTAGAATGGAATGTCCCTCACTGCGCACTGTGGAACAGTCTGAGAGAACTCCACCAGGAGCTCCCCGGCAAAGGATGTTGTGTCTGGTTCCTGGGTCTTCTTGGTGCATGCTGTTGTTGCTACTCAAGCCGGTTCCTGCTCTGACCTGAGAAGGGAGGGCATCAAACACTTTTCAGCAGCCCTTGATTGTAAGTGGCTGTTTGGGGAGGGAGCTTTTTGGAGTTGGAAGAAATACTGTTTTCTATAGCCATTTATTTAAGGCTGTTGCAATAAGGAAAATTTCCACTGACATGAAGAAGCCATTCCAAAGATTTTGCTAAGTGGAAATGGCTGCACTAGCATGATCGAAACTGCAAAGTAGCAACATATAATCACTAACATTTATGGAGAATTTTCCAATAGCTTCGTACATTAAGTAAATTCTTTCACCAATCTTAGGTGTCAGACACTATTATTTCCGTCATGCACATGATGTATAGAGAGTTTAAGAGCCTTGTCGAAAGTTCCTGTAACTGAGAGAGCTGAACTAGAACCTGGCTCTCTTGGAGTACAAAGCCAGTGCTTTAGGCTTAC
This sequence comes from Catagonus wagneri, assembly GCA_004024745.2. NCBI lineage: Eukaryota > Metazoa > Chordata > Mammalia > Artiodactyla > Tayassuidae > Catagonus > Catagonus wagneri. The sequence goes on from PVHT021183661.1 coordinate 7,301,761, forward strand.
TGGGCAAACTGTTTGCATGTAAGTTTGAACTTTTTATATTTATTACATGTTGAAATGTTTTGAATGCATT
>PVHT021183661.1:7301930-7497490 GCA_004024745.2 Catagonus wagneri
CGAGGCCAGGGATCAACCCACATCCTCATGGATAGTCGGATTCGTTTCCATTGCTCCACAAAGGAAACTCCTGTTTCTGTTAATTTTTTAAGATGGCTTCTAGAAACTTTAAAATGACATAAGCTGCTATATTTCTATTAAGTTTCTATTGGACAGTGCTAAGCAAGAGATTAAAAATAACAAAGGAGATGCAACTGGAGAAGTTGATTCTATCCCAAGCTTGGAAGTCCATGAAGAACATGTATAAATCACCCTGAGTGTGCCAAATATTGCCTACAGCTTATGGAAATATACAGTGTCTTCCCTCAAGGTTCATGGCTTTATATTGCCCCATAAGCATAACTTTTAACAAACATGTCAATATCCACAATTGTTTGAGCCAGTCACCTTTTCCAGTTCTTTGCTTGCTGTGTTTTATGAAATGGTTAAATAGTTAGAAAAAGCTACCAAGAATGAAGGTAAGGAAAGAAGAGGGCACAGTCCTGCAAGGGAATTAGGAGACAATTGTGTCATTTCCATCTAAAAGTGATGAAAACAAAGGCACCAAGCCATTCATCCAGGGCGCACTCTCTGGCAGGCCTCTGGCAGGAGGCCTAACACCTCCCTAAATGGGTCACAGCCCCGACTGTTAATTTCCATTCATGGGGTTTGTTTCATTTTCTGGCGTCTCAGTTAGCTCCAAGGTGATGCTTTAAATAGTTGTGAAAGCACCCGTGGAGATACTCAAAGTTTCCAGAGTGGTCATCATGAACTTCTTTTTGTCAGTATTTCCTCACCTTCCACTGAGTCTTAAGCAGAATCTGAGCTATTCTCCTGGAATCCAACCAGCAGCTGTTATCAGAACTCTGCAGCCACTCCTGGATAACCCTGCAAACGAGCTGGGAAAAAATGGTGCGGAGGAAATGCCAGCCTTGCTGAGTCAAGCAACTTCTTCAGCCCAAAGTTGACTGGTAATTAATGTGTCGGTGTCCGTGGGACCACAGGAGGTTCAGTCAGCCCAGACCCGGCTCCAGCAGGTTTGCTCAGTCCAAGATATTGAAATGTTCTAGCTCCAGGCAAAGAAGAGCCAGCAGCGTCAGGCTACGCAGGCAGCATGTGTGATACTAGCCTTATCAATTCTGGGGTCCTTCAGTGGCCTAAACTGTGGCTGAAGGAAAGAATGAAGGCTGAGGAAAAAAAAACCCTCAGCTTTTATTCTCTCTTTCATCCACAATCTAGTCCACCAGAGGCCCAAAGCGGCTACCTGTTTTTTTAATTGAAATAATCGATCTACAACACTCTGATATTTTCAGGTGAACATAGAGTGAGTCAATATTTCTGTACATTATAAAGTGACCATGCTGTTATATATAGTTGCCATCTGTCACCATACAAAGATATTTCACTGTACTTGGCTCATCTTATACATTCCATCCCCATGACTCATTTATTTTGTACCTGGAGATTTGTTTACATGCAGTTTTCTTTGTCTTCAGTGTACTTTGTTTCCCTCTTTTTTTTTTTTTTTTTGGTCTTTTTGCCTTATTTATCTAGAGCCGTACCCGCGGCATATGGAGGTTCCCAGGCTAGGGGTCTAACAGGAGTTGTAGCTGCTGGCCTTCGCCACAGCCACAGCAACGCAGGATCCGAGCAGCGTCTACAACCTACACCACAGCTCACGGCAACGCCGCATCCTTAACCCACTGAGCAAGGCCAGGGATCGAACCCGCAACCTCATGGTTCTTAGTCGGATTCGTTAACCACTGAGCCATGAAGGGAACTCCTGTTTCCCTCTTTTCTCCTTGATTCGCACCAGTTTCCTTGCAGTTCTCAGCTGAAACTGTATTTCTTTATAAAAAACTTCCTTCTTTGTCCCTTCCCCATTCACCCCAGCCTCTCACTGCCCTCCGTCTGATTAGGCCAGCTAGTCCTACAGCATACTTCCACAGTGTTCCTTAAATCTTTGTGGGATATTTATAGTGACTACAATTAAATAAAACAATTTTTTAAAAAGCTCAAGACGGCTACCCGGAGTCTCATGTTTTCTATTCGTATCTAGTCAGGATGAGGGTGAGTGGTCCAGTTTGGAGAGTCCCCAAAGGGACTCTGATTTAGAAGTTTAATTGAAACAGAGCTTTAGGGTCAAAGAAATCAAACTCGAGTCATGATTCTTCAAGTTAACAGCTGCATGATCTTGGCCAAATCACTTCACCCCTCTGAGCTTCAGTTTCCTCATCTGTGAAATGGACACGTACCACCACCCTTCTGGGGTTCCTGTCAGGCTTAATGGGGATGTGCGTGTGAAAACACTTGGCATTCAGCACAGAGAACACAGTGAATCATCCTGACTGCCCCCCTTTAGGATGTTTTATTATTAAAGCCTTAATAGAAATAAATACCTCCCTTGTGAAACCAAATTCCCAGCTTTGCCAATGATAATGCTTACTCCAGATTTATTTTTTATTTTTTTGGTCGATGGTGGTTCCGTCTAGTCTATGGGCTTACAGTCTAGTAGTTAGTTGTGATTTTGATGTGTTCATGAGACTAGGTGAGCTCAAGGTCCTTCCACTCCACCATCCTGCTGATAATCTACATTTTTTAAGAAACCACATAACTTTGAAGGTGGTTTAGTTTTAAGAGGGTGATGATGATGAATACTTTTATTCAATACCTACTCCGTGTTAAATGCTTTTCGTATATTATCTCATAAAATCATCTCATAACTCTGCGACATGGGTATTATTATCCCCATTTATAAATGAGAAATGAAGTTAAGAAAGATTAGGTGGCTTGCTCGGGTTATAAAATTAGGTAGTAGAAGACCTGGAAATTTTTTATGGCCACACCTGCAGCATATGGAAGTTGTCACGCCAGGGACTGAATCTGAGCCACAGCTGTAGCAATACCAGATCCTTTTAGCCCATGGCACTGGGCTGAGTGTGGAACCCGCACCTGCACAGTGACCTAAGCCGCTGCAGCTGGATTCTTAACCCACTGTGCTATAGCAGAAACTCCAAAGTCCTGGAATTTAAACCCAAGAGTAACTCCAGCTCTGTCATTCTTAACCACTATGTTATATTGTTTCTGTGCTATTAGTTTACCCTTTTTTTCCACAAACCAATATATTTTCTGTGTCCATGAAAGGTATCAAAATGTGCTAGAAAAAGGAACCATTCCATATTTTAAATATCTCTAGTAGTTTATATATATTTGATATCTTATTGAAATAAAAATTCTAATGGCAAGATAATCAAGAAATCATTTTGATGAAAGAAAATTGAATTTCTTATTCTTATGGAAATTTTGAGAATAAATATAATTCTGTGGAGAAAAAAGGAAATAAATTATGTTTCAACTAAAGTCTGAAAGAACTAATTATGAGATATACACAATTTAGAAATAATGGCAATACTTAAAGTTTATGAAAATATTTGAGGAGTTCCCTGGTGGCTCTGTGAGTTAAGGATCCAGCATTGTCACAGCTGTGGTGGCACAGGTTCAATCCCTGGTTCGTGAACTTCTGCATACCACAGGTACAGCTAAAAAAAAGTTTGAGAATTTGTAGACATGAAAGCTTATTAGTGTTCTTTTAAAATTCTAAATGTTACTTTTGTATAAGAGCTCAAAAATTATATAATACCCACCTGCTTTTATATCACAAGATGTATGTTAGATAAATATGAGACATTTGGGAATATGAAAAAAGTCCAGAAATTAAAGTAGACGAAGCTATTTCTGAGGCCAAAGAAATAATATTTCAAGTAAATTAAGGGGGCAAAGCATTGAGCGTTTTCCATAGTGGAGGTGAGGAGGCACGTGTAGCTGTTGAGCTGACACCATTCAAGGCTATCATTTCCTGCTGCCAAGAGGGTTTTATTAGAATTCTTTTTCTGGGCTTTTACTCAAAAGAATAAATGTCATTCTAATGCTAATATTGTCGAATGCCATTTACTGCTTGGATTTACTTTTCTAAAATTTGCCCTCTCTTTCTTAAATAAAGGTTTTTCTCTCCCTGGGATACTAAAAACCCTAATTTAACTAATGATTATTCAGAATAAGTAAAGCATCTTTTAGCAACTGGTTTATCAGTGTAATTCACATTAACTGCCTCAGAGGAAAAGTAGTACATCTCATGAGGGTATAATAAATATCACCTTTTCTGTTAAGCTTGATAAAGACCATTTTTAAAGAAAAAGAACCGTTTTCGCTTTGTCTCTCTCATTATTTTACTGAAATAGCCCAATGACCTGGATATTGCTTACGTCATGGCTTGACTTGTACCTCTAAGAACTGATGACCTTCCTTCCTTCTTGAAACACTTTTCTCGTTAGACTTGAGACATCACTTTCTCTTGGATCTCCTTCTCTTCCACCAGCTGGTCACCGCTTATCTGCTGACTGCTAAGTGTTAAAAACTTCGGGTGTAGCCCTAAAACCTTTTCATGTCTTTTTCTTTATTTACCCCTCTGTAATGCCGTACCCCGTCTCTTAGCTTTAAAAGCATCTATATAGCCCCGATTCCCAAATGTGCATTTCTAGTCCTCTTTACTCAGCAGCTTAACCTCTTATGGGTTCACAATCAACCATCTACTAAAATCTTTAAGTATCTAATAGCAATCTCAAACTTCACCTGTCCAAAATCCCAACTCTTGGTTCTCCACCAGCATCCCCCATCTCTCCATTGACCGTTCTCTTTGTACAGCCTTCTACACCTCAGAAAGCTGACTTTCCAGTTGCCCAGCCCCAAATCTTACTTTCTGTCTTCCTCTGACCCTCCACAGCCATCAGTAGATCCTATTGGCTTTACCGTCAAAATACTGTTTATCAAAAATCAGCACTTTCACCACTTCCATTACTTTTTTCCTGGTCTAGGCTTCCATTGTATTTCACCCTCTCACTTGAATTATTTCAAAAACTTTCAAATTGGACTCTCTTGTTCCTCCTTCACTGCAGTCTATTCGCCACAGAGAGGTAAGAACGATCTATTTAAATTTCAGGTAAAACCAGGTTACTCTTTGGCTCAAAACCTGTAAGAGCTCCTCCTCTCATGCAGAGTAAAATTCAAAGACAAAGTGACGGCAAGGCCTTACCTGACCTTGCCTCATCTGTCTCTCCCGCCTCATGTTTTTGTCTCTTGCTCCCTCCGTCCTGGCACCCACTCTGCTCTGGATTTCCTAGAACAAATGCCTCTTTCACTTTTCAAGATTATTTTCTCAGATATTATCATTTTGGAACGATCTTTCTTGAGAACTCTTTTCCTCCTTCCTGCTATTCCTGTATCCTTTACTCTGCCTTTTTCTGTAGAGCACTTTTCACTCCCAACGCAATGTATATTTGCTTGTTTATTTTTTATTTCCTACTTGAATATTAGCCTATATTCCAGATTCGAGAACTGGCATGCTAGGTAGTTACAACCAAACCTCTCACCCGAAGACAATTTAAAAAGCTGAAACACACACGCACGCACACACACGCACACACACACATACATTCTTACAAGCATCAGAGATATTAAGAAATTAGAACAAGGAAACAGAGTTAAAGAGGTGACCCCAAACCTTTTTGGATAGAATGATTTACTGAGAGTGAAAAGAAAATTGAAAGACAGAGCCTCACTAATGCCTTGGGAAATGGCCCACTTATATCCCAGATCCCAAGGACTGAAATTCAACTCTGAGGCCCTTTGGCAACTCGTTGGAAGCAGTTGAGACGCAGCTCAGCCTGTGAAGACTCAGGTGCTTGAAGGTTTGGGAACTGGCACTCACCTCCTTCAAAGACAGGGAGGCCCCAATATAATACCCCCTTTTCTGACTTGGGGCGCTCAAAGGCCATATCCTGAAGGCAAGCGATCTGGATTTTACTCTAGCCTGCAAAAACCCTCAAACCTTGGTCTTAGACTGCTAATTAACTCAGATGTTTTGTAGGGGAAAAAAAGGAAATAAATTACTTGTGGAGGAAAATAACATCATTCTGGGTCTCCAGTTCTCACCAAATGTAATTTTAATTTGTCCAACAAACTATCAAAGATTATAAAGCAAATGAAGATTCGAGACAAATGGCAAATAATGTCGCTCTAAACCACCTAAGCACTTTGTGTGTGAAAAGATGCTTAATTTAACATCATTAGTCATCAGAGATGCAAATTAAAACACCACAGCAGAGTTCCCATTGTGGCTCATTGAGTTAAGAACCCAACTAGTCTCTTAAGGATGTGGGTTCGTTCCCTGGCCTCACTCACTGGGTTAAGGATCTAGCATTGCCATGAGCTTCAGCACAGGTCACAGATGCAGCTCGGATGCAGCCACGGCATCGGCCTACAGCTGCAGCTCCAATTCATCCCCTGGCCTAGGAACTTCCTTATATGGCAGGGGTGACCGTTAAAAAAAAGAAGAAAAAAACACAACATACCACTGCCCATCAAATAAAAAAGAAAGAGGAAACTGATAACACTGAATGCTGGTGGGGAAGCAGAGCAACTGGTACTCTGCTCACTGGTAGGAATGTAAAGCAGTATAGCCGCTTCGCGGAACAGTTTGGCAGTTATTGAAAAGTTGTGTGGGAATTCCCGCTGTGGCGCAGTGGGGTAAAAATCCAGCTGCAGTGGCTTGGGTCGCTGAGTCAGTGCTGGTTTAGTCCCTGGCCTGACACGGTGGGTTGAATGTGTGGAACTGATGCAGATTCCGTCTCTGGCCTGGAAACTTCCGTACGCCATGGGTGCAGTCGAGAAAAAAAAAAGTTCAGTGTGCACTTACCATATGATCCAACAATCCCACTTCTAGATATTTACTCAAAAAAGAATAAGATATATTTCCATGCAAAAACCTGTTCACAAATGTTTGTAGTGGCTTTATTCATACTTGTCAAAAATTGGAAATATTTATCAGTTGGTAAATGGATAAACAAACCATATAAACATACAGTGAAATGGTACTCAGTAATATTTGCGAGTATATTATTGAGTAAGTATTACTAAATACTTAAATAATTAGTATAGTATTTAACACATAATAACGTCATATAATATTTTAAAAGGAGAGTCCCTTTTTAAAAAGCCCCTTTGACCCTTTCAGCACTGGTGTGACATTTCACTTCCCTCCGTGGTGGCTCCCTTCTTCTTGGGAGAAGAAGGATGATGACCGTTTAACTCGGGGAGGGCGGAAGCCCTATCACTTCACAGTTCTCCCTTCCGTTTGGCTCTCTCAGTTCCTCGTCTGACTTGTAGCTCCTTCAGCCCTCCTGCTGTCACCTGTGGTTGAGCTCATAGTCCCCTGTGATGCGGCCCGACAGCCAAGGATGTTTCCACAGGAAGGGCATTTGCTGTGGGCTCAGCTGCCTCACCAGTTCAGCCAGCGTTTTCCATCCCCTGGAGCAGAAGGGAGAAATAGACTTGTAACTTGAGGACAGGACCTTGTCTTGTGCTTCCGTAGTCACCCGTGGTCACGCACAGAGCATTAGACGTGGTAGGTGCCCAATACATGTTTGCTTTGCAAATATATATTCAACCTACGTGTGAATATTTTTAAACTATGAATGATTTAGAAAGAGTAAATTCTGCTTATGAATTAACACCACTCTAATGAATTTTTTTTTTATTTTTTTGTCTTTTTGGGGCTGTATCCACAGCATATGGAAGTTCCCAGGCTAGGGGTCTAATTGGAGATGTGGCTGCTGGCCTATACCATAGCCACAGCAACGTGGGATCCGAGCTGTGCCTGTGGCCTACAACACAGCCACAGTAATGCCAGGTCTGAGCTGCGTCTCCACCTACACCACAGTTCACGGCAACACCATATTGCCTAACCCACTGAGCAGGGCCAGGGATCAAACCTGTGTCCTCATGGATACTAATTGGATTCGTTACCACTGAGCCAGATGGGACTCTGATATTTATATTTTTAAATTGAATTTTGCAGTTAAAAAAAATTGTAAGAAATAAGATTGTGGAGAATAACAGAGTCCCAGAAAGAATTCGTACGAATCCCTATTTGTGTGGTATGTGTATACTAATCACCTTAAACAAAACCTCAACACAGCTGAATAAATGCTTTGTCTAAAGAGTTCTTTCCATGGTTAACTACTGCTAATAGATGATTTTTTTAAAAGTGATCTGTAGGTCATTTTGTTTAGCACACATTATTAATTTCCTGAAGGAGATAAGGAAAGGGAGAGGCATTTCTCACTGTGTTGTTAAAGCACAATAGAACAAGAAGGCAGGAAATCAGGAAAAAGAGGGAGTGTTATTTCTACAATACAGTAAGTGAGGAAAAAGACTAATAGAAGAATTTTTCACACATTGAGGTAAGGGGAAGTCATTTTGCCTTTTATATGATTTAGCTTAAACTTTATGCTAACTGGAGTAGCCTCTTCTGTGGACTGTTAAACATGTGTTGTACAGCTGCCTTAACCACTGAAGAACAGAATTTATGTAACAATCAAAATGGATTAATTGTGGTTCAGGCATTTGATGTAGAGCCTGGTGGCCACTGGGGGTGTGGTTGCAGGAACAGTCCTGCATCACCGAGAACTTCTAGATCCCTCATATCTTCCTGGTTCTTGATGTCCAGTGGGACGTGACAATGATAATTGGCAAGCTTGGGGCATGGGTCATCTTTGGATGAAGGTCTTTGAGTCAGTAAATGCTTCCTGTAGCTTGCTAGGTAAGGTTAATTGATGCTTGAAAGCCTCCAGTTATGACTGTGGGAAAATTTTTTTCAGTCTCTTCACTGCACCACCCCTACCCCCACCCCAAGTGTCAGCAGCACATTCATAGATCTTTATATTTTACTACTGTTATTCAAGTGGTTTCAACCCTAGGTTGTTTGTTCATGTCCAATATTCCAATTTAGTTTTCTAATTTTAGACTAATTTTATTTTTGAAGAAAGACATCCAAATGTTAAGAAAAGAGCATAGCATGTAGCAAACATAAGCACATGCAGTGAAACCCTGTGGAGAGCGGCCCAGGGGAGCTCAGATTCGGACATAAAGGTGATTACCTCCTATTCTTGCTTCGTCCAGGCTTTCACGCCAGGAGGTGGGACATGGTGGGGAGGGAGAAAGAAGGGAACTCAGCAAGCCACCCTGTCGTGGGAAGTAGAGAAGCAAACAATGGGTCCCCATGTCGTAATGATTATCTAGCCCATTCTCCCCTCCCTGTGGGAGCCAATTAATCCAAGATTTTCTGGAAGCACTGCCACTATTCTAGAAGCCACAGGCCAGTAATATTTACGCTGGAGTGGGTTACTACCTGCAGGTGGTGCCAAACTGCAGTTACAACTAGGTCAGATTTGGGTCTCAAAACTGGACTTCATTTAACTCCAGACTGGGTCATTTTATTAACCTCACTGTAAAAGAAACTCATATCTTAGGCTGCTGAATTTTTTTAGACTCTATTTATCATATTATGGTAGAACTTTACTGAATGTGTTTGTGTATTATTTCTTATTTTTTAAAACACAAATGCGATAATGTCTATATTGCTTTGCATCTTATTTTCCCCCTCACAGATATGTCTTGGATAGCTTTATGTAATGTAAATCAATTGTTTTTAATGGTTGCATTGTATCCCATTACGTAATGTTGCATGATTTATTTCACTCACCTAACAGTAACAAGATTTTTTGTCCTGCCTTTGTGATCGTTTTTGCTGTTATTACAAATAATGTAATGAGAATTCTTGGATGTACATCTTTGTGTCATTTGAAGGTATAGCTGTAGGACAAATTCCTAGAAGTGGGTTAAAGATACTCAGTGGAGAGAACGGGACTCACTAACAGAGAAATGAGATTTGAAGCCACAGGAGTTGACAAGGGGTCGGGGCTCCAGTCAGAACCTCTAGGAGCATCGAACATGAAGCACAGGACAGGAAGATGAAGAGGCAAGGGACAGAGGAACTGGTACTGGTACCTAAGAGTACCCCAATCAAGGAGCTAGAATTAGAATGGTGAAGATATTGGTTAATGATACAATACAGATTCAAAATTCAGGTAAAGAGAAAGGTCTTTGTATTATATTGTTAATTCCAGGGCTGCCCAAGAGGTACAAAATTATTCTGTTTACAAATTCTAACTGTAGATGGCATGTATACATGCATAGTTATATCTCAGGGTGCCAAGAGATATTTATAAATTAAGAGGCAGATGGTTAGGATATCAGATGCTGAACGCTTAAATCCTAGTCTCTACCAAATAGGAGTACTGCTGGTCCTCTACTGGTCCCTGCATGGTCCCAAGAGGAAATAGCATATAGACACAGAAGGCAAGCCAGGCAAATATGAAATTTTTTTCCTCTGAGGGTGGATCCCAAGCCCCAGAGCAGAACTCCAGTTAGACTGAACCAAATGGAGAACTCCTTTTAAATATTTTTTCAAATTTAAATACTTTTATTCTTTTATAAAAATAATATATAATTGGGGCAGAAAATGAACCCCCCCCCCCCCGTAATTCTAGGCCTCAGAGGTAAATGTTATAACCAACTTGGGTTATATCTTCCTAGCATCTCTTTTAACAGCTGCGTGGGATGACCCTGGAGCGGTGTGTGCTCTATTTAACCCCTGCGGTACTGATGAGCATTTAGACCGTGATCGTCTTTCCTCCGTTATGTGTAACTCTACAGAAAATATCTTTGTACTTAGATCAGCATGCCCTTAATGAGTTATTGCCTTAGGAGGAGTACCTAGAAGTGAAATTTCTAGATCATGAGTCTGCAAATTTTATATTTGGATCCGTATCATCTAGCTACCTTTCAAAAAGGTCCCACAGACTCTGCACTCAACAATAATATAGCACTTTTGGTTTCGCTATATTCTGTTTGCAAGACTGAAGACTTGGATGTAAAAATTGGACGTTTTCTTCTCTATGTAAATTGTCAGTTCACGTGTTGGTCTGTTGTTCCAGTTATGTACAGTTGTTTAACAGACTACCCCATATAAAACAAGCACTATTTTATTATGTCATGATTTTGTGGGTTAGGAATGTGGCCAGAACTCAGCCAGGTGATTCTTCTCTCCACATGATGATGAGTGGGGTCCCTTGATGGGATGGAGCCTTGTCTGGGGTGGCCTGGAGGGCCCAAGAGAGGTTCATTCACTGATGGAATCCTGGTGGCGATAGGTAGAAAGAAGGCTGTGCTCAGCCGGGCCTGGTCCTTCTCTGTAAAGACTCAGAGCCTGTCTCTGTGGACCCCCCAGCAGGGAAGCCTAACTGCTTACAGGTGGCTCAGGGCTCCAAGAAACCAAAATGAAAGCCGTCAGTCACCTCAAAGCCTAGAACCATAACTGCCATAGAGTCACGCCCACTATCTAAACTGGTCAGAGTGGCTGGATTGCCCCAGATTCAAGGAGAGGCCTGATACAGCCTACCTCTCAATAGGAAGAGTATCAAAGAATTTATGGCCATCTTTAGTCTGTCACAAATGCTAAGATTAGTAATTCCTTTTTTTTAAAAAAAGCATAGTTGACTTTTTTTTGAAGTGTAGTTGGTAATGTATTTCTTACTTATTAAAAAAATCTTCCCATTTCTTGGAGAACTCTTACTTGAACATGGTGAAAACTTCCTAAATAGTTCTTTAATTTCATTTGTAAGTATTTTACCAAAAGTGTTTGCTTCTATATTAATATATGATTGTTTTATAGTTGCTGTTTTAAGTTTTGGTAGTAAGTTAATTTTAGTTTTTTGAAATAATTAGAAGGTTTCTATATTTTTATCTTTGAAGCAGTTTACAAAGGATGAGAAATCACAAATCATGTAATTTCTGAATATTTGAAAGACTTATCCACAAAGCTTTCTGTGCCAGGTTTCTTTGGAAGGAATTCTCAGGTCGTTTAAAAATTTTGTTATTAGTGTGCAGATTGGATAATTGAGTCAGGAACGGTCACTAAATGTTTTTTTTTTCATACTTAATTCTAAAATTGTGCATCATGGCTTTGCATATGAACTTGGAAAGTCCTTTGTAATATTAAAGACGGGTACAAAGTGCTCAAGAAATGTGGAAAGGGAGTAGCTTTTGGTTTATTGCAGGTACAAGAAGCTGATTTTAGAGTTCATCTTAATTTTTTTTCATAAAATTCAAGAAGATACAGACTCTTTGAAATAAATTTTAAAAAGAAAGGAGTTCCCATCGTGGCGCAGCGGAAACGAATCTGACTAGAAACCATGAGGTTGCGGGTTCGATCCCTGGCCTCATTCAGTGGGTTAAGGATCCAGCTTTGCCGTGAGCTATGGTGTAGGTCGCAGACACAGCTCGGTTCTGGCATTGCTGTGGCTGTGGTGTAGGCCAGCAGCTGTAGCTCCAGTTAGGAACCTTCATATGCCCCAAGTGCGGCCCTAAAAAGCCAAAAAAAAAAAAAAAAAAAGAAGAAGGAGAAGAAATTTATAAGGTAGTGAGTGAGACCTGAGCTTGAGGGGCAGGCAAACAAGTTAAGTTAGGGCTGTTAAAAGCATTTTACCCATGGCATTAGGGGATCAAAGCGTATTTGTTGGTGAGTATGTGAAGGATACATCAGTCAGTGAATGGTTAGGAATACCAGCCTCACGGAGGCTGCAGGAGACTGAGAGGCCCTCCAAGACTAAGGGGATGCAGTCTACCTGCTGCTTGTGACGCACGCCCGACTCGTTCCCCTCCACACCCCTGAGCTGTCGCATGTTTATCCTCCGTGCCAAAGTCCAGCCTGAGTGACTCTCTGTTTTTCTCACCTCCATTGCTTGCTGCCAAGTCTGCCTGACCTCTTCCCATCGCTGAGTGTTGCACAGGCCGTGGCTGTTTTTAAACACTTACTTTTCCCTAGCAGTTCATAAGGTGTATCCTTGAATTCTGGATTTTCTTAGGCTACACATTTCAGCTCATGGAAGGCTGTCTAGATGGAGGAAACCACTGAGCTGATGATAGGAGCAAGAGGACATTGCAGGAGGCCTGAGTATGGTTATCAGAGGACAAAAGACCTCATCTGAGGCAAGGTTATTGGGTTCAAAGGCAATGCTAGGAGGGTGGACACATGAGAAGTAAAAAAACCATAACCCTGTCAAATAGAATAAATGTCAGTGGGGTGTATGTTCAGCATTTGAAGTCATGAAATCTTAAATGTTTAATTTATCCAGTCCAGTGTATGAAATCAAAAAATCCTTTCGGTGAGATTTCCCTCGACAGTTCCTAAGATGTGAGCCGTTTGCAAGCAGAGAACAAGTGTTTTTATCTCTGGTGCCTCTAGTACCTACATTGTCTCTGGTCCAGCCTGGCCCTGCTGAGTTTAGCCTATTTTGCCTCCCAGTTAAGGATCTGTGTGCTGCTTCCACTGGCCTTTTAAAAGTATGCAATTGAATAATCCTTAGTAAATTTGCGGAGTTGTATAACCGTTAGTTACCACAATCAGAATTTAAGAACACTTCCATCAGCGCACACACACACACACACACACACCGCTCATGCTTCTTTGCAGTCAAAACTCTCTCACCTCACCACACCCCTACCCCCAGCCCCAGACAACCAGTAATCTACTCCCTGTCCTTATAGAATTTCCTATTCTGAGTATTTTGTATAAATGAAGTCGTGCAATATGTGGTATTTTGTATCTGAACTCTTTCATTTAGCACAGTAGTTTGATGTTCATACATATTGAAACATACCGTACTGGATTGCTTTTTATTCCTGGAATGGTGTTCCACTGCATAGATGTACCGTGTTCTGTTGATCCATTTGCAAGTTTGTGACATTCGTGTCGTTTCCACTTTGGGATATTCCTGTCCGTGATCATGTTCCTATGAACACTCACCTCCAGATCTTTGTGTAGACCTGAGTTTTCCTTTCTCCTGGTTAGATAAATAGGAGTGGTATTGCTGGGTCATATGGTGACTCTGTGTTTAACATTTTAAGAAACTGACAGATGGTTTGCAGAATTACTACACCATTTTACATTCTTACCAGCAGAGTGCAAGTGTTACAGTTTATCTACGTTCTCGCCAACACTTGGTTTTGTTTTGTTTTGGCATTTTATTTGATGTATTTTATTTTATCCTATTTCCTTACTGAGGTATAGTTGATTTACAGTGTTGTGTTAGTTTCCGGTGTACGGCAAAGTGATTCAGTTATACATACATATATATCTATTTCTTTCAGATTCTTTTCCCTTAGAGGTTATTATAAAATAGTGAGTATAGTTTTTTGTGCCATACAGTAGGTCCTTATTGGTTATCTATTTTATATATAGTACTGTGTAAATATTAATCCCAAACTCCTAATTTATTCCTTCCCCACTTTTCCCTTGCATAATCATAAGTTTATTTTCTGTCTTTTTTGTGTATAAGTTCATTTGTATCATGTTTTTTAGATTCCACTATATATATAAATATATCGTATGGTATTTGTCTTTCTCTGACTTAATTCACTTGGTGTGACAATCTCAAGGTCCATCCCTGTTGCTGCAGATAGCATTATTTCATTCTTTTTATGGCTGAGTAATATTCCATTGTGTGTGTATATATATGTGTGTGTGTGTATCTCACATCTCATATCTTTATCCTTTCATTTGTTGATGGACATTTAGCTTGCTTCCATGTCCTGGCTATTGTAAATAATGCTTCCGTGAATGTTGGATTGCATGTATATTTTCAAATTATGGTTTACTCCAGATAAATGCCCAGGAGTGGGACTGCAGGATCCTATGGTAGTTCTAATTTTAGTTTTTTAAGGAACCTCCATACTGTTCTCCATAGTAGCTGTACCAATGTACATTACCACCAACAGTAAAGGAGGGTTCCTTTTTCTCCACACTCTCTCCAGCATTTATTATTTGTAGCCTTTTTTTTTTTTTTTTGTCTTTTTAGGGCCACACACGTGGCATATGGAGGTTTGCAGGCGGGGGTTCAGATCAGAGCTGTAGCTGCTGGCCTACACCACAGCCACAGCAACATGGGATCTGAACTGCATCTATGATCTAACCACAGCTCACAGCAATTCCAGATCCTTAAACTGCTGAGCCAGACCAAGGATCGAACCCACATCCTCATGGATACTAGTCAGGTTCATTAACCACTGAGCCACAATGGGAACTCCTATCTGTAGACTTTTTGATGATGGCCATTCTGACTGGTGTGAGGTGATACCTCATGGTAGTTTTGACTTGCATTTTTCTAATAGTTGGTGATATTGAACATCTTTTCATGTGCTTGTTAGCCATCTGTATGTCTTCTTTGGAGAAATATTTATTTAGATCTTCTGCCCATTTTTTTATTGGGTTGTTCAGTTTTTGGGTATTGAGATGTAGAAACTGTTTGTATATTTTGGAGATTAATCCCTTGTCAGTTGCTTCATTTGCAAATATTTTCTCCCATGCTGTGGGTTGTCTTTTCATGTTTTTAATGATTTCTTTTGTTATGCAAAAAATTTTAGGTTTAATTAGGCCCCATTAGTTTGTTTTTATTTTTATCACTCTAGGAGACAAAGCCAAAAAGATTCTGTCAGAATGTTCTGCCAATGTTTTCCTCTGGGAGTCTGATAGTATCCAGTTTTACATTTAGGTCCATAATTCATTTTGAGTTTATTTTTGTGTATGGTGTTAGAGAATGTTATAATTTTATTCTTTTACCTGTAGCTGTCTAGTTCTCCCAGCACCACTTATTGAAGAGACTGTCTTTTCTCCATTTGTATGCTTGCCTCCTTTATCATAGATAACTGACTGTACGTGTATAGGTTTATTTCTGGGTTTTCTATCCTTTGATAGAAAGGATAGATCTATATTCCATTGATCTATATTTCTGGTTTTGTGCCGGTACCAAATTGTTTTGATAACTGTAGCTTTGTAACGCTTCTGAAGTAAAAAAACCTAATTCCTCCAGCTCCATTTTTCTTTATCAAGATTGCTTTGGCTATTCGGGGTCTTTTGTGTTTCCATACAAATTATTAAAATTATTTGTTCTAGTTCTGTGAAAAATGCCATTGATAATTTGATAGGAATTGCATTGAATCTATAGATTACCTAGAGTAGTATAGTCATTTTTACAACATTGATTCTTCCAGTCCAAGAAGAAAGTATATCTTTCCATCTGTTTGTATCATCTTTGATTTGTTACATCAGTGTCTTACAGTTTTCAGAGTACAGGTATTTTATCTCCTTAGGTATGTTTATTCCTAGATATTTTATTCTTTTTTGATGTGATAGTAATTGGGGTTGTTTGCTTAATTTCTCTTTCTGATATTTCATTGTCAGTGTATGAAATGCAAGAGATTTATGTATATTAATTTTGTATCCTGCAACTTTACCAAATTCATTGGTGAGCTCTAGTAGTTTTCTGGTAGCATCTTTAGGATTTTCTGTGTTATTATTTATTTTTATGTATCTACTTAGTTACTACAGATCTTTCTATCCGTTGGCTTTGATGGTATTATAAAGACTGTGCGTAAAAACTGTGTGGAACCCATGCCACCTTCCTAGATTCCTAGGTGGAAGCTGCAGAACCACATTTTAAGAAATAGATTAGTTATCCTTTGTAGGAACTTTGTACCTATGCATACCTTCCAGCGGTTGTACTCAAATCTAGAAATCCTAGTACTTCTGTAAATATATCACACTATTTAAAGCTTATTGTGTGTGTGTGTGTGTGTGTGTATCAGAGACTGTTAATTCTATCCCAATATCCAATCTTCTGTTTTTACATAGAAATAGAATTACTGGGTGGACATAACCAAAAAGTACATTTCCCATCCTCCACTGCAGCTACACATAGCTATAAAACTAAGTTCAAGTGAATTGGATGTGAGGAAAAAATGTTGTGTGTTCTTAGACAAAGGAGATGAGCCCACTTCTTGACCCTTTTCCACATCTTTCCTGGAAAGTGGAAATAATGGTAAAGGCTGGACTTGCCCTCTTGGACCATGCATGGACACCACGTGTCCATGAAATGGGTACGTCATCAAAATAGAAGCAGCCTGGGTCTCTGATGACTCTAGGGCCACCATACCAGGCCTGGATGCTTAGCTGAATTCTAACATTAGAAGTACATGTCTTGGTTAACCCAGGTTTATTTTGAAGGTCTCTATTACAACAGCTAAAACGTGAAGTCACTAACATCTGGAAAGCCCCTAGGGGGGAAAAAACATGGCTACATGAATATGAATCTGATCACACAAGGAAAGGTAGGATAATGCAGTAAAAAGTGCACTGGACTCAAGATAAGCTTACTGGAGGTTTAGCTAGTCAGCTTTGTGACCCCAGGAAAGTCTCTGTCATTTGTGTCCTCATCCATAAAACCAGGTGTTTTTTTTTTTTTTTTTTTTGGGGGGGGGGCTCCTGCACCTGCAGCCTATGGAAATTCTCCTGCTAGGAGTTGAATCAGAGCTGCAGCTGCCAGCCTATGCCACAGCCACAGCAATTCCGGATCCTGAACCCACTGAGCGAGGCCACGGATTGAACACGTTCTTAACCTGCTGAGCCACAGTGGGAACTCCAAACCAGGTGGTTTTATCTAGTTAAAAATAAAAATTTTAAAACTAGAAAACAAGAGTTCCCATGCAGCTCTGATCTGACTCCTGGCCTGGGAGCTTCCGTATACTGCAGGTTCAGCCGTAAAAATGAAATGAAATGAATGAAATGAAATGAAATGAAAAAGAAAACAGAAAGCATCTGGCTTAAGCAGTGCTTCAGTGCATTCGTTTTCATTGGTAAAGCAACTCAGTAAAAATTTTAAGTGCATAACTTGAACCTTTGGTACCAGCCTTCTCTAATGAAATAATAAGATGATAATCATATTCAGCAGCTGCATCATTTGACCAGAGCTAAGAATTCTCCATAGATCAGCTTTTTAAAATCTTCCCAGTAGGTGTCATTATTATCCCCATTTCAAGATGAGAAATCTGAGGGTCAAGGACAATAAGTACCTTGTCCTGTCCTGTATCAGTTAGTCTTACAGTGCCCCCACAACTATACCTAACTAGTCTTTGAAACATATTAGGAAATCAGTGGTGTTTATTGGCCATTGGTGCATGGCCTCTTCAGCAATTGTGACTAGGAGTCATTCTTATACTTTAAAATGAGTAAACAGGAGTTCCCGTCATGGCTCAGTGGAAATGAATCTGACTCGTATCCATGAGGATGCAGGTCCTGTCCCTGGCCTCGCTTAGTGGGTTAAGGTCCGGGATTACCATGAGCTGTGGTGTAGGTCGCAGACACAGCTCGGATCCCGCATTGCTGTGGCTGTGGCATAGGCCAGCAGCAGCTGTAGCTCCGATTCAACCCCTAGCCTGTGAACCTCCATATGCCACGGGTGCAGCCTTAAAAAGACAAAATAAAAAATAAATAAAATGAATAAACAGCTCTTGCAAATACGCCCACTAGGTTAAGGTGACATGTGGAGCCATCATTGTGAATCATCTAAGGAACACAGGGAAACTTGAGCTAATGGTGAAGCTTAGCTGCCAAATGCTGAAAACAGGATAAGCAGCTCTCAAGAACTGGTGACCTGCAACACTGGGCAGTGTGACTCCAAGGACTCCGAGGACTCAGCCTCCTGGGTTTGGCTGGCAGCTGTGATTCTAGGTGGGGGTCAGGCTCCAAGCTGTGCTGTTTCTGCCTGATGCACTTTGCAGAGGCACATCAGAGAAGCTAAGCCTGATGGACTCTGAACACTAGCTGGGTTTCGGTTGTTTTGGGTTGGTCTTTTTTCCTGGCAACAAAATTAAAACTGCACCTTGGGATTTATCCACCCTTTTGCTGATCTCGATGTGAACTGTGCAGTAAAATCCCTGTGCACAGCGCTGACCATCTCCCAGGGTGTTGCTTAAACTGTGACTGAGCACAAATGGAAAACATCGTCTTGTTGAAGTCAGCACACAGAATTAATCTCTTAAAGTGGGAAAAGAATTCATTTCACTCTGTAAGATAAATAAACACAAAGTGTGGTGAAGTCAGAGGTGTTAGAAGGAGATGTCTTGGGAAAGGATCCTGAACGCTTGGGAGACATTTTTAATGCTACTCTGATGCCTTATGTGATTGTGAAGAAGCTTTGGGTTCGTTTTTTAAACATACTTAATATGTAAGATTTTTAACCTGCCCTTATTCACTTTCAGTGCTTTTTAACATTGGGAAAGGTAAAAACTTAAAGTGTCTTGACCTTTTCTTCCAGCTCGTAGATGCATAAGTATATTACTTAAGTAAATATGAAATTAGGAGCATCTCAGTATTTAAAGCCAGTATGAAATAAGGCTCTCTACTTTCTACCCCATCCTTGATTTTGTTTTTACCTTGACTCTCAATTTCATGCTGTGGCTTTTTTTTCCCCTAAGTTTGATTCATGAACCATCTGCTTGGAATCACCAGCACTGCTTGTTTCAGTGTTGTTCTGAAACTTCCGGGGAAAGGAAATCAGATCACAGAACATTTCTCTCCCAGTACCCAGTGAAGTGAACAAACATTGTTTTCTAAAAGGTCAAAAATTCATCAGTAGCAATCGAAATTGAAAAAGGATAAAACTTCATGTAATTAACTTTGAAAAGTAGCTCTTAAACTTGCTGACCACACCCACTCCCCAGAAAGGGAACCCAGGAGAGGTGAGTCAACAGAATTCTGATATCCTGAACTCATCTGGATTTGAAGAGCAGCTGGAGGATTCGTGTGGGAACTCTGAGCATAGGAGCCATTCTCTGCACATCTTGGCTGAGGCAAGAGAGGATGAGAGGGCCAGCTATTCTCCAAAGTCATTACTGAGTTGGAGGAGCTAACCAGAGCCTGTGGATTAGGAAATTCCCGGCCCTCACTGGGAAGACCGGGAATGCCCAGCTAAAGGACATTCACTAGTTGGGATTCAGAAGAGAGAATTCAGTCCAGGATCCCAGCAAGGGCTGCAGGCAGTTCCAGAGGAGCTCGTCTCCTTCCCACACTGAAGTCTCAAGCTGCAGAAAAGTAAATAGAAAATGACATCCAGCCCCTAAATTGCTGTCCACCGGGCTGATAGTTTCCAGGGAAGATACAAAGAAGGTCAACCAGAACTACAGAGATAGTTTCCAGGTCAGAGAAACTGGAGAGTACACAAAACTGCCTAACTGTAGCTTGAGCAAAATGAAAATAAATGGCATGTTAAGAAAAAAAAAGTCACGTTAATCTTGTAAATGTGCCAGAGAGAGAGAGAAACAAGAACCAGACATGAAGCAAATAGCATGGAAGAAAAAGAAACCCAAAAAAACGGAAGAAAACTCTCCCAGATTGCCTTGTGCTAAGGGAAAACTTAAAAATATGCTATCAAAAAAATAACTCAAAGACAAAATGCTGAAACAACAGAAAAATGAAAGAGAAATTGCAAGGCTAAGGAAACCTGTCAGAACCAAAGTAATACTATTACAGATCTAATAGGTAAAGTTAGAAATCAAAGAACAGTCTAGACACAACCGAAGAGTTACTGGCATTGAAGGATAACTTCATCACTATGAGCACAGCAGAAAACTACAAAGAAATTAAAACAACAGAGATAAAAGAAGATGTTCAAATCTAGAGAGTACAAAATACAGGTAATTATTGTCCCTGAAATTGTATACTCAACAATAGAAGGTAAAAATTATTCAGAAATACAGTGAAGGAAAATTTCCCTGAAGTGAAAGAATGAAATCTGCTATTGAAAGGGTCACCATATGCCCAGAAACTATTTGATGTAAAACATTACACATGGATTTAAGATATTTAACTTTAGGGATTACAAAAAAAAAAGGGTTTCCTAAGGCATCCAAGCAGGAAAATCCAGCTACCTGTAAGGGGTAAAGTGAGGCTGGCCCCTTCTCTTCCTCTGAAGACAGATGAGCAGTACCTACAATTTCTACAGTAAAGAATGTGAGACCCAATGATATTATACTAAGCCAAGTTATTGTTTAAGTTGCAAGGAAAAAAGCAGACATTTCTAGACATGCAAAAAATAACAAAAGGCGGGAGGGGAAAAAGAAAAAGGAAGGAGGGAAAGAAGGAGGAATGGAAGAAAAATAAAGCCCATTTTAAACACACACATGCACACGCGCATGCACAGACACACACACACACACACACACACACACACACACACACTTCTTTAACAGTAAAAACAAGCCAATCAAGAGATGAGGTTAAATCACCTAATACTTCTATCAATTTTTTTTCCTGTGGTTGTCAAGGACTAGATTCAAATTTCGAAAGAAACCTCACCTGCTTCGGGGCACGGATTGAAATGCTGAGGACAACAGGGGAGTGGGAAGGAACAAAAGCGTAAAAGCCAGTCTTCATTAAATTGACAATTTTTTGTCAACTTAACACTCCCTGTGCTCTATAGCCTCATCGGTAACATGAAAGTGGTAATCTCTGCTTCACAGGCGTATTGGGAAGAGTAAAGAGAAAAGGTATGTAAAGACCAGACCACAGAGCCCGAGACATTGTTAAGTGCTCAGTGATTGTAGTCTCTTTTCCACCTCCACCCGTTTCTCATAGCCCTAAACACTGGTGTTTGTTTTGTTTTGTTGGTTCACTCAGGCTCACTATGTTATACCGGTGTAATTCTCTGGTTGAGTAATTTATGGCTCAACAGTGAAGTATTTACTAGCAAACACTTCATAAAGCAGCATGGGGGAAATCATGGGCTTTGACATTAGAACTAGGCTCTGATTCTGTGTTACCTCTGGCATACAACTAGCACGGAAATCTGAAGAAGAAAGGGAGAAAGGAACAGAAGCAATATGTGAAACAATAATTACTGAGACTTCTCCCAAATTAATGTCAGATGGAAAGCCACAGATCCAGGAAATTCAGAAAACATCAAAAGGATAAATGCTCCTCCCCAAAGTGCACCTACGCCTGTCATATTCAAACTGCAGCAAATCGAAGGTAAAGAAGAAATACTGAAATAATCTAGAAGGAAAAAAACACCGTGTATCTATAGAGAAGCAAAGACAAGAACTACGTCCAGCTTCTCAGAGACCAGTCAAGAAGAGAGGGGTGAAATATTTAGTATTGTGAGAGAGGGAAGAAAACTTACCAACCTAGAAATCTGTGTCTTGTGTAATTATCCTTCAAAAATGGAGAAATACTGGGAGTTCTCTTGTGGCACAGCTGGTTAAGGATGTGGCATTGTCACGGCTGCAGCTGGGGTTGCTGCTGGGGCACGGGTTCCATCCCTTGCCTGGAAACTTCTCATGCTGCCAGAGCGGCCAAAAAAAAATTATTAAAAAAAATGGGGGAAAAATTATCTTAGATGATCAAAAACTGAGGGAGTTTGTTGCCAGTAGGTTTGCCTTGCAAGTAATACTAAAAAGTTCTTCAGAGAGAAGCAAAATGATATAGGTTGGAAACTTGGATCCTACCTAAAGAAAAGGAGAGCATCAGAGAAAGAAACAGTGAAGGTAAAATAAAAAACTTTTATTCTTAATGTATCGAGTGGATAACAGTTTGAGAAAACAGAAATGTATTCATTGATTATAGTTTACGGATAAGTGAAATGGATAACAGCAACGATACAAGAGGTGGGAGGGAGGGATTGGAAATTGTATTATTATGTAAGGTACTTGCACTATCTGTGAGGAGACACGGTCCTATTTGAAAGTGGGCCTGGATCGTCAGTGTATATTGCAAACGCTAGGGCAACTACTAAAAAAAAAAAGCAATAAAATAGAAAAAGAAAATCAGTATTAGTTATAGCCCATATATATTATTATTAAGACAGGAGAGGAAATTGAATCCTATAAAATGCTCCGTTAAAACCACAAAAGACAGAAAAGGAGCAAAAGACAGAAATAAGTAGTCATAAGAGCAATGAGAAAATAGTAGCAAATACTGTAGCTATTCACCCCACTGTATCAATAATCACTTAAAAATGTCAGTGGTCTAAATATACCAGTTAAAAGATTGAGATTGTTAGGACCAGGGAAATGGAGGTAGCGTGTTTGAAATAACAATACAATAATAAAACTATTACTGTTAAGAAAAAGAACATATTTTTTGAATAGGAATAAATCAACATTTTAGACAACTCAAAACTTAGACAATATAACAGGATCTTACGGCTGGATGAGATTTTGAAGGGCATTCAGTCTATCCGTCTTTCCTTCTTGATTCTGGGACATGTTTGAGGTCACAGGGTTTCTTTTTTAAGACATGTTTCAGTTTTTCATTTGAATAGATGAATATTGGTTTTTCTGAGCAATGAGGAGAAAAAAATGAACCATCCTAATACTCTTTGAACTTCCGATTCCAGTTGTGTCTGATGACCTACTTCTGTGATTTTTTTTTCTTTTTTCTCTGTGATTTTTTTTCTTACCCTTCAGTTTGTGCATCATTCACCCTCCCTTATTCCCCACCCCCAGCTTTTTCTTTAACTCATTTGTGTTGAGGTTCTCTCACATACTCGATATTGTTTTCCGGGTATCTCAGGCTTCACGGTTCCTAGTCGGATTCGTTTCCACTGCACCACAGGAACTCCATGTTCCACAAATTCTGATGTATTTTTTACTGAAAAAAAAAAAAGTTTTTTTTTTGTCTTTTTGTCTTATCTAGGGCAGCACCCACGGCATATGGAGGTTCCCAGGCTAGGGGTCTAACAGGAGCTGTAGCCGCCGGCCTTCACCACAGCCACAGCAACACGGGATGCGAGCCGCGTCTGCAACCTACACCACAGCTCATGGCAACGAGGGATCCTTAACCCATTGAGCAAGGCCAGGGATCGAACCCACAACCTCATGGTTCTTAGTCGGATTCTTTAACCACTGAGCCACAATGGGAACTCCTGAAAAATTTTATGTATGTAAGATCTGTAGTGATGTTTTCTTTCATCCTAATGTTGATGAATTGTGACCACTCTGTAGTTTTTCTTATTGGTATCGCTAGAAGTTTATAATTTACTTTTTATCTTTTCAAAGAATCAGTTGTTCGTTGCATTGATTTTTCCCTATTATCTTTGTTTCCACTTTCATTAATTTCTGCTTTTTTCCTCTTTCGCTTACTTTAGGTTTCATTTGCTCTTCTTTTAAAAAATTTCTTAAAATGGAAAATTGGATTATTGATTTAAAGCCTTTCTTCTTCTTAAATGTTATTGTTTAATACTGTAACTTTCCCTCTGAGCACTACTTTAACTACATTCCACAAGTTTTGATATACATTTTATTGAAAATTTTTAATTTTTCAGAAAAAAATTTCTAATTTTGCTTGTGATTTCTTTCTTGATCCATGGGATATTTAGAAATATGCTGCTTAATATCCAACTAGTTGAGTATTTTCCAGTATTTTTTTTTTCTGTTACTGATACCTCATTTAACTCCACTGCAGTTAGAGAATGTATTTTGTATGATTTCGTTCTCTTAAATTTGAGACTTATTTTGTCACCCTGAACACGGTTTATCTTGGTGAATATTCCACATGCATTTGAAAAGAACGTGTCTTCTGCTGTTGCATGGTGTGTCCTATAAATGTTCGTTAGATCAAGTAGTTTGGTAGTGTTAATCAGCCTTTTGCATACTCACTGATTTCCTTGCTATTTGTTCTATAAACTACTGACAAAGCAGTGCTGAAGTCTCCAGCTATAATTATATGTTTTTCTATTTTTTCTTCCATTTCTATGAATATTTTCTTCATGTATTTGAAGTTCTGTTATTAGGTGCATACACATTTGTCATTATCACATGTCTCTCTTTGTCCCAGATAATATTCCTTGTTCTGAAATATACTTTGTCTGAAAATATTGATGTTTCTTTTCCATTCTTTTATTCTGTCTGTGTCTTTGTTTACGTGACGTTACAGTGTACATGGGACTCCAATTTCACATACTGATATTGTCTCCCAAGTTACTGATGCTCTGTTTATTTCTATTAGTATTTTTATCTCCGTATTATTCATTTAGGATAGTCACTGATCTTTTATTCTAAAATATTTAAGCTGCTGCTAATGTCATTCATTGTATTTTTCATTTCAGAGATGGTGTTCTTATTTTCTAGAAGTTTCATGATTCTTTCTTTAATACCTTTCAGTCTTCTCCTGTGCCTTCTTGAATTTCTTCTCCCTTCTTTAATATATGGCTTTTAAAAACATCCTTGATTTTTATAATAGTTTTTAAATAATAGCTTTTTAAAACATCCTTGTCTGCTAATTCCATTATCTTTGTCATTTTTGGCTCTGGTCATGACTCTTCTCCCCCTGCCTCCCACTCCCTGGTTATGGATCTTATTTTTTCTGCTCCTTTGCATACCTCATAATTTTTTAAAATTGAAGTCAGGACATTGTATTGTTTACTTTTTGTGGGATGCTGCACTTCGTTGTGAACTTATGTAGCACTGGACTTTTATCTAATGTGTAACTGTGTCACTTGAAATTGGTTGGATTGTTTCAAGGCTTGCTTTAAAGCTTAGGTTGGATCCAGAGTAGCCTTACTACCAAGAAAGCAATTCCCTTCTCAGGGTATTTCTTAGGTTTTTTTCTCTGAACTCAGGTGGTTTCTCTCACATATGCACAGCTCACTACCCATCGGAAGACTTCAGAGCTCTCTCTCCATCAGCCCACTTCCTTTTGGACAGAAAGTCTAGCTGCCTTGGCCTCCTCGGACTTCAATCTCTATCTCCTCAACACAGTGAGACTGCTGTGCTTTGCCTTACCGCTTCTTGTACCATAATCTAGAAATCTATTCCAGGCAGAAAACTGGGGAAGTTTACGTATCTTCTCTCAGGGATTACAGTCCTACGTTGCCTGGTGTCCAGCGTCTAAAAGCCATTACTTGATACATGTCTGAATTTCTAATTGTTTAAGACAGAAAGGTAAATCCAGTCCTGGTTACTTGGTCATGGCAGGAGGTGAAATTACATGCACATTAGCTTGGCCAAACTTAACTCTACAACTCTCTGGATGCACAAATGTGCAATTTTTGTGGTCTAGAATTTAATGGTTACAGATATATATGGCTGCCATAAGTTTGGAATAACCAAGACAGGCAATATTTTCAATGTAGTGTCTATGATAACTCTGATGACCACAGTACTGGTGGGAAACTATTCTAGCCTGATGATACTGCTCTGGTTTCTTGTCTACAACTGCGGATATGTGCTTGAATGGGTTAGTAATGCTGAGTGCAGTGTGTTGTCTCCATGTAAATACGGGGAGTATCCTGAAGGATGGGGGGAGTGGAGGAAGAAGGCTCTGGTGATGACTTCCTCTGTTTCTGGACACAAACAGATGTTGCTATTAACAGATTTGCAAAAGGGATTACAAGAGCTGAAGTGCGAGGAGACCCCACCGCTGGTGTCCTTTGAGCAAGACTGAAGGTTGGGATAGGAAAGGAAAGAGAGAGTCAAGACCCACTATCCATTTCCTTGACTTTATTTTTAATCAGATTGAACGCCTCTCTTGTATGGAGAGCTAGCTCCTGATACAAAGGATGCCAGGTTTCATGGATGCTCAGAGAGAAAAAAGAGACATTGGTGTTGTCTGTTCTCTCTCGGCAGCAATTCTGGATATGCCTTACAGTGGCAACTACCAGGCTCTGGTTGCTAAATACTGGGTTTGGAGCGCTTTATTATAATCATCCCATTTTATTTTAAGAGCATATTTTAATTGGGTGGTTTTGACTTATTTGGAGTTGTCAGAATTCATATACCACAGCAGAATAACCTTAGGGATTTTGAAATGTGTGTCTCAAAATAGAACTGGGGAAAAAAAGGGAGGAGTAGAGTCTGTATTGGTTTTAAAATCCACTGGAGCAGGGGAAATTTACAGTCTGGGCTGATTCTAGACTCTCCCGACATCACTGCTGATTCTGCACTTTGGGCGGCAGATTGTCGTTTCAGTGTTGCCGTTTTGTTCATTTTAAATGATCTGTTCAGAACAAAATACTCTCTGTTAAGAAAACTTTGGGCTGAATTATTTTACCAAAACAGTTCCCGTGTCATACTAAAAGATGAGATTTGCCACATCAATAGTATTTTGGGAAAGCCAGTTACAATGATAATGAAGTGCCCTGAATACTAGAAAAGATATGAGAGCTAAAATTCAGAAAGCTGTTCATCTCCAGCTTTGTAAAATTTTGAAACAGGGCCATCTAGTGGAACTCCCTAACTATGAGACCATGAGTGCGTCCTTTAAAACCTTACGTTCAAGTTTTTTAAATAAAATAAAATTAAAACTTTTTATCTTAATAAAAATTTTGAAATCCTTTCAATGCCTCTAAATCCAAATTAACTATGTCTTACATAACCTTCTCAGAAATATCTTTCCACTCAAATTCCTGCACTGATTAGTTTGGTATTATCGTGATCTGTGGATGCACATTCAATTAAGTTTCTGAAAGTTCTAAGTTGTTTACTGTTTTTCCCTTCCTAGGAAAAAATAGCCCCTTCTAGCCTGCTTCCTCTTACATTACCACCCCTTCCACCGTGAAATCTCACTGGAGAATTAAGAAACGTATAAATGTGACAATCTGAGAATTAGTAGGACAGTGTATGACATAGGATTAAGATGTCTGTTACAAGGAGTTCCTGTCATGGCTCAGTGGTTAACAAATCCAACTAGGAACCTTGAGGTTGCGGGTTCGATCCCTGGCCTTGCTCAGTGGGTTAAGAATCCGGCATTGCCAGGGGCTGTGGTGTAGGTTGCAGACGCGGCTCGCATCCTGTGTTGCTGTGGCTGTGGTGAAGGCCGGCAGCTACAGCTCCTGTTAGACCCCTAGCCTGGGAACCTACATATGCCGCGGGTGCGGCCCTAGATAAGGCAAAAAGACAAAAAAAAAAGTAACTGGAAACAAACCATCAAACACATAGTTGGAATTACATGAAGTGTCACCTAAGAGTGTTTCCTGGGACTGGTCGGGAAGAACAGACCTCTAAGGAGAGGTTATGTACAAATTTCTCCCTAACCAAATGAGGTGGAGGTTCTGTTGACCAAATACATTTCATTCCCTCCCTGGAAACTCAGCTAAATTGCATTTCGCAGCATCTCCTGCAGTTAGATGGGGTCCTGCAACTGAGGTCTGGCAGATGGAGTGTGAGTGCATGAGAGACACAGCCCTTCCAGCCCCAAACGCCCTGCGCCTCCTGTTTCTTTAGTCGCCCTCCCCCCGCCCCCGCCCCCCATCACCTGGTGGGTGTCATGGCCCCCACGGAGAGCCAGAGCCCTTACCAGCCTGAGTCCTTCAGTGTCTGTGTGGAGCCGACCCCTGCCCTCTGCTGCCCACATTCTGTGGCACCTGTGACGTGGACATGGGCTCTGCTTTCATCGTTTTAAGCCAGTGAGACGGGGGGTTGTTTGTTAGTTACCCTGAATAGTCCAGGAATGCAGAAGCTATAGAGCAAAGGAAAGAAGATGATGTGAGAGGAAGGCAGTGAGGTCCAGATTTCCCTCGGAGAGACTGGTGGGCATCCGGACTCTTTCTCCCACGTTTCAGAGTCCGCACATGGCTGATGAAATCTGAAGACATCTAGCAGGACAGCTGGCAGTGGAACCTCAGACTGTTTCCCAACAGGCTTTGAACTTAGTGGGGTCAGGAAGGCGGGCTTTGTATGGAGACGTCTCCCACAGCTTGAGACATGGCGGCCATGGTGTGAAGTATTTACAGTATGGAAAATGGGGGAATGGGGCTTGTCAGCTTTAGCTTCCAGACACTTACTAAGGTTGTCATACGTTGTTTCAGGCTAAATTTCTCAGTTAACTCTTTTCCAAGATGTCCTGCAAGCTATGGATACGTGGCTGCTTCCACATGGTCACCGGTGCTCCGGGCTTATTCAGGTGAGGCAGAGTGAGATGCCAGCAACATCCTTCACCTGAGCCGTTTGTGGAAGAAGTACTTGGCACAGGAGGAGTCCTTTAAATGGGCAAAAGAAGTAGAAGACACCGGGTCAAAGAGGGCAAAGTTTTGCAGAGGAGCTAGGAGTTGAACTGAAGGAGGAGGAAAGACGGCTGGTGGCAGAAGGAGAGAGAGGAGTAAGTAGGAGGCGTTGGTGAGAGGTGGAAAGGCGGCTGGTCTTTCAGGATTGAGGAAAGAAGAAGAGGGTGAAATTAAGCAGCATAGACAAGATGAAGCCAACTTACCAAAAGCTTTGAAAACCATCACTGGGATTTGGATTGGAGCTCCCAGCCCAATCAGACATTTTCTATTAATATTAATTAATTGAGACAAACTGGACTTACCCAGCCATTTGTTCTAGGACCTGCCATCATTCGCGTGTCCCCCGTGGCACACTTGGGCATTTCAAGCTGAGCGAGGATGTGACTGAATACCCAGCCGCTATATCTAAACACCAGAGATGACGGTAAGTGCCAGTCAGTGCTTCTTCCTTGAGTACCCGCTCTCCTGTCTGCCTGGTGAGGCTGTCTCGTCTCATCTTTCTAGATTCCGTTCTGTCTCCTTCTCTGTTGTGACACCTGCCCTGAAGCCTCACCCAGGTAGCTGATTCCTCCTTTCCTTGTGCAGCCACAGTACCAGATGGTGTCACTTCTCTGTCGTGCTTATTGCAAGTGTTTGTTACTATCTGGCTCCCACGCTGACTGTGGAGTCCTTGAAGGCAGGAGCTGTGTCTTCTTAACTCTGTCTCCATGACACCCAGGACAAGGCCTGCCATCTCTTGGATGCCTATGATTAATACAGGATGAATGCACAGAAGGACAGATGAGTGAAAAGGAGGTGGGTTTATTTTCCCAAAGCTGGGGTTTCAGTCACGCATTCAGCCATTGCCTGCACCTCGGTCTTTCTTTATTAGATCGTAAGTCCCTTGGAATCTGGTTCACAAGTTTATTCTCAGCACCGTTCGGTGTCTGGCACATGTTGGGGAGGAAGAAATTTTTCTCTGTCCTTCCGGGTTTTTCTGGTTGGTCTAAGCATTAAACGGACATGAGACGAACGGGAGAAAATCAAGCAAAGGTTTCCTAAGCGTGTATACATGGGAACCGAGGAACTTCCCAAATGAGTGAAGCCGCCACCTTAAATACTGTCTTCAGCTAAAGACAAAAAAAAAAGGTATTTTGGGAACAGAGGTTTGGAACTTGTGGGGAGGGAGGTAATTCACATAGAGATGGAGAAGCAAAAGTTTGGTGAACATGTGTCCGCTGGGCCAGGCTGAGACAGTGGGCCACAGAGAGGAATTTTACCTGCAAAAAGGCTTTGCTGAGTGCCTCCCTGTTCCCACACCTGGTTCACACTACACTTATCTGTGGTGAGAGCCCCACTTCCTGGAACAGGTCCTCTATCTACGTTCTTTTAGACAATTAGGGGAAAAGTCAAAGGTTCTTCCTGAGTCTTTGGGGCCTTAGAAATAATCATCTTTGGAGTTCCTGCTGTGGTGCAGCGGGTTAAGGGTCTGGTACTGTCTCTGCAATGGCTTGGTTTGTGCTGTGGCAAGGGACTGATGCCTGGCCCGGCTCAGTAGGTTAAGGCTCTAGCATTGCCACAGCTGTGGTGCAAAAGCTGCAGCTCAGATTTAACCTCTGGTCCAGGAACCTCATACGCTGTGGGTGTGGCCAAAAAAATCGGCTGTAATGAATCCTTATGCCAAAAAGACATTTTAGGGTGGTGAATTTTGCTCCCCTACACATATATAAAACACTAGGTAAATTGTTTACTGAGTGAGTGGATGTGTGGATGATTCCTATAAGCACTCACAAATTACCAAGATTTGGTGGTGTGGTATGAGGTCTTGGATGGAATTTGATAAAGGACAATTCTGCATTATTATAAGTAAACAGCTGCTAAAAAATGCTTACATATTCACACATGGTAAGACACAGATTTTTTTTTAATCTTTTTATCATTTTAGGGCTGCACCTGCGGCATGTGGAGGTTCCCAGGCTAGGGGTCTAATCGGAGCTACAGCCGCCAGCCTTCGCCGCAGCCACAGCAACGCGGGATCCGAGCCGCATCTGCGACCTACATCACAGCTCATGGCAACGCCGGATCCTTAATCCTCTGAGCAAGGCCAGGGATTGAACCCGCAACCTCATGGTTCCTAGTCGGGTTTGTTTCCGCTGAGCCACGACAGGAACTCCAAGACACAGATTTGAAAGAAGACACACTTGAGAATGGCACATATTTGAAATCATATTATGACAGAGTGTTTGAAGTAAACAAATGACAGAAAACTTTGCACTTGACCACAGGAATGTTTTGAGTTTTGATATTGAAACTTTTTCTCCCTGCATAAGATAAGCCAAATAGAACCCACTGTAATTAGTCTCTTGCTTTTCTGAGTAGTTCTTGTGAGTAAATAGGCCAATAAAAAGTGAGCCATAGCAGTTCCCGTTCTGGTTCAGTGGGTTAAGGACTGGACGTTGTCGCTGTGAGGATGCAAGTTGGATCCTTGGCCTTGCTCAGAGGGTTAAGGATCCAGCGTTGCTGCAAGCTGGCATAGGTCGAAAATTGCTGTGGCATAGCCTAGCCTGGAAACTTCCACCTACTGCAGGAAAAAAAAAAAAAAAAGTGAGCCGTAGTTTCTGAGGTACTAGTCTTGGGGGATGTGGACTGTGAGGAGCTGACCTCTGTCTGATAGAAGTAGGTGTGCTGAGCATGCCCAGTCTTGTCCGGTGTCAGAAGATAAGCAGGGTCAGGCCTGGGTATTACTTAGAAGGAGAAGGTGTGCTGGGCCCTGCCGTGGGAGGGCTGTTGAAGGGCCCATCCCACTAATGCGAACTCGTGACCTTGTGGCATCCTCCTTCTGCCCGAAAGCAGCCACTGGTCCTGCATTTATACCCAGCTATAGCCAGAGCAGTAGAAGACGTCCGGGCACATGGTTTCTTTTTGAGCTTGATCCACTATAACAGGCTTCTTTCTTTCCTTTTTAAGAGGAGAGGGTTAAAAGTGATTCATTCAGTTTTTAGCAGCTTTGGAAGAAATGGAATAGAGCATCTCCTCTGACCTTAATTTCTCTAAACAACTAAACAAGTTGACAAAAAAAAAAACCCACAAACACAGACTCAGAAGTTGCTGTGAGCCTTAAACACAATGTGTATATGAAAGTGCTTTACAGACTGGGAAATTCTGTGTCACATAGGTACTATAATTAAGGCTTACCCACAAAATAAATGCATATTGTTTTCACCAAATAAATATTGGTATAATCAGTGAATATTTATCTTCCCTAAAGATAAATAGTTCAAGTAACATCCAATGAATTGAGCAATGCTAACAAGCATTGGTATAATTCTGGCTAAACCATGGACAGATGAATGGATTAAGAAGATGTGGTATATATACACAATGGAATACTACTCAGCAATAAAACGAACAAAATAATGCATTTGCAGCAACATGGATGGAACTAAAGACTTTCATACTAAGTGAAGTAAGTCAGAAAGAGACAAATACCATATGATATCACTAATATCTGGTATCTAATATACGGCACAAACAATCATTTCCACAGAAAAGAAAATCATGGACCTGGAGAACAGACTTGTGGTTGCCAAGGGGGAGGGGGAGGGAGTGGGATGGACTGGGAGTTTGGGGTTAATAGATGCAAACTATTGCCTTTGCAATGGATAAGCAGTGAGATCCTGCTGATAGCACTGGGAACTATATCTAATCACTTGTAATGGAGCATGATGGATAATGTGAGAAAAAGAATGTATATTTGTATGTGTGACTGGGTCACTTTGCTGTACGGCAGAAAACTGACAGAACACTGTAGACCAACTATAATGGAAAAAAAATAAAAATCATTAAAAAAATTCTGGCTAAAAGTAAATATTAAGAAAGGATTTTATCCAGCTTAATATCCCAACCCTCCATTTTATTGGGTCTAGTCTAGACACGCTGCTTCTTCTTTTTTTAAATTTAATTTTACTTTTAATTTATTTTTTTAAGAATAGTTGATTTACAATGTTCTGTCAATTTCTGCTGTACAGCAAAGTGACCCAGTCATACATTCATTTTCTCATATTATCTTCTGTCATGTTCTGTCACAAGTGATTGGATATAGTTCCCTGTGCTATATAGCAGGACTTCTTTGCTTATCCATTCTAAGTGTAATAGTTTGCATCAACTAACCCCAGACTCCCAGCCTATCCCACTCCTCCCCTCCAACAACCACAAGTCAGTTCTCCATGCTAGACGTACTGCTTCTTCATTTAAGTTTGCCAGACAAATAAATTGATAATAGTGGTTTGGTGTATTTGAAGTAGGCAGGATCTATCTGTGTGTGTGTGTGTGTGTGTGTGTGTGTGTGTGCGCGTGTGTGTGTAAACAAGGAAGTGGGGAAGAATAACAGTAACTCCTCCGGATTATGGCCGCTGCATCTGCATGCTCATGAAATGCATAAGTGCAAAAAAGAAAAAGACGTCGTTCAAATATTCCCATCACTCATTTCATTATAGAAACCCATGAATACACCTAAGCAGGTATGTGGAGATCAAAGATAACTTATGAACAGCAAAGAAATATAATGCTATTTCAAAAACTCAGAGGACAGTTACATTTTCATAATGATGAAGGGTTTAATGTTAAATATTTTAAACAATACCTTCCCGTTTTACTAATAATGAAGACCTAAAGATTCTTCTGTCAGATCTGTTAAGTAAAAATGAAGATAAAGTTTATCGATTATTATGCAAATTTAATGATTCATTGAGATGATTCAGATTCCACCTCCCTCCCTTTCTCTAAAAGCCATTTCTTTCATCCAAGAAAACCAACTAAAATTGAGGGTGAAAAAGACAAAACTAGATGCTCATGAGAGGGACAAAGGAAAAGAAAAAGAAAGGAAGAAAAGAAAAATTGTCCCTCTGGCAGACTTCAGAAAACCTAGGTCAAATAATTTACCCTGATATTTTGTGGGATGTTGTCATTTATGAAATATAATTTACTAAGTTGAAATTAGGAATGATCTTTTACATGTAAGAATATCAGATCTTATAAAAAGTTAGTTGTCACTCTAGTCCCCAAAAAGCAGTGCAGCTGTTCTTATGGCTACACGCTAACTGTGATTTTTCCTTAGTTTCTCCCCTATTGGTCATTATTTACTTTACAGTTTATATATTAATAACACTTAGCTATATATTTATAATTTATGTATATTAGTAGTAGTTATGTATTACTTTTAAGAAACCAACACTTAAGGTGCTGCTACAACAGTGCTTTTCAAATTTGAGTACATAATAAACCCATTTAAAGGAGGGAAAGGAAATTCTTGTACATTCCTAGAATAAAATAATTTTCATTATAACTTTACTTAAGTAGTCACAAAAACAAACTACATATAACCTCATGGTCTATATTCTGCTTTGACTATAAAACAGAAATTGACTTATAAAGTGAATGAGAACAAAAATATGACATGAACGAGTTCCTGCTGTGGTGAAGTGGTTTAAGAATCTTGATTGCAGTGGCTCGGGTGGCTGTGAGGTGTGGGCTCCATCCCTGGCCGATACAGTGGGTTTAAGAATCCAGTGTTGATGCAGCTGGGGTGTAGGTCTCAGCTGCAGCTCGGAGTCAATCCCTGGAACTTCTATATTCCATAGGTGTGGCCATAAAAATAATAATAAATAAAATTCAAATAATGGATTTTTTTTTTTTTAGGGCTGCACCCGTGGCATATTGACGTCTGGGCTAGGGGGTGAATCAAAGCTGCAGCTACAGGCCTACACCACAGCCAAGCAACACTGGATCTGAGCCACATCTGCAGCCTGCACCACAGCACCACAGCTTGTGGCAAGGCCCAATCCTTAACCTACTGATCGAGGCCAGAGATTGAACCTCACGGACACTGTGTGGGGTTCTTAACCCAGTAATCCAATGGGAACTCTGGATATGTTTTAATAAAACAAAAATAATGAACATACCTTTCCAGTATTTATGTTCTCGGGTTTTCTGATTCATTGTATACTGCCTTGATTTTGATATGCTGGAACACTGATTCATTGAGCATTGTTTTTTATTTTTTTTCTTTTAAACAATGATATTCATCTTAACCAATGTGTTGTTTTGCGGGGCTGATCTGCTTAATAGCAGCCTCCAAATTGCAATAGTAACATACTAGTCTAACAATAAGAAGAATGAAAATGTTTTCTTTTTGCCTATTTATTACCTCATTTACTAAATGCACCATTGCTAGTCAGTATATATAAAATGGGATTTTTGCCGTGAGGTGCTGTGTGCCGTGAGACGGCTCCATATACCACCTGCCCACCTCTGGATGACTGTGAGGCTTCATATGTAGTGTGTGTATAACATCACGTGGCCTCCACGTGACTCCTGTGCAGTTGTGAACACACAGGCAAGTTGGGGTATTTGGTTAAAAGGTCGTTATTGAAGTGATCTAAAGCATGCTCACACTACATTGTTTAAATTATCAATGAAATGAAAATTAAAAAATTTAGAAACTCCTGTAGAGAACTTGAGGATTACCTTCTGTGTTACAGTTAGTGATTTTCATCAGTTGCTCTTGCTTGGGTGATTTCAGATTGGCTTCACCTACCACTGAAAATGCAGGCATCCAAATAGAAGTAAAAAGTTGAGCAAATGGACACACTTCTGGACTGCTAAATGCTGAAGATGTCAGGCAGTTCAGTCTGCCCTACTCGTCTCAAGGAAATTTAAGGCAGTTGTTATGCCAGCCAGTGCTCCGTGGATGGAAACTATAATGTTTAACCAAGGGTTCAACTCCAAGCTCTAGCTCTAGGCAGTTGTCTAGTGGCACAGTGTGTTAAAAGATCCAGTTTTGTCACTGCTGGATCGGGGGTTAGATCTCTGGCCCCGGAACTTTTGCATGCTGCAGTCAGCAAAACAAAACGCAGCTGGAAGTATAGACCCTTATTAGACAGATCCAAAGCTGAGAGGTAAGTTTGCCAGACAGGGGACAACCTCTCACCTTATCTCCTGGCAATTTCTTTTCCCTGCCCATCAAGTCTAACTCCTTTCAAGTTTTGGGGTCTGGTTAATGAGACCTTAATATAAAACCCAATTTAATTGATTTCATTTTTCAGGAAGCTAGAGTGCCCTCTTGTGGGAGTATCCGGTGGTTATCCAGGCACTGCCCACTATCCTTTCTGAGTCTCCATTTCCTAAGCGTGCTGAGCTGGTCATGCTCCATTCTTGTGCTTTATTTTTTATTTTTATTTTTTGTCTTTTCTAGGGCTGCACCCGCGGCATGTGGAGGTTCCCAGGCTAGGAGTCTAATTGGAGCTGTAGCTGCCGGCCTTCGCCACAGCCACGCCAGATCTGAGCCACGTCAGATCTGAGCCACGTCTGCGACCTACACCACAGTTCACGGCAACGCCAGATCCTTAACCCACTGAGCGAGGCAAGGGATGGAACCCACAACCTCATGGTTCCCAGTCGGATTTGTTAACCACTGAGCCATGACGGGAACTCCCCCTCGTGCCTTATTTTTATATTCATAGTTTTCACACCCATAGGTAAATGGGAAGAGGTTGAAATATGGTAGGCAGTAGCCAGTGGTATAGGAACATATTTTCCAGAACAATATTGATTTTCTTTCTTTCTTTTCCTTTTTAAATGTGATGGTGGTAGGAAGTGAAGCAGAGCAAAGTGTGGTAAGTTTCCAGAGCAAGTCAAAATGAGAGCCCCCAATTCAGGAAACTGCTAGATGTCTTTAACTGTTCTCATAAAGGAAACACTTACTCTATCAAATGCATCCCTGCGGACCTAAACACAGCCCCTTGGGGGGCGATTAAACACTCAGGGACCTAAACACACCTGTCAGTTGTGACAATAGTTACGGGGTTGAGAGCACTAACCAAAGTAGGCTGCAGAATTTTAGTCCAAAATTAAGCTGTTATAAGACAGAATCGGAATTAGTAAGAGCTTAAATACACAGTTTACTACGACGTCAAGGCATAAATCTTAATTTTTTTTATTTGGAAGAATTTCAAACATATACAAAATAGTATATGAGAGGAGTATAATTAACCCCCTCTTACCTATCAGCTTCAACAATTACCAGCTCATTACTAATCTTATTTCCTCCTCTCATTATTTAGAAGTAAAATGCAGCCATCATATCCTTTTCATTCGTAATTATTTCAGAAGGTAACTCTAAAGATAAGAATGCCCCTTTAAAAATACAACCACAAGGAGTTCACGCTGTGGTGCAATGGGTTAAGGATCCAGCATTGCTGCAGCAGTGGCATAGGTTGCAGCTATGGCCATATGGAACTCCCATATGCCACGGGTGTAGTCAAAAACTTAGTTTTTTTCAGAGCAGTTTTGGGTTTATAATGAAATTGAAAGGAAGCTATAGAAATTTCCCATATATCTTCTGTTCTAACACTTTCATAGCCTACTTCATTATCACCCACAGGAATAGTACCTTTTTTTTTGTTTTTTAAAGCAAAGATGAACCTACAGCATAATCACCCAAAGTCTATAGTGTTTATTCTTGATATTTCAAATTTAATGGCTTTGGACAAATGTATAACAACATATCCATTATTATGATAGTATCATACAGAATATTTTCACTGTCTTAAAAATCCTCTGTACTCTGCCAGTTCATCTCCCCACCACCGCCCCTCCTCCGACAACCACACATCTTTTATTGTCTCCATAGTTTTGTCTTTTCCAGAATGTCATAGAGTTAGAATCACACTGTGGAGAGCCTTCTCAGTTTGGTTTCTTTTACTTAGTTATGTGTAATTAAGATTCCTCCAGGAGTTCCCTTAGTGGCTTATTGATAATGAACCCAGCTAGGATCCATGAGGAAGCAGGTTTGATCCCTGTCCTGCCTCAGTGGGTTAAGGATCTGGTGTTGCCGTGAGCTGTGGTGTAGGTCGAAGATGTGGCTTGGATCTTTTGTTGCTGTGGCTGTGGCATAGGCCATCAGCTACAGCTCTGATTATTCAACCCCTAGCCTGGGAACTTCCATATGCCGTGGGTGTGACCCTAAAAAGTTAAAAAAAAAAAAAAACTCCATGTATTTTCATGGCTCGACAG
Source organism: Catagonus wagneri (assembly GCA_004024745.2). NCBI lineage: Eukaryota > Metazoa > Chordata > Mammalia > Artiodactyla > Tayassuidae > Catagonus > Catagonus wagneri. The sequence goes on from PVHT021183661.1 coordinate 7,339,748, forward strand.
CTCAGTTCTTTTTGCCACTGAATACTATGCCATTGTCTGAATACTATGCAGTTTATTTACCCTTTTATCTACTGAGGTACATCTTGGTTGCTCCCAAAGTTGGGTAATTATGAATAAAGTTACTGTAAACATTTGTGTGCAGGTTTTTGTGTGGACATAACTTTTTAACTCCTTTGGGTAAATACAAAAGAACAAAATTGTTGGATTTTATAGTAAGAATGTTTCATTTTGTAAGAAATCTGCAGTCTTCCAGAGTGGCCGTGCCATTTTGCATTCCTGCTAGCCATGAGTAAGAGCTCCTGTTCCTCTAGTCCCTCCCCCGCAGCATTTGGTATTGCCAGTTGTCCAGATTTTGGCCATTCTAATAGGTGTGTAATGGTATTTCATTGTTTTAGTTTGCATTTCCCTGATGAAATATGATGTGGGGCATCTTTTCATGTGCTTACTTGTCATCTGTGCATCTTTGGTGAGGTGTCTGTTAAAGTCTTTGGACAATTTTCAAATTGGATTGTTTGTTTTATTGTTGAGTTGTTTCTCTTAATCTGTGGGTTCCCTATCACTCTTTTTTCCCCTTCTATATATTTTTAAGAAACTGAGTTGTTTGTGTGAAGTTTTTACAAACTATATTTTTTAATGTATCTTTTTGATGTTATAAAAGGAGTTCCTTCCCCCCATATTTTTTATTTTTAAATGATTTTTTCCATTATAGTTGGTTTACAGTGTTCTGTCACTTTTCTACTGTACAGCAAAGTGACCCAGTCACACAGACATACATACGTTCTTTTTTTAAATGAGAAGTTAAATCTAGAAACTTAATCAGATTGAATTGTTTGGCAGTTACTTTACAGTTAGTGAGGCAGTTTTCCACCAGGTGGCGCAGTTGCCGTCGTTTTGAGACGTCAACCTGTTGATGGGGGCACTGATTCATTGACAAAATAATGGTTGCAAAATACTGATATTCTAACTCTACCATACTTTTTTTTTTTTCCTATTGGCTGTGCCTGCAGTATGCAGAAGTTCCTGGGCCAGAGCCACAGAAGTGACAACGCCACTGTGCCACCAGGGAAATATCATCCATTCTTCTTTAATTAGTTTTTTATGTTTCTTTGAATAAATTTTCCCTCATCAACTATTTTGTTACTTTAAGATGCAGTTTATATAAAGATACCAGAAAAATGCTTGATTCATCAATATTCATCAGTTTTCAAAATAATGAGTTGGTTCCCTAACACCATCAAAAAGTGACCAGTGAGGGGTTTTTTTAATCACTTTGAACTCATGTATGTGAATGTATTTGATATTTTCCATTCCACGGAAGTCACTGTACTTATTGATGGTCACATCATTTCCATCCTTGATTGGTGGAAGTCTATTCAGGTTGTTTCCTGAATCCTTTTGACATAAACGTAATAATCTTTAAAAACTTCCCTGCTTTCTGCTAAGACAGGATGTTCCAAGCTTATTTAACATATCCTAACTGGACCCTGAAATTAGTTATTTCTCTAAGGCATGGTTCTCAAAAGTGTGATCTGGGAACCCCTATAGTCCCTATGATTCTTTCATGGGGTTTATGAAACTATTTTCATAGTTTAAAATAGTCAAAATTTTTTTATAATACTACTAAGATAGTTTTTGCCCTTTTTAACTCTCTCTGTCTTGCAAATATATATGGAGTTTCCCAAAGGTTACATGATGTGTGATATTATGATTATGCAGAAGCCGTTATAAGAATTCCACTGTCATTTATTAAACCAGACATTAAAGAGATTTACAAAAATGTAAAACAGTGGCACTCTTCTGAGTAATTTTTGTTCATGGATATTTTGTTATTAAGTATTTTAATTTTTTTTTCTTTTTAGGGCCGCACCTTCAGGCTAGAGGTTGAATCAGAGCTGCAGCTGCCAGCTTATGCCACAACTATAGCAACACCAGATCTGAGCCACATCTTTGACCTACACTACAGCTCGCCACAACTCCAGATCCTTAACCTATTGAGCAAAGCAAGGGATCAAACCTATATTCTCCTGGATACTAGTTGGGTTCTTAACCTGCTGAGTCACAATGGAATCTCCTAAAATGTTTTAATTTCTAATGCAGTAAACATCAATAGATATAACCCACATAAACAAAAGTTCTTTGGGGCATCAACAACTTTAGGAATTTTAAGAGATCTGAGGAGCAAAATGTTTTGAGAACTGCTACTCCAAGGAATCTTGGTTCCTTTTAATGGAAAATGGTATTTAGAGATCACAATCTAGGAACTAAAGATGTTCGTGGTTGGAGTTCCTGTCGTGGCTCAGTGGTTAATGAATCCGACTAGGAACCATGAGGTTGTGGGTTCGATCCCTGGCCTTGCTCAGTGGGTTAAGGATCTGGCGTTGCCATGAGCTGTGGTGTAGGTTGCAGACGCGGCTCGGATCATCCCGCGTGGTTGTGGCTGTGGCGAAGGCCGGCAGCTATAGCTCCTGTTAGACCCCTAGCCTGGGAACCTCCATGTGCCACGGGTGTGGCCCTAGATAAGGCAAAAAGACCAAAAAAAAAGAAAAAAGGGATGTTCGTGGTTACTGGGTTGGCCATTGTTTTTAGCCATTTCAATAGGCAGCACTAAGACAAAAATTATATATATATTTTAAAGATAAAACATATCATGAGTTAATACTGATTCTTTCCGTCCAAATTTAGGACTACAGAGTTTTGACTTAAACTCATATAATTTATCTTTGTATCTCCTTTCTCTTATACCACAAATCCCAGCGTAAACATTTATTTTCAGTGTCAGGTTAACACTATCATCACTACCATCCCTACCTAAGATATAGTTACCTAAAACAGTTTGACTTCTTTCTTTCTCTTTTCTTTCTTTTCTTTTTTTGTCTTTGAAGTATATCTCTCTATGGATGTACAGTAATGTGATGATTTAAAGTTACCTGAAGTGGGAGTTCCCATTGTGGCTCAGTGGTAACAAACCCGGCTAGTATCCATCAGGATGCAGGTTCCATCCCTGGCCCTGCTCAGTGGGTTAAGGATCTGGTGTTTGAGGTGAGCTGTGGTGTAGGTCACAGATTTAGCTGTGATCTGGTGTTGCAGTGGGTATGGTGTAGGCTGGTGGCTGCAGCTCTGGTTCAACCCCTAAGACTGGGAACTTCCATGTGTCTCAGGTGCAGCCCTAAAAAGTAAAAATAAAGTTACCTGAAGTGGTGTGTGTTTTTGAAATTATGCTGCCAAGCAGATCAGTCAGGTACATCTATTTTTGCTTTTGATTTTTAGAGGCTGCTTTTTAAAAAATCAGTTTGGAGAAGTTTAGCTTCTATCCCTGTCTCTTCTAGCCTACTCCCTTCCTCTTTCTATAGGTAACATTAAAAAAAAGTAATTTTCCTTTCCATTATTTTAAAAATTTAAGCAAATATATGTTTATTTAGTATCACTACCACCCTCCCCTTCTTGGTTAAGAGGTAGCATACTACATATACTTCTATTTAGTTTTCCACACTTAATATAGGTACTCAGTAGCTCTCTCCATTTTTATACAAAGCATTTCATTGTGTTAATGTACCATGTTATTCAAGCAGCCCTTTATTGAGGAATTTGAGGGTAATTTCCAGTATTTTATTATAAACAGTGCTGCAGTGAATAGTTGTGCACATTCTTTTCATATTTTTACTACTATATCTTTAGGTTAGAGTTCTGGAAGCGGGATTGCCGGTACAAAGGGTGAACGTGTGTAATTCCTCTTGATACTAAGCGACTTTGTACTTTCGCAGTACCGATGAAGGAACGGAGAAGACAGCTGCTCGACCACTTTACCGGTCACTGACACCGCTGGGGTTTAAACATGGATGTAAAGGGTCCCCCACAGACTCTCCAGGTCACGGGAAGAGGAGGAATGCCAAGGTGGGAGAGGCAAATGAATTTTGCCTGTGCAAGTCACACTCATTAATTCACATATTCACATCCTTCCAGCTCCCAACACACCAATTCTTCCTTGTCAGAACGTCTGTCCACTGAACTCTGATACTTCCGCTTTTCCATTACTTCCCTTCTCATCCCATAACTAACAGTCTTCCCTTAACCGCTTCTCACTGGAAAACGGCGTGTAAAGCGGCGCGGGGTGTGCAGGGTTTTGCGCATGTCCCGTCACTGCGCGCAGCGTGGGGTCGCTCGAAGGCAGGGCCGGAGTGACGTCAAAACGGCGCGCCGCTCCCAGGGGTCCTCCCAAGGTCGCTTTGCAGAGGGGGAGTGCGACCCTAGTTCCTGGTGATAGGACCCTGGCCAGGGGCGCGCCGTGACCTGCTTCCTTGGTACCGGCGGCGACATGTCGGGGTATACGCCCGACGAGAAACTGCGGCTGCAGCAGTTGCGAGAGCTGAGAAGGCGATGGCTGAAGGATCAGGAGCTGAGCCCCCGGGAACCGGTGCTGCCCCCGCGGAGGGTGTGGCCTATGGAGCAATTCTGGAATAAGTTTTTGCAGAATGGTGCCCCCTGGAAGAACCTGGTGAGTGATGGCCCTCTCCCACCCCCACCCCGTCGCGGTCCCCAGCCTGGCTAGTGTGACGCCTGCTTGCGGTAGCCACATTAGGTAGGGACTGACTCTCCCTTTCCCCGAAAGTCCCGGTAGTTTCCCAAGGGAGAATCAGGTTCTGTCGAGACTTAGGTGTAGCAGGGACGTTATCTGGTCGGTCCCAAGAGTCCTGAGTCTGGGGTATGTTTGACTTTGGGATTGTCATGCTTGATTGTCAGATGTGATGATGAGAAGGCGAATCTTTGCCTAGATTTTACAGGAGGGTGCAGACTTGCATCTCTTTTGACTGTGGAAATCATCCCTCAGAATGATAGCCAAGGGTTCACTAGAGTTAAAATTAAATGATTCTATTGTTTGAGGACATTTGTTTGATTTTTGAGGTTGCGATTATAGAGATCGATTAACACTACACCCAGCTTAGAAGACAGCGTGTCTCTAACTGGTAGTACAGCTCCATGTAATCACCTTAAAAGAAGGGGTCCTGTTGGTATGCTTAGGGAGTCGTATTCAAGAGTTCTCTTTCTTAACCACTGCTGTGTATGGTTAACACACTCTTTAATTTTAAAATGTCAGTCCAATATGGACTTTACTCTGAAAAAAAAAAAAAAAATCAGTCAAGTGCTGTCTTTATTTTCAGGGTCTCTTGACATTTTCTTGAAATTGTTAGTTAAATCAGGGCAATTAAATAACACTTGGGTGCTTACTTACTTTATGCCTGGCATTTTGCTGAGGGTTTTACATGTGTTACTTTATTTTTCACTCCGGTAAGGTAGAAACTGGTCCTAATCTTCATTTAAAATGTGTGGAAACTGAGGCCTACAAAAATTCAGTGATGTATTCATGGTCTCAGGACGAGGAATTGGAGGAGTTCACATTGAAATCCATGTGTATCTACTTTCTTACCGTGCTATAAAGTCTGGTGGAAATTTTTCTGAGAAAGTGGTATTAGATACTTATTTACAGTGGTAAAATCAAACTCTAATTCAATTCTCCTCTCTTCTCCCTTTGTATCTCTGACATTTTACTAACTGATTTGGCAACCAGTGGTTGAAAGTTGACATACCACCTGTCAAGCCAGTGATTTAAGGAAGTAAATAATAATTTGTTGAAGTCTGACTTATTTCACGTTAACTTGTTCCGTAATCATATCTATTACAACACTTAAAATCTAGATTGTCCTTTCCCTGAAAGGATAGGTCTGATTCAGTCAAATTGGCTGCCCTGGAAAAGTTACGGTTTTAGCTGACTTTTGCTTTTCTTTTTAAAAATAGTATGTCTGAAGGCAGCTCACAGCGAGCATGGAACAACCCTATCCCAGTGTATTAAGACATCCTTTTTCCAGCATTAATGTACTCAAGATTGACTGCCTTACACCTAAGATGGTGCAAGTGATGTTGATGATGGGTATTTGAAATTGATAAATTAGGGAAATGAAAACTCTGTATTCTGATTATTCTGGTTAAATCTATTAAAATTATTTTTTCATCATTTATGCCATTTTTGTCTTAAACTTACAATGATACTTTTAGAAGTATTTTTAAAAACATATATCTATAAATACATTACTATATCTTTGCAAAATGCTGCTTGTCTTAAGCCTCCTTTGCTCCGAACTCTGGAGGTGTCACCTAGTAGGCCCTGTGTGTGTGGTAAAAATATTCGAATGCATGAAATTAGCTGCAGACTATAAGGAAATATGTAACATTTAGGGATTTTACAATGATCATGACATTGTTATAGCACTGATGCTTTTTTTTCTTGTCACAAATGTAAAAAAACAAGGTACATTTATTTCTTGTATGCTTTTTCCCCCAGATCTATAAGACATACCGACACAGCATCTTTGCCTTTACTCATGTACTTATCCCTGTATGGATTATTCATTATTATCTTAAATATCATGTGACTGTAAGTATGCTTTAAGTATACGTTTTTCAGAACTTATTTTTAATATTGTACAAAATTATTTTTTATGTGAGTATGCCTTACCCTGCTCTACTTAATGGAAATAATATGCCACTTATAACTGATCTTGAAGTTGAATCCTTTTAGGTAAAAAATTTAGTGAAACTTAAGTAATACATGGTTTTTCAAAAAGTTAATCTTTATATTAGTTGCTTACAACTTGAATTGCGTTTTCTCCTGATAGAAACAATGTTACATGATCAGAAATGTAGTTTGACCTAATAATGCTAGTGTAAACTTGGAATCCTGAGTTGGAAAGGAGAAAAGAATTTCTGCTCCCCTTTTTTTTGAACACAGATTCAAGATAAAATTCAAAATAGATGAAAGTTATCTTTGTCATCTTACTATTTCCTTTCCCTTTGCTCTGTGTTTTTTCACATCTTACTTTCTTTAGAATCCAGCACATCTAGAGGCTTGAATTTTTTTCCCTGAAAGATCTTGCATGTGGTGATTGAGCTGAGCCTGCCCTGTTGCCGTATTTTAAAGGCTCCGAGCCGCGTCTGTGACCTACACCACAGCTCTCGGCAACACTGGATCTTTAACCCACTGAGTGGGGCCATTGATCAAACTTGCGTCCTCATGGATGCTAGTCAGATTTATTTCTGCTGAGCCATGACGGGAACTCCTCTTAGAGGCGTTTTAATGTCCTCATTAAAATGTTTTAATGTATTCAGAGTTTCTCTCCTGCTTTTGGCTCTAGTATACCTGAGTCTTACATCATGACAATAGTCTTTAACATTGTTTGGTGTAGTATCTTGGGCAAATATATATGCTTAAGAAGGACTTTAAGTTAAGAAATATTTATTTAGCATCTCCTCAGTGCCGAGCACACAGGGATACAGCACGGAACCAGGCAGATCAGGTCTCTCCAGAAATGTTTATTCTAGTCTTGGAGACTGGCAATAAGTAGATAAAGGGTATGTAATGTTCTGGGAGGTGATAACCTTCTATAGAAGAAAAACTAAGGGTAAAAAACTAGAGAATGACAGGGGCTACGATTTTAATAAACCTCTTTGAGGAAATGCCATTTGAAAAACATAAATAGGAGTTCCCATCGTGCTTCAGTGGAAACAAATCTGACTAGGAACCATGAGGTGGGTTCGATCCCTGGCTTCGCTCAGTGGGTTAAGGATCTGGCTCGCCATGAGCTGTGGTGTAGGTCGCAGACATGACTCACATCTGGTGTTGCTGTGGCTGTGGCCTAGGCCCGCAGCCGTAGCTCCGATTCAACCCCTAGCTGGGGAACCTCCATATACCTCGGTGCGGCCCTAAAAAGCAAAAAAAAAAAAAAAAGGAAAAACATAAATAAATGAGGATATGGACCCAGCAGATATGTAGAAGAAGAGCATTTCAGGTAGAAGAATCATTAAGCATAAGGGCTCTGAGGCACGAGCAGGCCCAACCGATTGGACTAATACAAAGGAGCCACCACAGCTACAGTGCTGTGAGAGAGCGGGAGGAGGTCAGAAAGGGCCAGATGGTGCTCTTGGAGATCACAGCAAGGACTTGGGCTTTTTTCCTAAGAATTAAGAAACTTTGAGCGGAGGAGTGATACATCTTAAAAGAATCACTGCAGTCTGCCTGCAGGATGGAGAATAGACTGTTGGAGAGCACGAGGGAAGCCGGAGACTAGTAGGTGAAAACATGATAGCAGCTTGGACAAGGAAAGGAGTTCAGGAGGTGGAGAGAAGTAGTTAGATTCGGAATATCATCTCAAGGTGGAACCAGCAGGATCTGCCAAGGAGTCAAGGTTTTTACCTTTGTAACTGGGAGAAGGAAAGTGCCATTTACAGGGAGCAGTTTGGGGCTGAGGCTGAGTTGTTGGCTGTGGTTAAGTTTGCAATGCCTATTTGATCAAGTAGAGCTCTTGAGTAAATAGTGGGAGGTATGAGTCTGGAGTTCAGTGAAAGTTGGGAACTTAGGTTAAAATTGGGGATGTTTTCTATTTTATTTTAGAAGAAATTCTAAAACCGTAATTAACAGAGCACTACTTTTATTGCAGGCGAAACCATATACCATTGTTGAAAGGAAGCCCAGAATATTCCCAGTAAGTCTTAAAACATCTCTGGTTTTTCTTTTATTATTTTTCTCTCTCCATTTACCTTCCCAAGTGATTAGACTTAAATGTTCTTTTCTTCTTGCTGAAATTTTAAGTGCCTACTTTGTATATTCTTGTTTTTGTTTTTAAAGGAGGAAGCAGTATGAGTTAGCAGTTACAGTTGAATCTGGGATGTGGGTTGAAAAACTTGTATAACCTTTGAGTCCTAAAGTGAATTTAAGGGTACCAGCAGTTTGTCACTGGTTCCCTGTTTCACGGAGGGTTAAGGACTTAGGGCACCATCCCGAGCAGCCACCCGAGCATAGTAACAGCAGCTAAATTCCTCTGTCATTATTTCCAAACTGTTATTTCTTATGGCAGTTTGACCATAACCTCTCCCATCTGTGAATCTACAATCTGTGAATGTGTGCTTTAAATGTTGTATTATGAATATGTAGGCTTTTATCCTAGTTTAAAATGTCTTTCATCATTAAAAGATTACTTATTAGTCAGTTGGTATTTTAGTGGCTATTTGTGAGGTTATTGTTTAGCAGAGTCAAGTATATGTTCTGTTCTTGTCCCATTTTTAGTTACCATTGACCCCTAAGTTCTATAATTTTAGAAAACAAAACTCCCTGTAAATTTTTTTTTTTTTTTTTTTTTGTCCTTTTAGGGTCTCACCCTCGGCATGTGAAGGTTTCCAGGCTAGGGGTTGAATTGGAGCTTCTGGCCTATGCCACAACCACAGCAATGCCAGATCCGAGCCACATCTGCAGCTACATTGAAGCTCATGGCAATGCCAGATCCACAACCCACTGCGCGAGGCCAGTCATCAAACCTTCGTCCTTATGGATACTGGCCAGGTTCGTTACCACTGAGCCACAATGGGAACTCCGTGATTTTTGCTTCTATCAAATGATATAGTCACAATCAACTGCAACGGAAGGGAATTTTAGGGAGAATCACCAAAATTGGCTAATGCTTCCGGCTGGAATTCTGCTTTAGGAAATAGGGATTTCTTCTGTATTTTACTGTGTGTAATTGATGTATGTCAGGGCCTGGGTAGTCTCAGTTATCTTGCTAGTTTCAACCAGTTAGGTAATTTCTTTATTCTTCCATTTACATGTTTGTTTATTATTTATTTATTTTGCCATTACTATTCAAAGGAAAAGAAGGAGGGCTTTCTTTAAAAGACCACATAATGATCTCACAGCATCTCTCCTAATTTGCCACTGTGGTTCTTTCCTGTTTCTGTGCCACTGACCCTGTTGAAAAGCTGCCCCTTTGAGCAGCTTAGAATGGGATAGGCAGTAATAAACAAACTCTTAAATCTCTGTGGCTTAACAAAAGTTTATTTCCTATTGACATCACAGGCTAGTGTAGGGCAAACAATTATAGTTAGGCCATTGGGAATATAAGGCTCCAAGATCACAGGGACAAAAAAGACTGGAAGTTTCAGGGGATGATTTTAATATCTAAGCATAGAAGTAGCTTAAATTAGTTCTCTTCAGATCCTCTTGATCAGAACTCATTGTCATGGTCCCAAATATCTATGTGTTTTTTTAAATAAATCCCAGCCTCCCATATCTGGAGTCTCTGCCACAGAGTCTCTGCCACAGTCCACCCTTTTTTTTCTTCTTCTTCTTTTTTTTTTTTGTCTTTTTAGGGCCAAACGCATGGCATATGGAGGTTTCCAGGATCGAGGTCAAATTGGAGATGGAGTTGCTGGCCTATGCCATAAGCCACAGCAACCCTGGATCTGAGCCACATCTTCTGCCTACACCACAGCTCATGGCAACGCAGGATCCCTAACCCACTGAGCAAGGCCAGGGATTGAACCTGCATCCTTTTGGATGCTAGTCAGATTCGTTTCTGCTGAACCACGAAGGGAACTCCCATGGTCCATCCTTCTAGTCAACAGATAACTTTTTGCTTCCTTCTTCCCACACATGTTAATGCAAGCCCCTTTCCTAGGGAGAAACCCCAAGGTCCCTCTCCATCACTGCAACCATCTTTAAGCCCAAGATCTCCGGATGATGCACAGTAATATCTGTCACATTTATTCTTGGAGATTTGAGGATCAACAGCAAATGAACTGTATCCCTTGCCGCCATAACCACACCCATTATCCAGTGGTGGAATTTGTGCAGCATAGCAGTCACTGGTTCTTGGCAGTCACTTGATTCTGAAACCCCAGTGGTCAAACATTATAAAGACTCCTAACTCCTGTGTGGGAAGTTACTTGGATGGACACTGATTTTTTTTTTTTTTTTTTTGTCTTTTTGCCTTTATCTAAGGCCGCACCTGTGGCATATGGAGGTTCCCAGGCTAGGGGTCTAACAGGAGCCGTAGCCGCCGGCCTTCGCCACAGCCACAGCAACATGGGATCTGAGCCGCGACTGCAACCTACACCACAGCTCACGGCAACGCCGGATCCTTAACCCACTGAGCAAGGCCAGGGATCGAACCCGCAACCTCATGGTTCTTAGTCGGATTTGTTAACCACTGAGCCACGGTGGGAACTCCTGGACACTGATTTTGCTTCTAGAAGGAACACCTTTGTTCATTGTTCTTCCTGGCCCCAGGTTCAGACAGGTCTGGTCTTTTCCATTATTAACCTAGAGCACATCTAAAATGAGTCCCGGGAAGCATGCCCTCCTTGGAGTTGTACAGCCTTTACTCCAGCTCGCAGAAGGTTGAATGCAGAGGTTAAGCTGAAACATTCATAGGTTTTTGCTGTCTGTGGTTGGTTTCTCTGACCATCTAGTTCTCACAACATTTGGCAGGTGTGGAAAGAAAAATACTTGGTAGGGGTCTAATCTTTTTGCTTCTGGTCAGCCCCACATGTCATATCTCTGCTCTCTCTACGTTGTTAACCAAGTTCTCCAATTTCTTTGTCCTCACGCAGTTGCCCTGTTAAACTCAGGGGCAGCTATATGGAGGCCACCTGAAAGAGACACTCGTTCAAAGGCTACTACCTTTAGTTTTGATCTTTGCCATAGTGTTTGGTCCCTCTCTTTGCTGAGTTTTATTGGGCTTCTCTTTCTCAGAATCTTTTCAGCCTTAACCGTTACTGTTTAGAGATTCAGAGACAATCAGTCTGATTTTCTGATATTGCTAAGGTCTTCAGTTTTTAGATTCTCGTTTTTATTTCTCCTCTCAAATCAGCTACTTGTTGCCTGAGCTTGTCTTAAAGTACATTCCTAAGGCAGCCATGGTGGTTATACACAAGGTGTAACTTTTTTTAGCTACTTCTCCTGAGACCTCAATTTCATTAGACAGTTTGCTTCTAAGTTAATAGTACCTTTTGTTTCCATCTTTCAGCCTCCAATGCCAGTGTTCTTGCTGCCAGGCTGCTAAGCCAGTGCTGTATGGTTCAATTTTTATTGTACAGCATTAGTACTTTGTTACTAATTTGTTAGGGTGATGCTAGCTGTGGTAACAAGTTTTCCCCAGAATGTAATTTGGCTTAAACATAATATAAATTTACAGTCCTGAGCAGTACCAGGTTGGGGGATGGCAGGTGGGGTTGGGGACAGTTCTACTCAAGTCAGGGACTATCGAGCTGACAGAATCTGTCTTAAACAGAGAGCTGAAATTCAACCTAAGTACTTTGCTTAAATTACAGAGTTTGTCAGTGGAGGGTTCCAGGATTCTTACTTACTTGGCTCTGGTTTTAAAGTTCATGCCCATTCTGCCACACACTATATCTAGCTTTGGAAAGACACCTGAACCAGCTAAGAGGACAAATAAGTGATGGAAGAAAACTAAAACAAAGCACAAGGGTGCAGCTACTGTCTTTGGAAAATAAAATGATTCTCCTTTTGGCATCTCTTACTAAAACTCCACCTGCATTACCGAAGTGTTTCTCGTTGGGGTGATTGTAAGCTGCCCAGGGGAAGTGTACATTCTATAATACCTGAGAGAGATGATAAACTGATGATGGCCTAACACATTCAGTTTCTTGGAATACATTACCTCCTTATTGAAGTGAAGATGTTTTTCCCTACCTCCTTATTGAAGTGAAGATGTTTCCCTGCAACTTCTTTCTAGGGATTCTCTTATTTCTTGGAGCCAAGCAAAATAAAGATTATCTCTTTATCATTTTGGAAAGACAACTTTCATGTCCTTTCTGGTTATTTTGTTTGAGTGAAGCTTCTCATGTTATTTCACTTACACCTTAAGACTTTGAATACTTGTTGCTTATCTTTAGACAGCTTCTGTTTTGCTTATGTCCCTTTTAAGTGTGAATGCCAGAGCTGAACTAGATTTTCCACATGAGGTTTGGCCACATGGTGGAACTATCACCTCTGAAGACAAGATTTTTCACTAATGCATCTTTGTTTTTCTAGGGTGATACAATCCTAGAAACTGGAGAAGTAATCCCACTAATGAAAGAATTTCCTGATCAGCATCACTGAAGATAACTTTAAAATTTCAAAAGCATATGAGCCCAAGTTTGTTGCTACGTTACCATACTTCCTGAATATATTTTCTGGATAAGTAACTTCAATAAAGTTTACTCTCAAATATGTGTTTTTTTCTTCCCGAACATTGTACAGTTTGAGACTGAATTATTTAATAAGTATAAACTGGACATGTTAAGTGATTTGGGCAGTCTTCTACTTTTTTGGCCGTTCTTGATTTGGCAAACAGGATGTAGGAGCTTAAGTTACATGATAGTTTTTTTTACTTACACAGTAGTCTGATGTGAAGGTATGCAACATAATGAAGTCATGCAATAAATATAAGAAATTCTACACACGTGTTTTTCTTTTTTGCCTTTTAGGGCTGTATCTGCGGTATATGGAGTTTCCCAGGCCAGGTGTCCAATCGGAGCTATAGCTGACAGCCTCCACCACAGCCACGCAGGATCTGAGCTGCGTCTGTGACCTATACCACAGCTCACCGCAACTCCAGATCCTTAACCCACTGAGCGAGGCCAGGGATGGAACCCGCATCCTCACGCTACTAGGTGGGCTCATTACTGCTGAGCCACAGTGGGAACTCCAGACTTTGTTTTAAAGAAGGCTTTCTGAGGCATTTCAAAAGTATTTTAAGAGTTCCCGTCCTGGCCCAGTGGAAACTAATCCGACTAGGAACCATGAGGTTGCAGGTTCAATCCCTGGCCTCGCTCAGTGGGTTAAGGATCTGGAGTTGCAGTGAGCTGTGGCTGTGGTGTAGGTCCCAGATGCGGCTCGGATCCTGCACTGCTGTGGCTGTGGTGTAGGCTGGCATCTATAGCTCCGATTGGACTCCTAGCCTGGGAACTTCCATATACAGCGGGTGTGATCCTAAAAAGCAAAATATATATTTTAGAAACTCTAGCTTGAAAGGCTGTCAGATCTAGGTTCTTTGTTACGTGAGATGGTAAAAGACAAACCTAAATATGTGATAAATTAACACATTAATGGTTATTATAAAAGACTACACAAAAATGAATGTGGAAACTTTGTATTAAGGATTTTATTTTGAATCGAGACACGAGTCAGATAAGCATGAGGTAAAGAACTGTATATGCGTAGAATTAAATTCAGAGGAGTTACAAATGTTCACTCGTCCCGAACATTCTGTCTGGGTATTCCTTCCTTAGCTGTCGCCGTGCAGCTACAGTTGATGCATAGATGACGTATCCCCAGGAGAGCAGTACGACCGCGAGGAGCAACTGAGAAATGCAAGAGGAGGAGTAAAAGCAAAAACACGTGAGTGGCACTTCCTCCCCGCCCCCATCAGAATGCCCTGCGCGTTGCCAAGGTGGAAATTTTAATAACAAACGAATAAATGGGGTTACGGAGGCGAGGACACCAAGCCACTGTGACGTAAGAAGCGGAAGAGCGTGTCCTCCAGGAAGAGGCGGAGTCGAGGTGAGGGAGTGAAAAGCTTAATTCAGGAATGGATTTTGGAGTTTCTGAGCGCTGAAGAAATAGAGGGCCTTCCACCCGCGGGCCGCGGGAGTCGACCCCTTGGGGTCCTGCCAGGCCCGGGACCTACCGCTGAATAAATCCGGTCTAGGGTGCGGCGACTCACTGGCTTCATGGTAAGGAGGCGGCGGCGGTCGGCGGGCACGGGCGGAAGCTACAGGCCTTGGAGTAACCGGGGCGGTTGCTGCCGGGCGGCGGCGGCGGCGGCGGCGGCGGCCATGGCCATCTTGCAGCCGGGCGCGAGCGCCCGCCCCGTCGCCTCCGCGCGCGTTTCCCATCGGGCGGCCGGCCTCTTCCGCCCGGAGCCGGCGGCGGGGTCACGTGACGGGGGCCTAGCCCGCCTTTAAGGGAGGAGGTGAAAGAAACGAGGAATTACTTTAAAAGTGGGTTTTTTTTTTTTTATTTTTGCCGCTGAGAGGGATAGGCTTGACTCGTCAGCCGGTCTTCCTTCAGTTGCTGTGCAGTATTAATGCAGGATAAGGTACTGTCGTGTGCGTTTAAAAGTTTATTTGAAAAAACAGTCCACTTTTTAAATATTACACCGGCGTCCGGCGGTGTTAGAATTAATGTTTCCTCCGGGACTTGTTCCCACAACATAAGTAGACGTTGGTGTATTTATTTTTGAAGTAAACTAGAATGCCGCCCGCTTTTATGTTAACTAACGCGTCGTGTGGAAGTCCTTGTTAATTGAGCTTCTCTTAAAAGTCTTGGAAAACACAATGGCTCGGTGTCAGTGATACTTATAAAAAGAAATCACGTGGCTCGGACTACCTAGCCTAATGTACCTGCCAGTCAACAAGTGTTGTTTGAACATTTGTGCTTAGAACGGTAGCAGGATCAGGTAAATATTAAGCCAAAGGACGGAGTTTTGTACGCGGGCCGTTGTAGTTAAGTTCAGCTCTAGAATGTTTGGGACGCTTACATTTGAGGCCTAACGGTACGATGGGGCAACGGGCCGCTTTAGGCTCTAAACGTTTTGTCTCAAGATATCTCAGTGGTCAGATGCACAGAGTTTTAATCCAGCTTTCGGGGAGTGTGGAAGGGGGGGAACGTTATGTGTTTGGGGAAGAGTTCAAGGCCCTGTTGTCATAGGTAAAATCCCTGCTTATCCCCAGACTGGAATAGATCTCTGTCTCTGAAGACTGTAAGGCTCTGACTTGGGATTCCATTCGAATCCCAGTGTTGGTTGGTAACTGCAACCGAAAGTCACTTCGGCTCCGTGTAACTCCGTTCCTTTATCCGTACACCAAAGAGTTTCTGTAACTTCTCAGAGTTTGGTGAGGTTTAAAAGGAGATCAAGCTAGTTACCGTGCCTTCCGGGTAAGTTAGAAGCAAACATTAACCCCCCAGAGATCGATAGTAACAGGAGTGAAGATGCGGTAGCGATTTCTGCCTGGGGGGGGGGTGCCCCCACCGCTCTCATTCCTGGGGCGAGGGCCGTGGACGGTGGGGGGGAGGGCGGGGCCGGGCTGAGCGCGCTAGGCCCCGCCCTCGCAGCCCGCGTCCTCCACGGCGCATGCGTGACGCTGGCGGGGGCTGTGTTTTGACGCGCCGAGGGCCGCGGAGTGGGTTTCTCCTTCTGCCGCCGCCCCCAAACGGCCATTGGTGATGATCGCTCTACGTCACAGGGGTCGCAGCAGCCGCCGGGGTCTCCGCTGTCTCGCGAGGAGGGTGAAGCGCCCCAGCCCGCTCAGGCTCCTGAGGGTCGGCGGCGAAGTCGCCGTGTTCGTCTTCGCGGGTCCTGCCGTCACCGACCCAGCTTTCTGGGCCGCCGGGAGCTTGCCACGAGCGCCCCAGCCGGGCCTGCGCCGGCATCCGAGGTGAGTGAGATGGGGAACAATGGGGCGCGGGGGTCGGAAGGGCCGGGCGAGCCGGAGCTCCCGCCTGCATCGAGGCCCAGGGGCCAGGGAGCTGCGGTCGGGCCTGAGGGGCCGTCGCGACCCGGCGGGCCGGTGTGCAGGAGAACGGCTCTTGCGGCGCACCTGTGGATCCATGCGGTGCGGGTGGGCGGGGGAGGGCTGCGTTTCTCACCTGTTCTCTCGAGGGCGCAAGCCCGGCCGTGTACTGGAAGGAGCTTGGTCGTAGGGGAAAAACCCGACACAAAATACTAAACGTTCAAGTCTGAATCGTGGCGTCGCCACTGTCAGAGATGTGACCTTGGATGGGTCGCCTAACGTCTCTGAGTATGTCTGTAAAATGGGAGTAACAATATTTTCGTTGTGATTATGTAATGCACGCGGTGCTTATCTTAAATTCTGGTGGGTGGCAGTTCTCAACCTAAGAAAGCGACTGTCGCTGTGGCTGTTGGAGTTGTCTCTGCACTGTTACACCCCTTGAGCCTGTGACTTCTTCATCAAGTCAGTGCAGCTTTCCTCACGGGCTGCTGATTGGTAGACTGGAAGGGGGCAGTACTGAGATGAGAAAAATAGTGACAGAAGGCAAGAATGAATAGAATTTTTGGCAGGTAGTTTTCGAGATTTTTTAAGGTGGGTAACGAAAAAGCTATCTAAGATTTAATAGCCGGTGAGAGTTTGGGGTTTTTTGCTTGTTTTTAGTCTGTGACTTTGACAGCTGCACAGTCACCCAAAGTAATCTTGCTTATCTGGAATGAGTGGCTTTAGAGGGGTATGGTTTCCAAGTAGTTCTTTTTATTATTGGAAATGGAATTAAATTTTGTAGGGTGTGGTCAGTAGATCCTGTAACCTCTGTTTAATATTTTTGGAATGAGTTATTAAATTACAGTTCAGAAAGGTACAGTGATTTCTTTAAGGTCAAAAGAGATAGTGCCCAGGTTACTTTTAATACTTACGAAGTGTATTTCTAGTTCATTCACTTGATGAACCCTTTTTAGTCACTTTGCTTAGGTATATTAAGTGCAACACTGATATTAATATGGAGATCATTTACTTGTTATAGACTGTCATCTTTTTCTGTGCATTTATAATCCATTATAGGTGATGGAAACAACCAAGATTAACCTTTTTTTTTTTTTTTTTTTGTCTTTTGCCTTTTCTAGGCCGCATCCGTGGCATGTGGAGGTTCCCAGGCTAGGGGTCGAATCGGAGCTGTAGCTGCTGGCCTACACCACAGCCACGCCAAATCCAAGCCACGTCTGCAACCTACACCACAGCTCACGGCAATGCCAGATCATTAACCCACTGAGTGAGGCCAGGCATTGAACCCGCAACCTCATGGTTCCTAGTCAGATTCATTAACCACTGCACCACGACGAGAGCTCCAACTTTATTTTCACATAACATAGAAAAACAGTATTAAGTTCCTTCTGCACACCAAGTATTGTGCTAAATGTTTACATGGAATATACCCCTTCACACAACCACTTTTTTTTAGGTAGGTAGTATTACTTAACTTGTTTTAGAATTGAGAAAACATAAGGTTTTGAGAAAATAAATAATTTCCTCCAAATCACACCCTAAGAAGTGGTTTTGATTCTCAGCCCTGGCTCTGCATGAGAATTCATATCAGTCACTTCATCAAATGTAATCAGCCAGTATTAAATTGTATGTGTATACAGTGATAATTTAAGGGGTACCATAGAAGATATCTTTTATAGAAGTGTGGCTTTATTAAATATTTAATTCTTCAGAGAAATCCTATTTTGTTTATATCACTGCAGTTTTTTATTTATTTATTTATTTATTTGTCTTTTTGCCTTATTTAGGGCCGCACCCACTGCATATGGAGGTTCCCAGGCTAGGGGTCTAGTAAGAGCTGTAGCTATCGGCCTTCGCCACAGCCACAGCCACAGCCACGCGGGATCCAAGCCGCATCTGCAACCTACACCACAGCTCACAGCAACACCGGATCTTAACCCACTGAGCAAGGCCAGGGATCAAACCCGCAACCTCATGGTTCCTAGTCGGGTTCGTTAACCACTGAGCCACGATGTGAACTCCCACTGCAGTTTTTTAAATGTCAAGTGTATGGTCTAATTTAGAGTCTAGACTCCTGATTATTTATGAACTCCCACCAGCCCTCCCCCATCCATTTTCCCTAGATATGTATGCTTGTTGATTATCTGAAATTCCCCCCAAAATGTGACATGGTGTTCTTTGCCCCGGTAAAACCAATACATTTCAGCATCTGTGTAAGGAAAGGTTTTGCTTAATCAGTTTATCCTAAAGATGGTAAACTTTATTTAGAATTTGGGAGGCAGTTAAGGAAAATTGTTCAGAAGAACAGATTAAATGTTCTTCTCTTCTGTGCGGAAATTCATTTGAAGTTCTAATTCCTAGAGTACTAGGGTAGAGAAACCATTATCAAGCCTTCTTCTAGAACCTGTAACACTAAATCTGCCGTCAGGTCTACCTTCGCTATGTAAGCCAGAACTCCTCTTGCAAACCTACAAAATTAAATCTATCTCTTAGCCATCCCTGTTTCATACCTTTATTTGTATTTATTTAAACAAATTTGTTGAGATACAAGCTCACTTTTTATTTTTTTAATTTAATTTTTTTGTTGTTGTTGTCTTTTTAGGGCTGCATCTGTGGCATATGGAGCTTCCCAGGCTAGGGGTCAAATCAGAGCTGTAGCCACCAGCCTACACCACAGCCACAGCAATGCCAGATCCGTAACCCGCTGAGCGAGGCCAGGAATTGAACTCACATGCTCATGGATAGTAGTCAGATTGTTACTGCTGAGCCACAGTGGGAACTAAGCTCACTTTGTAAAAGTATAGGATAACAGTGGGTTTTAGTATATTTACAGAATTGTGCAGCTGTAGTCTAATTGAACATTTTCATCATCCCAGAGGAAAACTTTATCCCCCTCTCCCACCCCCTCTACCAACCATCAGTCTACTGTCTATCTATAAATTTGCCTATTCTCTACATTTCACATAAAATAAAACATGTGGTCTTTTGTGATTAATTTTTTTTCATTTAGCATAATGCAAAGGTTCATCCCTGTTATGTCATGTATCAGTACTTTATTCCTTTCTATTGTCATATATTCTGTTGTATGGAAATACTACATAATCAGTTCATGGACATTTGGGCTTTTTTCCTTTTTTTTTTTTTTTTTTTTGAGTTTTAGGGCCACACCCACAGCATATGGAAATTCCAAGGCTAGGGGTTGAATTGGAGCTATAGCTGTAGGCCTACGCCACAGTCACACAGGATCCAAGCTGTGGATCCTACACCACAGCTCACAGCAACACTGGATCCTTAACCCACTGAGCAAGGCCAGGGATTGAAACCACATCCTCATGGTTCCTAGTTGGGTTCGTTAACCACTGAGCCAGGAAGGGAACTCTAGTTTTTTTCCATTTTTAAACTTTCATAACAAATGCGGCTATGAGCATTCACTTAAAAGTTTTTGTGTGTTTATACTGGGTCATGTGATTCTACCTCATTGGAATTAGGAGATATTTTAATTTTAGTATTTAGTGGTGATTTCAAAAGAGTAAATCACTAATGTGATTTACATTCATTGCTATTATTTGATGTTTCTGATGAATACAATTCTTTGTAACTAAAGATATTCCTGTGTAGAAATACAGAACAGAACCAGTAATTGTTCCTTTAAACTACTGTGGATGATGTTATTCATCATTCTTTAGATTTGTGCTGTCAAATTGGTTAACAGACTTATAAAACTAAGGAAGGGAGGACTAAGATTTCAGTTTTTCAAACATTGTAATTGAGATTTTGTTTTACTTGAACTTGAAGTTTACTACTATCAAGT
Source organism: Catagonus wagneri (assembly GCA_004024745.2). Classification (NCBI taxonomy): domain Eukaryota; kingdom Metazoa; phylum Chordata; class Mammalia; order Artiodactyla; family Tayassuidae; genus Catagonus; species Catagonus wagneri. Next base: position 7,359,897 of record PVHT021183661.1, read on the forward strand.
AATTTTCTTTAATAAATTCATTCTAGGTTGTGATTTTTATGTGAACTGGAAATGTTTAGTAAACACTGAGTCTATATTCCAAAGAAACAAATTAAGATAAAGTGTATTAACTTGAAATTCACAGTCTTTTTTGAAAGTCTAATCCCTTTCTTATATAGAGGGGCAAACTAGAATCTAAAGTGAATGTGAATTTCCCCAGTATATAGAATTTGTTTTAGGTGAAATCTGGTCTTTAATCCAGATTTGATAACCTCTCCAGTGCCCTCTCCACTCTTCACTCCTTTCCCTAATGCACACACATAGTGTCCTGTCCTTAAAGGCTATATTTTTAGGGTTGTTTTTTTTTTTCTTGAGTGTGAGAATTTAAAAATATTTGAAGTAGGGGGAATGCTGAGAAATTTATGTGATAATAAGGTTTCAGGGTTTAAATATCTTAACAAAAATGTAGTTGCATTAATCTATTTATTATTCCATTATATTTAAGAACAGTGGAAATTTTTACATTTCTTTGCTGAAAAACAGAAGACTAGAAGTATCTAGACCCCATAAAAAAATTCATCCAGTATTAATTGGTTACCTAGTAAGTTATGGCTCTGAGAAAGCTAAGGTGCCCTAGATGAGCAAGTTTAGTTTGAAATCTCTGATGAAATATTTATATTTTACAGTCATAGTTTTTTGTTGTGAGTTTTATTTCTTTTTATTAGAGCTGGATATGGCCAGTGAGTCTCTTGTTTAGAAAATTGCAATTCTATTTGACTAGACAGCAGTTGACTGGTAATAGGACTTCCTGTAATAAAGGAGGTGGAGAAAGATGAATAATAGGCCCAAGAAAACATAAAGGAGGAAATTAATATTTGCCATATGTAAATAATTAGAAAGCAGGTGAAGAGAGATTTTATAGGATAACAGTGCCAAAATGAATGCAATTAGATTTCAGCTCTGGCAAAATGGTTTTGCAAGTTGTGGGCCAAAATAAACTGATAAATTTAAAGAAAACAAAACTAGTCTTTAAGATTCTAGTGATCCTTGTGGGGAAAGATAAGGGGACTGAAAGCATGATTTCAGGATACTTTGTGGTTGACTGGATTAAATAAAAAGTTGAAGAAAAGCTTTGTAGGAATGCTGAAAGGAGTCAGTGATGAACTGAATATAATAGCGGAGTAACAATAGTGTAGGATAATACTAGTGTAGTAATAACAACAGCAGCTAACATTTATTCAGCAGTTACTATAAGCCAGACACTGCCCTTGAGTGCTTTTACATATAGTTATTTCATTTAATCTTCACTAAAAGATCCTTTTGTGTGTGTGTAAAAGATCCATCAGAAAGCAGAGAACTAGTTTAAATATATTATAGGTGAACTAAATATAGGTGTACAGATTTTCTAACTAAAGCTGTTTTTAAAGGTACACATGTAATACTTATCACAAATAAAATCAGTAATCCATATTGTTTGAGCATATGTATGAAAGATATAGAACCATACACAGAAATAACTCCAACTGAGAACTCTCATATTTGGGGGGGTTCGTTTTCTAGAGGATTGGGGGAGGGGGACATAAAAGGACATTTTAAAAAATCTGGAATAGTCATGACAAAATGTTAGTATTAAATCTGAGTGGTGGGTACATGGATACTTGATGTATTTTCTTTTGTAATTTTTTTGTACAGATCTCAAAATTTTTTTAAAGAGTAAGAAAATATTACATAATACCTGAGAGCTTACTAAGTACCAGGTACTTTTTCTAAGGACTTTTTTTTTTTAATATCTTCACAAAGCTTGTGAAACAGGTTGTATTATCGGTGATCTACATGTGAAATTGAAGCATAAGGGTGGTAGCTGCTTCTTAATCACATTGCTGGTTTGGAACCAGGATTTAAACCTAGGAAATCTGACTTTCAGATCTTGTGCTTTAAGTATATGTTACTCTGCTACACTGCATGTTACAAAGACAGTGAACTACTCAGCTATCTTCACCAAAATATGTTTCAGTCATTTGCATTTTTTTCAGATTTAGTCATTCCTCTTTTACCAGGTTACTGATGTATTTTTTTCCCTTTTACAGGTGATGGCATCAGCCGCTAAGGAATTTAAAATGGACAACTTTTCACCTAAAGCAGGCACTAGCAAATTGCAGCAAACAGTACCAGCTGATGCATCTCCTGATTCTAAGTGTCCTATATGCTTGGATAGATTTGATAATGTCTCTTACTTAGATCGCTGTTTACATAAGTTCTGTTTTCGCTGTGTGCAGGAGTGGTCAAAAAACAAAGCTGAATGTCCACTGTGTAAACAGCCCTTTGATTCTATTTTCCATTCTGTGAGGGCAGAAGACGACTTCAAGGAGTATGTCCTAAGGCCTTCATATAATGGTTCCTTTGCTACTCCTGATGTCCGGCGATTCCGCTACCGTACCACTATGACAAGGGAACGAAGTGCTTCAGTTTATTCACCTAATCGTCCGATGAATAGAAGAACAACAACTCCACCAGACAGTGGAGTACTATTTGAAGGGTTAGGCCTTTCCGCAAGACCTAGAGATGGTGAAATTCCTCCATTTATGAGACAGATTGCAGTGAGGAGGCCAGCGACTGCCGATGAAAGATCTTTGCGGAAAATTCAAGAACAGGATATTATTAATTTTAGGCGAACTCTTTATCGTGCTGGTGCTCGAGTTAGAAATATTGAAGATGGCGGTCGCTACAGGGATATTTCAGCTGAATTTTTCCGTAGAAATCCAGCTTGCCTTCACAGATTAGTCCCTTGGTTAAAACGTGAACTCACAGTTCTCTTTGGAGCTCATGGGTCTTTGGTGAATATTGTCCAGCACATCATCATGAGTAATGTTACTCGCTATGACTTGGAGAGTCAGGCATTTGTGTCTGATTTAAGGCCATTTTTACTTAATCGGACTGAGCATTTTATACATGAATTTATTAGCTTTGCTCGATCTCCTTTTAACATGGCAGCCTTTGACGAGCATGCAAATTATGATTGCCCTGCTCCTTCATATGAAGAAGGTAGCCATTCTGATTCTTCAGTCATAACAATATCTCCAGATGAAGCTGAGACCCAAGAGCTGGATATTAACGTAGCCACTGTTAGTCAGGCACCATGGGATGATGAAACTCCAGGGCCATCTTATTCAAGCTCAGAGCAGGTGCAGGCTTCCATGTCTTCTCTTTTAAATACTTCTGACAGTTCAGATGAAGAACTTGTATCAGGAAGAGCCGCATCTCAGATACAAGGAGTACAAACTAACGACGACCTAAATAATGACAGTGATGATTCTTCAGATAATTGTGTTATTGTTGGGTTTGTTAAACCACTAGCTGAGAGGACCCCAGAACTTGTCGAACTGTCCTCTGATTCTGAGGAATTAGGCTCTTATGAGAAAATGGAAACAGTGAAGACACAAGAACAGGAGCAGTCTTACAGTTCTGGTGATAGTGATGTTAGTAGATGTTCGTCTCCACGGTCTGTTCTTGGAAAGGATGAACAAGTAAATAAAGGTCATTGTGATTCTGGTACAAGAATCGAATCAAGGAAGGAAGAGAAGCACTCTACATCATTGTCCTCTCCCAGAGACCTGAGCTTATCCATCAGAGGAGACAGAGTATATTCCCCATATACCCACAGGCACAGAAGGAGGGGAAGATCAAGAAGTTCAGATTCCCGCTCCCAGAGTAGGAGTGGGCATGATCAGAAGAATCGTAGAAAGCATCATGGGAAGAAAAGAATGAAAAGCAAACGATCCAGAAGCAGGGAGAGTAGCAGACCTAGAGGCAGAAGAGACAAAAAGAGGTCAAGAACTAGAGATAGCAGTTGGTCTAGAAGAAGCCAGACTCTGTCTCTAAGTAGTGAAAGCACAAGCAGATCAAGATCTCGTAGCAGTGGTCGTGGTAAAAGAAGATCACGGAGCAGAAATAGAGATCGTTACTACCTAAGAAACAATTACGGAAGCAGATGTAAGTGGGAGTATACTTACTATAGTAGAAACAAGGACAGGGATGGCTGCGAATCATCTTATAGGAGGAGGACTCTGTCCAGAGCTCATTATTCCAGACAATCTTCAAGTCCAGATTTTAGAATTCAGTCCTTTTCTGAAAGAACAAATGCTAGGAAGAAAAATAATCACAGTGAAAGGAAATACTACTACTATGAAAGGCATAGATCAAGGAGCCTGTCTAGTACTAGATCAAGGACTCCATCTACAGGGCCTGACCGGACGAGAAATGAAAAGCCTGGCGGGAAACGCAAATACAAAACGCGGCATTTGGAGGGTACTAATGAAATAGCTCAGCCATCTCGTGAATTTGCTTCTGAAGTAAAGGAAAGTCATTACCAAAAATCTTCATCAAAATTGGATGCAAGCTACAAAAATGAGAGTGACAGCTTTTCAGACAGCCGATCATCAGACAGAGAGACAAAACACAAGAGGAGGAGGAGGACCCGGAGCTTAAGTGTAGAGATAGTTTATGAAGGAAAAGCTACCGATACAAGTAGACATCATAAAAAGAAAAAGAAGAAACATAAGAAGAAGCATAAGAAACACCATGGCGATAACACTTCACATTCCCCAGTTGTGATTACCATTGACAGCGACAGTGATAAGGATTCTGAAGTAAAGGAGGATGCAGAATGTGACCCTAGTGGTCCTCAAGACCCTCTGCAAAGTCAGTTTTGGGCTTCTTCCTTGGAATCACTTGAAACTAAAGATGTAGTTACCATAGAAGATGAATTTGGTGTCCTGAGCAAGGAGTGTGATTTTAACACACTTAGCAACAACTTGAATAATGCCAACAAAACTGTAGATAATATTCCACCCCAGGCAGCTTCAGTTGAACAAACTCTTGATGTGAGAGAAGAGAGCACGTTCGCCTCTCATTTGGAGAATCAATCCAGTGATGGCTCTATGCAGACTGAGCTGTCAAGGCAACTGCCATCTCCACGGACATCATTAATGTCAGTGTCTTTTGGTAGAGACCATGATATGTCTTAAAACTGCCAAAGCATCTCATTGAGAATCCTGATGGTATAAAAAGAAGAAGAGACAAACAAAAAAACAATGTCATCTACTGCAGTCTGTTCAAAGATACTTTTGGTGAAAACTCTTTTCTCCTTAAAAAATATTTTGTTTTTTTTTGTGTGTGTGTAAAAAATTTGTAAAAACCATTATTTGTTCAAAAACTATATATGTCCCACCCTGAGATATGCACTTTTAAGTGAAGAAAATGATATTGTTAGCAGTTTATTTAAAACTTGGGGTCCTTTTTAAATTAAAAAAATATAAATTTTAGAAGTTATTTCATAAAGCCATATGGTATTGACATATTTTTAAAGTAGTTGATGAGTATTTTTGAATTTTTTTTTTGAGAATTATTCTGGAAATGTGTTATAAGCTAGGAGAAACCCTTTGAACAGTCTTTATTTTTCTTCTTAAGAATTTGTATGATTCAAAACCATTTCTTCAGGTTAAATTGAGGCATTTTAATCTGTACGGTTTATCTTGACACCTGCCAAAAGAAAAATTTAAATATTTCCTTTATATACTTGTTTATTTGGACTGCCGGTAAAGCAAATGTGTATTCAACAAAAGAAAAAATAAAACAGTAACACTTTAAAACGATCCAGAAATTTTCTTAATGCAGTTTTGCTTTTTAAATCAAGTTATTTTAGTGGAGCTAAAATCTTGTAAATAGTTAAGGATATGCTTGTTTTATAAATACTGAATTTTAGGTGAACTGCATTTAACCTCACAGATTTAATGATTATTTTAGTTCTTTAATGTGGTTATGAAGAGTATCTTATGTGCTCTCTGTCTTCAGCAGTGCAGTTGTGTAGCATTTAGCTTACTTAAAAACCCTTGCCAGACTTCTTTTTCATTGGTGGTTCTTTTTACACAAAGTGGCTATATTTGTTTAGTATATTTGTTTATGTTTTATTCTGTTTTAGAGAAGATAAAAACTATCCTAGTCTGTAGCTTGATATAGGATTGCCAGTGAATAGCATACCTTGGATTAGATCTGAGTTTATCCGTCATTTTGCCTTGCTGTCATTTTGGTTCATTGTTTAACGGAAAATGGAATGCTTGCTGCATGGCAGATTCTGTAATAGGTTTGTAGGGATTCAGTGCTAGATTGAAGCAGGTATCCTCCCTGCATACATTACAAACTATAAGTTTTCTGGAGAGAAAGTATAACTTCCTATAAGAGCATACATTGGGGGTGCCTAATCTCATGGGAGTGATGGTTGAACTGAAATCTAGAGAACAAGCAGATATTAACTAGAAATAGTTATTGCAAAGAGATGTGCAGAGACCCAAAGACAGCAGGGCAGGCTGGCATATTCCAAGAACTAAAGGAAGGCAGTCTTAGCCACAGGACAGAGTATGGGACCAAGCTTTGTAGGCCATGCTTAGAGTTTATGTTTATCCTAAAGGCAATAGGAAACCGGTTTCAAGTGACAAAAATCTAAAATTGACATTGATATAATCTTTAGGAAACTCAGACACAGAAATTGTGGGGAGACTGTAGTTGATCAAGGAATATACTTTGAAATGATGAAATGACTTTGTGGTCTTTCTTAATTATTGTAAGAATTAATTATATGTAAGAATGCTGTTTTAGTCCACATTCTGCTTTGCTTGATGCTTTAATGAAAACCCGCCTTAATGTTTTCAGTTAAATATTTAGTGAAAGCGCATCTTAATACATGATAGCATCACATCCTAGTGTTCAAGCCAAAAATTTCTAAGTCTTTGATTCTTCTTCCTCCTTTGTGTCTATCATCCAGTTTCCAAATCCTGGCCACAAAATAGTTTTCTAATATTTCTGATCTGTCGTCTGTCTTCCACTCTAGGTGGCCATGGCTTCTCACCTGTACTGTCATAATGAGTCTGCCTACATCCACTGTTTGCCTCCATCCATTCTTGATGTAGCACTCAAAAGACCTTTAAAAATATTTTTCCTTTTATCCTACTCAAAATCCTTCAGTAGCTTCCTGTTATATTTATTAGAAGGAAACGAAAGTCCAGAACAATATGGATTACAGATCTCTGCCTAATTAGACCACAGTCCATCTTTTGCTTGTTTCTCACTTCATTTTTGTTCTAGCCACACTGGCCTGCTTCAAGTCTATGGAGGTGCTGCTCTCTAGTAATTCAAAGCCTTCATACATAGTGTTTCTCTTTTGCTTTGAACCCAATTTTATCCTGGCTAAACTAGGTTAAAGTGTGTCCGTCCACTCCATTATTTCCCCTCAATTACTCTTAACAATCATGGACTTCTTTAGAGCATGCATCACAGGTTGCAATTGATTGCTAAATGTCTTCTCTCTGACCAGTTTTTCTTTTTTTTCCATTGCTTAATGAATTTTATTATAATTACAGGCATATAAAAATCATCACAACTCAATTTGATAGCATTTGTGTCCCAAACCCTCAGTGCATCTCCCCACTCCCCAGATTGTCTTATTTGGAAACCAAAGGTTTTCCAAAGTCTGTGAGTCAGTATCTGTTCTGCAAAGAAGTTCATTGTGTCCTTTTTTTTTAGATTCCACATGTAAGTGGTAGTGTTGGATGTTGCTGTCTAATTGACTGGTTTCACTTCGCATGATAATTTCTAGGTCCATCCATGTTGCTATAAATGTTGGTATTTTGTTCCTTTTAATGGCTGAGTAATATTCCACTGTGTGTATGTACCATATCTTCCCTATCCACTCCTCTGTCGATGGGCATTTAGGTTGTTTCCATGTCTTGGGTATTGCATAGAGTGCTGCAATGAACATTGGAGTACATGTGTCTTTTCGAGTATCGGTTTCCTCTGGATAGAGATGCCCAGGCGTGGGATTGCTGGATCAAATGGTAATTCTATTTTGAGTTTTTTGAGGAATCTCCATACTGTTTTCCACAGTGGTTGTACAAATTTGCATTCCATTCCCACCAGCAGTGTAATAGGGATCCTTGTTCTCCACACCCTCTCCAGCATTTATTGTTTGTAGACTTTTTAATGATGGCCAGAATGGCTGGTGTAAGGTGGTACCTCATAGTGATTTTGATTTGCATTTCTCTAATGAGGAGTGATGTTGAACATCTTTTCATGTGTTTATTTGCCATCTGCCTGTCTTTAGAGAACTGTCTGCCAAATCCTCCGCCCATTTTTTGATGGGGTTGTTTGTTTTTTTGGTATTGAGCTGTAGGAGGTGTTTGTAAATTTTGGTGATTAAGCCCTTGTCTGACCAGTCTTAAAGTTCCTTGGCAACTGTAAGTGCCCTTCTGTATCCCTTCTCTTATTTTCTTTCACATAGGATTGCTGAAAACTCATGTTGGGTGGATGAATAAGTGCTAGAGATTTTAAAAATTGTCTAAGACCATCTTTCAGAAAGCTCTGCTCTCTATAAATTTTCTGTAAATATTTAATACTATATCTTAACTTGTTTATATCAGTTTGTTGCCCGTGAGGTACTTTACTTTACCTCAGATTTTTCAGTACTTTTGGGACTTGTTTGTGTAAAGGAAATGCAACAAAGCATTTGTACTTGCTCATTCATCGATCCTCTGATTCACAACAGGAAAACTTGTTATTGAGTTTCCATTGTAGCTCAGCAGGTTAAGAACGCAGCTAGTATCCATGAGGATGCAGGTTCAATCCCTGGCCTTGCTCAGTGGGTTAAGGATTCGGTGTTGCCGTGAGCTGTGGTGTAGGTCGAAGATGCGGCTTTGATTCCGCATTGCTATGGCTGTTGCATAGGCTGGTAGCTGCAGCTCCGATTCAACCCCTAGCCTGAGAATAACAAAATCTTTTGTTATTACTGCTTCTAGTCTGAGTAATCAGGTTTGGCCTTTGCTCTTAGGGGAGGCCATCTAAGGGCTTGCCCAACCCATCTAATCTCTAGTAACGGTGGTGTGTACAAAGGGGAAATGATTTATGCAAGGTCAGTTGATGGCCTGTACTCAATGGGAGTTATTCTTTCATCATGAGGAATAATTGCAGTCCCCTCTGGCTTAGACTACGAACACCTGAACCAGCTGGTAATGTGCCTCTGGACTTGGAAATTTTTTCAGAATGTGCTTTGGGATGCTAGAAACCATGTACAACATGGTTTGGATTGTTGCCAGTTCTAGTGTCCCCACCAATGGGGGCAGGGGATGAGAAATAGAATGAAATGGTTTCCTCTCAAGAAATTAGATCTCATCAGGATTCAGAGCGTGGATCCATTTTTACTTTAAGCTCGTTAGACTTGGTACTGTCCGAGTTGTAACTGATTAAATTACTATGATAATGTAGAAGTCACTGGGACCAGAATGTGTATAGACATGTCTGGTTATCAGTGCCTTTAGGAAAAGTCAGGTGGGATGCTAAATTGTTATAACTACGTAACCTACTCTCATTTGTTCAGAAAAAATATGTAGATAGAAGTAATGATAAATGGTGTCAAATATCAAAGATTGGTGAATGAGGGTAAAGGTACAGGCATTTTTTTGTATTTTTGTGGTAATTTTTCTTTAAGTTTGAAATTTCAAAATTATAAATTTCTTTAGGCCTGCAAGATTGCATGCACGTGAGAAATGTGTCAGAGTGAGTTCCCAACCTTGTATACTCTGTAAAAGGGAAAACTCACAAAGGCAGACATGGTGGGTGACTTTTAGAGCCACTTTCTCTGTGTGAAAGAACTGAAGTGACTAGATAATTCATAAGGCTGGGCCTCTTGGAGTTGAGAATATTGTCAGAGATACACAGTTACGTACTCTTGGTTCCATGCTCAGAAGGAAGCTTTCGAGGGTTTAAAACCAGAGGAGAGTTTATTTTTTCTTAATTTAGGATGGAAGGAATAGAAAATTTTTGAGAAGGGGCCCCTGAAATAGGAAAAGTTGAAAATAAAGAAGAGCGATAATTGATGAACCAGGAGTTCCCGCTGTGGCGCAGTGGGATCCATTGGCAGAATCTTATGGGCACAGTGGGTTAAGGATCCAATGTTGCTGTAGCTGTGGCTTAGGTCGCAACTGCTCAGATCTGATGCCTCTTCTGACTATTCCATATGCCCTGGGTGAGGGTGGGGCCAAAAAATAATAGTAATTGATGTAGCAAAAAAATGGGGAGGGGATCCAGAGCACAGGTCCTTGAATGTCGTGGATAGAAGCAGAGGCAAGTCTTACTCCAAAGTGGCAGAAGGAAGTAAAAATGCCCAGAGACATTACATTGGTAGGTGATATTTAAGATGAGGGAGTTCATGTTCTAACACCTCTTCTCCATGAAGTAGGAAGCAGTGCCATCTTTTGAGAAATATGAGTCAAAAGTAGGATCGGGCTTGAGAGGAGTGGAAAAATGCTCCTTGAGGGGTGTGGGGAGAGGGCTAAGAATTGCTGATGAGTGTTGAAGCCTCCCCTGAGATAAAGGGATATTTAAATGTATGGGACCCTGAGATTTGTGATTTTGCCCTGGTAGCATTCAGCACTGTGGAAGGAGAAGTAGAAACTCAGCCTTGGACATCTAGTATGCGTTCGCTATTTATACAGTGAATGAACAAGTGAGTAGATTTCTCTATGGTTGAGTTACTGCTGAATGTGAGTAGTTAAAAAAGGAGGCGGAGGGCAAAAGAGCTGAGGGCGTTGGTGAGTGTTAGTTGAGATGCATTCTGGTGTCTGGGCCTGTAGGGAAGGAACTAAAGCTGTGAGGTGACCCTTTAAGAGAACAGTGAAATGTCAGGATTAGTTTTCCAGTGAGGTTCAAGTAGGTGTAGTGGTAGGAATAAGAAGACTGAAAAGGTATTTTATAGAGTGCCTGATTCTAGCCTTGACTGGAAGTAACCAAAATGGGTGCAGGTGAAGGTGATTGGAACTGAGGATAATAATCTCTGAGGCAGTTAAGTATTCTCTACATGGAAGAACACTGTGAGTAATGGGAGATACAGGATGGAGAAGAGAATGCCAGTTGCGTCACAGCTACTACATCTTGTCCTTTAAACCACACTTGTGTTCTACCACAGCGGTTGACTCACACACAGAAGATAACCAAAGCTTGGTAAGTAATTAATTCCGCATACTGAGTTTATTCGTCCATATCCGAGTCTCTTAGGTATTGGAAAACAGTAAGTGTGATATGGCCATTTAAAAAAGTACAGTAAGGTAAGGTGGTCATGAAAATTAGTAAATTCTTTGCTGCTTTACTTGCAAGGATATTGGGGGATGGTAAATACCAGTGGATCTGTGCCTGAGGAAAGCAAGATGTAAGGAAAATGGAATTCAACTTGGGCTGAGATCTGAGTCTAATAAATTCACCTCAGGAGTTGTCACTGTGCTGTGGGCCAGAACATTAGGTGGTATACGTTCATCTAGACAGGGCAAAATGAAAGGGTCTAGTATTTGCCTGAAATAAGCCGGCTTCTGTTTCTCTGCATGATCTTCTGCCCTTCAGATAGGTAAACAGTTCTCTCCCAGGCAAGAGGCTGTCTCTTTCCTTCCTGTTTGTAGAATTCATTTATCCACCAGACACTGTGTACCCATGGTCCAAGATTATGCTAACGGCTAGGGGTGTAAAGTTGAATAGCTTGGCACGAACAAGCATTTCACAGAAGAGGGCATGAGGGTTTGCTCTTAAGAAACATAGTGGTAATGTGGAAGAAAGTTTGGAGTGGGGAAGGTCTTCGTGAAAAACTGAGAAGCTCTTTGCAGTAGCTCAAATTAGAAATCGAAAGAGTGTAGAACAGTGACCATAGGGATCCAGCAGAGAGCCTAGATTCAGTAGGCTTCTGAGGTGGACTGCACTAGACAAGGTTTGGGCACCGTTTTCATGAAGATGGGCTGTGAGGGACAGGGAAGTCTTGTAGGACCAAACTTTTTATTTTTTTAATGTGAGAGATACGTGGTGACAACGTTCATGGTAGGAAATACAGGAATAGGGATGGCTGGGGGAGGAAGATGAGTTCACACTGAGACTGTTGGCATTGCTGAGAGCTGTGCTGTCCAGTATAACATCTACTGGCCATGTGTGGATATTGAGCTCTTGAAGTGCAGCTAGTAAAACCGAGGAACTTTTGAATTTTGAAATTTTTTTTTATGCTTATTAGCCAGATGAGTCTTGTGGCTACCAGATTGGCCAGTACAGGTAGAGAACATTTCCATCAGCTTAGAAAATTCTTTGTATAGTGCGGAATAGAGTATATCCATGCTGAAGAAGGTATCCAGTGGGTAGCTGGAATAGGAACATGCATCTGGGAGGAGCGACTGGGGCTAAAGAGATGATTAAAGAGTCACTGGGATAAAGTAGTGACAAAGCTGTGGGAATGGATCCAATCTTCCGAAAAGGGGAAGTGGAGCAAGAGAAGCAGAGAGAAGGGACATTTATAGCCTCAAATGCTTATATCAGGAAAGAAAAATGTATACAATTAGTATCTTCACAAACTAGTTAAGGGCAAATTAGATAAAAAAGTGGGAGAAATAATGATTAGAGCAGAAATCAATGAAATCGAAAATAGAATAACAACGAAACTATCAAGGCCAAAGGATTTTTGAAAAAATATATGCAGTTGGTAAATTCCTGTCAAGATTTATTTTTGAATAAAGGTAAAGGAAAATAAGGAGTATCATGAACAACTTTATACCAATAAATCTGATAACTTAGAGGAAATGGCCAAATTCATGGATAAGTACATCTTACCAAAACTGATTGGACATCAATTAATAAGTCAGAATGTCCTTATATCTAGTAAAGAAATTGAACTTGTTTTTACTATTTTTTTTTTCTTTATTCCTTTTAGGGCCGCACCTGGTGCATATGGAATTTCCTGGGATAGAGGCTGAATTGCAACTGCAGCTGCCAGCCTACACCACAGCCACCGCTTGGCCAGATAGAACCACAGCATGGCCATATCCAAGCCACATCTTCGACCTACGCTGCAGCTCACTGCAACGCTGGATCCTTAACCCACTGAGCAAGGCCAGGGATCTAACACACATCCTATGGATACTAGTTGGGGTCTTAATCTCCGGAGCCATAGCAGGAACTCCGAAATTGAACTATTATAAAGAATCTTTAAACAGAACTCTAAGATAAAATAGTTTCATTGATGGATTCTGCTAAATATTTAAGGAAGGATTGATACCAGTCTTACACAAACTTGTTTTATGAGGCCAGCATAACCCTGAAGAGAAAATTACAGACCAATACTCCTTATGAACATAGATAAAAAATATTAGCAAATTAAATAAATATATTTTCAAAAGTGTGCTACATCATGACCAGATCCCAAGAATTCTAGATTGGCTTAATATTCAAAAATGAATCAATGAAATTAAGTATGCTAACTGTATATATTATTACCTCAATAAAAAAACAGTTGAGATATCCAACACCCATTCATGATAATAACTAAGCACACTAGCAGTACAAGAAAATACCAGTATCATAATGGGTATCTAAGAAAACCAACAGCAAACTTGTTTACCAAGTCCAAGTTCATATGCCTTGCAGCACAACAGGCCAATAAACAGAGTTTTGGGGACAAGGAATAGCAACATTATTTGGAAAGCCAGCAGACGGAGAAGATGGTAGTGTCCCACAGAACCCTCTTGCCTGAGTCAGATTTCAGGCTTCTTTTATACTAAATGGGGAAAGGATGTGGCTGGTTGTTGCAAACTTCTTGGTGCTGGAATCCTTTGTTCTTGCAGCTGTCTATGTAGGTCTGGTCAGAGTGTTATTATAAACCTCCAAGACAATGTTGTTATTCTCTGTTCTGCAACTTTTTATCTCTATATAAGTGGAAGTTTTTTACCTTTAAAGATCAGAGCCTTGAGAATGGGCTATCCTGTATATTTCAGGCTCCAGGCAACATTCTTTTGAGTATGAGGAGCTCTCAGTGCAGAGCCAGCATGGCTAAGCACAAGCAACAGAGCACACATATTAAGAGCTAAAGCAGTATATTCAATATGGAATCAGGTTTATTCTTCTCTGTTACAGATTTTGTAATTAATGTTTCCCTGCTGAGATTAGTAATAAGGGCGTCAACTCATCACTTTTATTCAACTTTCTGTTGGAGACCATAGGTGTTGCCTTAAGGAAGGGAAACAAAATAAAAGGCCTAAAGATTTGAAACGAAGTAAAACCAAGTTTTCACAAACGACATGATTGTTTACCTGGAAAATTTTAAGAAATGTACAGAACAATTACTAGAGCTAAGCAAATTAATGAATTGCATAATGCAAGTGAATTGTGTAATACAAGGCCAAGAAACAAAAACTGCTTTTATCTCTATGTACTAGCAACAAGCACTTTGAAAATGAAACTTTAAAAAACAATTCAATTTAGGGAGTTCCCTTTGTGGCCTAGTGGTTAACGAACACTACTAGGAACCATGAGGATGCAGGTTCCATCCCTGGCCTCACTCAATGGGTTAAGGATCCAGCATTGCCTTGAGCTGTGGTGTGGGTGGCAGAGGTGGCTGTGATCTCATGTTGCTGTGCCTGTGGTGTAGGCCAGTAGCTGTAGCTCTGATTCAACCCCAAGCCTGGGAACTTCCACATGCCTCGGGTACGGCCCTAAAAAAAAAAATACAAACAGTTCAATTTACATTAGCATCAAAGAACATAAAATAGTTAAGAATAAATTTAACAGATATGTAGAAGATTTGTATTCTTAAAACTGTAAGATATTGTTGAGGAAAATTAAAGAAGACCAAAATAAATGAAAAATTGTTCATGGATTCAAATATTGTTAAAAATGTCAAATCACCCCAAGTTCATCCAATATGCTTTTTTTTGGGGGGTGGAGTAGGAGTTGGCAGGTTGATTATTTCATAGTGAAATGCAAAGTTCTCAGAACAGTCCATATTTACAAAAAAAAGAATAAAGCAGTATTAGCAAATAGGTAAGTGGAACAGAAGAGATCTGTACACATACAGGCAATTGGTTTTTTTTTGTTTGTTTGTTTTGACAAAGGTGCCAAGGCTATTTTTCAACAGGAGAAGGAAAAGTTTTCAACAAATGAAATAGTTTGTGTGGAACAGTTAGAAGTATGGGGAAAAGAAAAAGCCTTGACCCTTACTTACCTCACACCACAATAAAATTAATCTGAGATATCATAACCTAAATGTAAAGGCTAAAAACACAAAGATTCTAAGGAAAAATACAGAATGTCTTCATGGCTTTAGAGAAGGCAAAGATTTGCCAAAGAGCACATGGAAAGCAGTAAACAAAATAGTAATTAAAAAAAAATTGATAAATTAGATTTCTACAAAATACCTTTGTGCTCAAAAGACTTTTTTCTTTTTTTGGATTTTTGGAGCCACATGAGGAGGTTCCCAGGCTAGGGGTGGAATTGGAGCTGTAGCTGCTGGCCTACGCCACAGAGGCGCAGAATCCGACCAGCTTCTGCTACCTACAAGACGGCTCAGGGCAACACAGGATCCTTAACCCACTGAGCGAGGCCAAGGGTCGAACCTGCCTCCTCACGGATGCTAGTCAGATTCATTAGCCGCTGAGCCACGGTGGGACTCCTCAAATGACACCTTTAGGAAAATGAAATGTCACAGAGTGGCAAAGATATCTGGAGGGCAGATATGGCAAACCCTAGGCCAAATCCAACAAACAAAACACAAAACTGGCGCACGTGTGTATTTCCTGCATGCGCATCACCTGGCGACCGCACGGCCCAGGTGGGAAGGCGCCGCGGGAAAACATTTTGGAAAACAGGTGACGTCTTCCCGTAAAGTTAGACACTGCCCTGCGGAGCCACACAACTTGGGGCAAGTGGTTACACCGCATACATTTGCCAAAACTCACAGAACTGTACGCTTAATATCTATGCGTTTTACTGTATCTCAACTTTACCGCTGTAAAAGCAAAATAGGGAGATAAGATGAACATCGAAAAGCAAAACATCAAAAAGCAATCGCCAGGGTCCTCTCGGGGCGCTCTGGATCCGCCAGCGCCGTAGTTCGGGAAACCACGCCTCCGAGAGGAAACGAAACCGCTCTGGGAACACGCGGGCTCGGGGGCTGGGCCGGTTCCACCCAATCCATCCCCAACTAGTCGCAGTTTCGATTTTCGGTTCCTCAGATGCTCCGCCTTCCGGTGCGTGGTGTTGTTATAGGAAACTCCCGGCTCGCCGGGCTTTAGTGCAGCCGCGCGCAGGCGAGGTGCAGTCGGGAGCGGAGCCGCCAGCATGACCGCGGAGCAGCGGCGGAACCTGCACGCCTTCGGGGACTATGTCAGGAAGACTCTCGACCCTACCTACATCCTGAGCTACATGACCCCCTGGTTTAGGGATGGTGAGTGCTTCCCAGCCGCGCCTGGCACTTGGGGCAAAAAAAAAAAACCCCAACAAATTCAGGTTTTATTTCCCTCTTGCTTTACCCCGTTCTTTCAGGCAGTACCGGGAGCTTGCTGGGAAAGCCGGGTTTGTGGCAACATCTCCACAGCATTTTAGAGTAGAGATTGTCAGAGTTTGAGGTGCCCAAGGAGGTCCGGGAACTGAGACCCAGCGAGGTGAAATGACTTGGTTAGGGGTGCACAGCTGTTTACATTCAAAGCTGGGGAAACAGGTCACGTCGGTCATTGGTTTCTACTAATAGTTCCGTTTACTGTGTGTTCGCCTTTGTGCTGAGGTAAGAGATTCAGAAATAAGATACAAACCCTTCCTTAATATACTTTACAGTCTCGGAATTTGGAGATGGGAGACGGTGATTACAGAGTGCTGTCAAAACGCCCAGGAAGCTAAGCCTTACTCTTCGGGACCTTATTTGCACTTATTTGCACTTCCAAGTAACTGGAAGCTTGAGAGGAGCAAGACTTCCTGGAGTGAAAGGCTTTAGGCTTCAGTTCAGGTTGGATGTAGTTCATGAGTCCCTTGATGATGGAGAATGGCCCTTTTACCAGTTTGTATAGAAGTGCGTTGTGCTGAGGTGAGCAGGGGCTTGGGGAAAAGGGAGATGACGGTGTCTGGAAGGAGTGGAGGGGAAAGAGGGAATCTGGCTCCGCTAGGCAGCTTTCCTGCAGTGAGGCGGTTTTTGGAAATGGCATTAAAGCAGGTAGGTAACTTGAGTGCTGACTGCTGTGTAAAACTAACCCGTGGGCTGTGGAGTGAGGAGTGAAAGAGACTTACTTTTTGGTCCTTGTTAGAAGGCAGTGGGCACTTACCTGTACTTTTTTTATGCCCGTAGAGAAGTTCCCCATGAACACTCCCCCCCCCCCCCCCCCGTAAAGTACACTCACAACATCTACTATCTTTTACTGTGATTCCTCTCCCCACCTGTCGGATATTGTGCATGAGTGGCCTCTTGGGAAAGAGCGCTGCAGCCATGTTTCTTTTGGAGCGCTTGCTTGGTTACTTGGGGTGCTCTGGGGTTCTGCTTAGTCACAGTTATACAGAATGGTTCAAGGTAAACCTGGGTATGGGCTACAGAGTTTTTGCAACATCCCTTTGGAGTCAAGGCTAACCCTTATCCTGCAGGGGTGCTGGTGGGCAGTATTCTAAGCACTTGTCTATTCCTTCAGCAACATATTTTGGACACATGCAGGAGGAGGGTACTTTGTTGATAATTTGAAGAGAAAGATGAGTACAACATGCTCACAGCCACACTCTAAGGGAGAAGACGGGCCCCCCAGTGATGACTCTACACTATTCAGTGTCAGCACTCCAGTCGGAGGCATGGGAAGAGACCAAGAAAGCGCAGGAAAGAGATCAAGAAATTCTACCTTGGGAAGCTGAGGATGGCATCACAGAATGGCCAGGAAGGCAAAAGGAGTGGGAGATACTGACTGCCCAAAATGCCAGTTCCCGTGCATTCAGTTCTCAGTGTGTTTGAAGAAAGTAGCACTGCCGAACAGCAGTAGATATTGGGGCCAGGTAGCTGCAGGCTTGGCCCAACCATGTGCAGAGTGAAACTAAACTGCCCAGCGTATTGTGGCATCTTACCTGGGAAGGTCTCAGTTGTGCCTGGACCAACCTGGCCCTCCAGGTGGAGAACCAGTAATGTCTGGGAGGTAGCAGGGACGCCTGGGAGCAAGAACGTAGCTCTAAGGACTGGGTGTAGGAACAGGATTAACCATCTCAAAGGAACAGGGTAGGATTGTGTGCCCAAGGAAGCTGGGATAGGTGACAACACAGGTTACAGTTGTGGATTGAATTGCCCCCCACCCCCCAAAGATATTTTGAAGTCCTAACCCTAGGCCTCAGAACGTGACCTTATTTGGAAAGAGGATTTTTACAGAGGTAATTAGTTAAGATGAGGTCATACTGGAGTAGGCTGTGTTCCAAATCCAATGTGACCGGTGTCTTCATAAGAAGATAGCCATGTGCAGACACAGGGAAACAAAGAGAAGATCGTGTGAAGACGGAGGCAGAGGTTGGACCGATGTGACCACAAGCCAAGGAATGCCAACAGCTATCAGGAGCTGGAAGGGCAAGGACTATGTATTGTCCCCTAGAGCCTTCAGAGGACTTGTGGCCCTGCCAGAACTTTGGTTTCAGACTCTATCCTCCAGAAATGTGACAGAATACCTTTCTGTTGTTTTAAGCCACCTAGTTTGTGGCAATTTGTTACTGCAGACACAGGAAACTAATATAGATGGTGAAAATTAAAAAGATGGGAACTGCTGTTGTGGCTCAGTGGTTTATGAACCCAACTAGTATCCATGAGGATGCTGGGTTGTTGTTTTTTTTTTTTTTCTGCTTTTTAGGGCCGCACCTTTGGCATATGGAGGTTCCCAGGCAAGGGGGTCTAATCGGAGCTATGGCTGTGGGCCACAGCCATGCCACATCTGCGACCTACACCACAGCTCACGGCAATGCCGGATCCTTAACCCACTGAGCGAGGCCAGGGATCGAACCCACAACCTCATGGTTCCTAGTTGGATTTATTTCCGCTTCACCACGGTGGCAACTCTGAGGATGCTGGTTGGATCCCTGGCCTCACTCAGCAGGTTAAGTATCCAGTGTTACTGTGAGCTGTGGTGTGGGTCGCAGACATGGCTTGGATCCCTTGTGGCTGTGACGTAGACCAGGAACTGTAGCTCCAATTTGACCCCTAGCCTGAGAACTTCCATATGCCACAGGTGCTGCCCTAAAAAGCAATGAATAAATAGGCAGACAGTAAAAAGTATTGGCAAGGATATGTAGAAATTGGAATCCTCATAAATTGCTGGTAGGAATGTAAAATGGTAAAGGTCCTTTGGACAGCAGTTTGGCAGTTCCTTAAATTGCTAAACATGGAGTTACCGTAGGGACCAGCAATCTCATGCCTAGATGTATACTCAAGAAAAATGAGTACACATATCCACACAAAAACTTGTACATGAATGTTCACAGCATTACTATTCATAAAAGACAAACTATAGAAACAACATACATGCTCCTTAACTGAAGAATGGATAGACAGAATTGGTGTATCCATACAATGGAATATTACTCAGCACTAAAAAGAGTTGAATGATACATGATACAGTATGGATGCACTTTGAAAACTATGCTAAGTGAAAGAACCCAGTCACACAGACCATATACTGTATGATTCCACTCATACGAAATGTCCAAAATAGGCAAATCCATAGAGACTCAGGTAGATCAGTGGTTGCCTGGGCTGAGCGGAGGGAAAATGGGGAGTAAGGGTTAATGCATACTCGATTTCTTTTTACAGTAATGAAAATGCAGTAAAATGAGACAGTGGTGACAGATTGACAACTCGAAAAGCCTTTGAATTTTACACTTTAAAAAAGTTTGTTTTATTGTTGCCAAGACAGAGTCCTTGGCAGGGAAGGAAGGCATTCCTTCCTTTCCTTCATTCATTCACATACTTTTGTTGAGTCTATGTATATTCAATGCTAGAGCCTCTTCTAAGCTCTGAGGATACAGAGGTTAACCAGCCAGCCAACTTGGCTTACTCCCTTGGAGTTTCTATTCCGCTGACAATGGAGAAAAATTGGAAAATCGTCAAACGTCAGATCATACGAAGGCAACGGTTTGGTCATCACCCTAGACATGGAGTTAGTTTACAAAGTCACCGTGACCATCAGTTGGTTGGTGGGTAGCCTTCTGCTACCTGGCCTCACTGTGTTTCTCCTTAGTTCCTTTTGCTTTCTCTTTTCTGCCGTTTCCTACCATCTGTTGAGCTGAAAGAGACTGCCAGATATTTCTCCGGCAAAGACGGGTTTATTTAGGATCA
Organism: Catagonus wagneri; assembly: GCA_004024745.2. Taxonomy (NCBI): domain Eukaryota; kingdom Metazoa; phylum Chordata; class Mammalia; order Artiodactyla; family Tayassuidae; genus Catagonus; species Catagonus wagneri. The sequence goes on from PVHT021183661.1 coordinate 7,380,052, forward strand.
ACAGAGAATTGCACTCTGGGGTCTGCAACCGTGGCAGCCACGTGCAAGGTCCTGCAGGCAAGGGAAGGGGAACACTTGTATGTGGGGAGAGCGGGCTGGGGAGGACTGTGGTAGCGTCCACGGCTTTTCATTGGCTGGGTTCTTGTCGCGCCCGTGGTTTATATAGTTTCTAGGCTAGGGGTCGAATTGGAGCCACAGCCCCTGGCCTATACCACGTCTACAGTAATGCAGAACCCAGGCTGCATCTGTGACCTCCGCTGCAACTCGAGGCAATGCCAGATCCTTAACCCACTGAGCGAGGCCAGGGATTGAAACTGGGTCCTCATGGATACTAGTTGGGTTCGTTACCGCTCAACCACAACAGGAACTCCTCTCTGTTTATTTCCAACTCTACTTGCTGAGTCTACCATAACTGTTATCAATGCCATTGCAGTGAGGTCCTATCCTCACCCTTTTTAGCTCTGCAGTTAATTCAGACTTTTGAACAAGAGACTATCAGTGTTTGAAGCAGCCTTTGTTATTCCATCTAACCTGATGCGACCATGCCTTCTCCCTATCTTTAAGAAACCCCTTTTCTTAAGTTCTGCCCTAGAGCGTGTTCCCAGACTTCCATAACAAACTAAGAGACGTTTCCAGAGAGGATGGGAGGGTGGGTTGCTGAAGGATGGGCGTGATTGGCCTGGGCAGAGAATTTGCCGTCTTCGTGCTGGGATGTGCTGTAATCCTCAGCCCCATTTGAGAAGGTCTGACAACCCTTCCAATGATTAGTGATCTTGCTTCCAATGATTAGAGGTTCTGCAGTTTGATGAATTATTCTTGCTTCTCTTCGTAGATGAGGTGCAGCATATTCAGGCTGAGAAAAACAACAAGGGCCCAGCGGAGGCTGCCTCACTTTTTCTCCAGTTCCTGTTGGAGCTCCAGGAGGAAGGCTGGTTCCGCGGCTTCCTGGATGCCCTTAGCCAAGCAGGTTAGTTCATTCTTCTTATCAGTCAGAGTTACTTTGGAGAGACGGCGGCACCTGATGGCTTGAAGTGAGATCATAGTTTCCCACTTAGGAATTGAACCCAGGCAGCCTGAGTGAAAGCCAGGAATCCTAGTCACTAGACCAGATAGACTAAAAGCAGAATTTCCCTGATTCCCACCCCCCCGCGGCCCCCTCAAGGCTGCCCTGCCTTGGAAGCAGGAGCGTTTCACGGAGGCAAAGACTGTAAAAACAGGTTCAACGTTTATTGTTAGAAACGCAGTGCAATATGTGGGAGAGCACACGGAGGATTAGTCTGTTTATCTGAGGCAGAAGCAAAGCAGTAATACACACACAGGAGGAGTGAGGGCTAGGCTGTCCTTCTGAATGAGGAGTGGCCAGAGAGGTGATTTAAATCACTTATTTGGGGCAGTTCTTCCAGGTCTTTGTTTTCTTTTAGCCAATTATCTTGCTTTATGTTTCACACCTGACCAGAACCAGTCGGTGTGCACGTTTTTGGCCAAGACGGATTCCAAAGCAAGGCACGGTGGGAAGGTTATCTAGACTTATTATGGTCTGGAGCCCCCTCCCTTTCTGACCCATAGGGGTCGCTCTGCGCATGTAGTTGGGGTCTTCCTGAATCTGAGGATGGGAAGCATGTGACCTTTTGGTCTTTCGCTCAAGCGGGCTTCACCCCTCTTCTGATCCCGTCACTGCCATTGTTTAACAAGCTCACAGAAGACAGGTACCAATTATTTGCCCTGTGTCTGTTGCTATTTCTGTCTTCAAATATAGATAGGTGTCCGCTTGTAAATGTTTATCCCCGAGCCCACCTATCTCCTGCCTCAAGAAGGGAAAACCAGAGGCTGGTTGTAAATGTCCATCCCAGAGCCCGTCTAGCTCCTGCCTCTGTTTCAGAATGCTGTAAAAGAAAAATGCTATTAATTTATAAGTATCCACATGTCACGTCTCTTCACCTGAGGCAATGTAAAGACGATTGAAGGCAAATGCTATAGTTTTCTACCTGAAATATTCAAAGGAATCCACAGAGAGATTATTACAACTGAGGGGAGAGTGTAGCAAGTTTATTGGATGTAAAATCCAGTATAAAAAAGTAGTTGTATTTCCACCCACTGGAAGCAAATGGAAAATGTAATCCCAGATGAAATGCCATTTATAATAGTATCAGAAGTTGTAATGTATTAAGGGATAAACCTAGCAAAAGGTATATAGAGTCTGAACGGAGAAAATGATAGAAGGTTATTGAAATATATTAAAGAAATCCTAAGTGGATATATGTACTCACGCACATGGAGAGGAAGGTGATGCCATAGAAGTGTCAGCGCTCCCTATATTGATCTATATATTCGATGCAATTCTAAATAAAAATCCCACATGCTTTTTCATGAACTTGACAAGCTGATTCTAAAATATATGTGGAAGAATTATGATCCAAGAGTAGTCAGTACACCCCTCAGGAAGAAGAATTAAGTAAGTTGGGGTTTCGCTTTGTAGATATCAAGATGTGTTAGAAAGCTGCAGGCACTGAGACAGTGCAGCACTGGTCCTGGCATTGATCTGACCAATGAAATAGAAGAGCCTTCAGTCAGCCTCACATATTGATAGAAACCTGGTATATTGGAGGTCACTGGGAAAGGAGGCCCATTCGGAAAAGAGGGGCTTTTTGATAAGCTGCAATGGCATTTTAAGCATTATATATCCTGTTTAAAATGGCCACACCCAATATGGGGAGGTTCCCGGGTGGGGGACTGAATCCAAGCCACAGACGACCCACCCTGCAGACGCAGCAGCATGGATCCTTTAGCCCACTGCGCCAGGCTGGGGATCGAACCCAGGCTTCTGCAGCAGCCCAAGCTGCTGCGGTCAGGCTCTTAACCTAGTGTGCCACAGCGGGAACTCCTAAACAGGATAATATAAAAAACAAAACAAGCCCTAACTTTCATGTCCATGTGGATACAGATAAATTGGTGTTCCTCACCTCACTCCATGCACACTCACATTCACACACACACACAACAAATTCAGAATTAAAGACAATTCTAAACCGCAAAATTTTAACAGTTTTAGAAAAGAATATAGAAGAGCGTTTTTATGACCAATGGGGTATGGCAGAACTTCTGAGTTAAATCTTTAACTATAAAAATTGATAAATTTGATTATTCTGGAATCAGAGTTCCCGCTGTAGCGCAGTGGGTTCTGTGGTGTTTCTGCAGCACTGGGATGGGAGACAGGTTTGATCCCGAGCTTGGTATAGTGGGTTAAGTATCTGGCATTGCAGCAGCTGTAGCATAAATCACAACTGAGGCTTGGATCTGATCCCTGGCTTGGGAACTCCATATGGCTTGGGGCTGCCGGAAAAAGAAAAAAAAAAAAAGAACATCTGTTTATCAAAAAACATATAAAGAGAAAAAACAAGTAACAAGTCACAAGTCGGGGGGATCGGTATTTTCAAAATATATTATCACCAAAGAATTAGTATCCAGAATATATTTAAAAAGCTTTAAAATCAATTAGAGGAGTTCCTGTCGTGGCTCAGTGGTTAACGAATCCGACTAGGAACCATGAGGTTGCGGGTTCGATCCCTGGCCTTGCTCAGTGGGTTAAGGATCCGGTGTTGCCCTGAGCTGTGGTGTAGGTTGCAGACACAGCTCGGATCCCGCGTTGCTGTGACTGTGGTGTAGGCTGGCAGCTACAGCTCCTGTTAGACCCCTAGCCTGGGAACCTCCATATGCCGTGGGTGCGGCCCTAGATAAGGCAAAAAGACAAAAAATAAAATAAAATCAATGAGAAAAAAAAAAAAAAGGCCAAAGAAGTGAACTGACACTTTGAAGAATAGGAAGCTTGAAAGGTTAATAAACATATGAAAAGATACTTAACCCAGTTAACAATTAGGAAATTGCAAGTTAGGAACACAATGAGATAGCATTTTTCAACTGCTAGATAGTAAAACTTAAGACGTCTAAGAGTGTAAAGGCTTGAAGAGGGTCTTTAATCATGAAAAACCTTAAGTATCATAATAGAGAGTGTAAATGATACAACTATGTTGATAAACAATTGGCATCATCTTGTTTAGTTTAACCCTCTTGTACCCTCCTATCCAGCAGTTTCACGCTTAAGTATATGCCCTAGAAAAACTCCTAACGCGTGTATTCCAGAACATACATCTAAGAATATTTCTAATGTAATCAGTTTACAATGACAAAAACAAGCAAGCAAACAAACAACTGGAAACAGCCCCAGTATCCTTCAAGAGGAGTATGGATAAATAAATTTTTCTAAGAGTCCCATGACACTGTGATGAAAATGTACGATCGTAGCTACAGCACAGGTGAAACTTAAAAATGTAGTATTAAACTTTTGAAAAAGTCAGAAGAAAAGTGCATTTAGTAGGATATAATTAGAAAGTTTCAAACAAGCTTAAACTAAACGTGTATTGTTCAGGGAATCAGACATATGCTGTGCAACTCTTCAAAAAAAACCAAGAGTGATAAATCAAATATAGGAGAGTGGTATCTTTGTAGGAAGACGGAAGGCTGGGAAACAGGAGGCACATACCCACAAAAGTATTAGAACATTCTAGTTCTTAAGTTGGGTAGTAGGTTCGTATGTGTTCGCTTTGTTGTTGTACTTTTTCCAGCCTAATGGAAAGAGTGTGGGCCTTCTAGTTAGATAAGTCTGGTGATTCTGATGAGAGAAACTCTGAGCCAAGCATTCTTGGATTATTATAGTTAGAAATAATTTCCCCCTCAGATTTCCCATTATACTTATTATTCTTTTCTTGGAATAATATGGAAGGTAAGCTCTTGAGGGGCAGGAATTAAAATTTATATTTCTTTTTGCCCTTTTTACTACTTTGCACTGAGAAGATACTTAATAGAGTGATAGTTTGACCATTTGAAAGGCAAATCAGAGGTTGTAGGTCAAGCTCATGGGGTACTTTGGAGGGAAGATTTCATACTAAGACCAAAGTACGACTTCAAATTTATCTTTAGTCCTTTCTCCTAAGAGATGGTAAGTATTAGAGGACCTGGAATGTGGAATGCCTAAAATGGATATCGAGTTTTCTTTTGGGAAGATCATTAATAACGGAGGTGATTTACATATATGCTTTGAGTTCTTTCACTCCACATTCAAACATGATTTCTATGATATTAATCTCAGATTTTTTTTTTTTTTTAGGGCCATACCCATGGCATATGGAAGTTCCCAGGCTAGGGGTTAAGCTATAGCTGCTGGCCTACACCACAGCCACAGCAACTTGGGATCCAAACCGCATCTGTGACCTACACCACAGCTTGTGGCAACACCGAATCCCTAACCCACTAAGTGAGGCCAGGGATCGAATGCATGTCCTCATGGATACTAGTTGGGTTCGTTACCACTGAGCCTCAACGGGAACTCCTCAAAGTATTTTTTAGTGTGTCTTCAAAAAGTTCATTTTCTTCCTACTTTTTAGGTTATTCTGGACTTTGTGAAGCCATTGAAAGTTGGGATTTCCAAAAAATTGAGAAGTTGGAGGAGTACAGATCACTTTTAAGGCGATTACAGCCGGAATTTAAAACCACGATCAATCCAAAAGATATCCTTCCTGAAATAGCTGAATGTTTAATTAGTCAGGAATGTGAAGAAATTCTACAGGTATTTTAATTGATGTTAAATATTGAATTGGGGGAAAACAATCTGAACATGGGGAATGTCTTCTGTTTTCTCTACTGCTTTAGACCCGAGACATCATTGAAATCTCTGAAAGTCCTCAAACCTAAGGCATAATGACCTAGAAGAGTACTTTTAATTGTGATCCGAGTGATTTTTATGTCACAAGTTTTTTTCAGATTTGCCCTATTTTCAGTCAAAATTGTATTTCAGTACTTTTGTGAATAGTGTTTCCTGCAAGTGTAAATAAAATCAGACAGTTTAATAGATAAAAAGAAAAAAGGCTGTAGACTCCAGTGGTTAAGTGTTCAGCCTCCAGATGCAAATAAATTGTATGAATCCGAGCTCAACCACTTACTAGTGGTGTCGTCTTTAGCAAGTCATTTGGTTTCTCTAATCCTCTGTTTCTTCCTGTCTAAAATGGAAATAACAATAGTGCTTTATTCATAGGGCATTTTTATAGGGATTAGATGAAATGATATATGTAAAGGGCTTACATGTGCCCTGCACATAATAATAAGTGCTCAGTAGGTTTTAGTTATTGTGATTAATAGTAAAAGCCATGTAAGTCATAAAAAAAATCTGTTACTATTTTGTTATAGCCTTCCAAATGTACCTATACCAGTATACCCATATTTTGAGTGGTTGTCAAGTGGATTGATTTTCCTAATATTGCTGATGAGGATAAAGTATAACCTCTTGGAGGAAGTGAGAACACAGGGTTGACGTGGTGATATCACGTGGAGCAGACAAGGATGAAGGGAAGGGCATCTTAAGAGACCTCACTGATGGGGCAAGAATAGTCATGAAGGAGACCTGTAGAACCGGAGTATACAGCGATTGAATTGATGTTTTTTCAGTAAAAAGTCATAAAACGGAAACTTCTGAAAGGCTTGATTAATCAACTGTGTTTGCCTTGCTTAGATTTGTTCCAGCAAGGGGCTGATGGCAGGTGCAGAGAAAATGGTTGAATGCCTCCTCAGATCAGACAAGGAGAACTGGCCCAAAACTTTGAAACTTGCTTTGGAGAAAGAAGAGAGCAAGTTCAGTGAACTGTGGATGGTAGACAAAGGTAGGATGTTCAGAAGGGTGGGAAGGCCCTTGTGGTTCTACCTAGGGCTTCCTGCATTCCTTCCTGTGTTTCAGTCACTGGCAGAGGCATTTTTTCCTTCAGAGACTCACGCTACATCTCCAGGGAGAGACTAGCATGAAGCTGAGTTCTGGGAGGAAGGTGGGTTTTTGTCTGCAGAATTAGTTTGGTTGCATATAACTCCTAAAAATGGACCAAGGACACACCACTCTCATCCAGAATTAGCCCAACCTGCCCAAAGGATTTGGGGAGGCAGAGTCTGAGCTCACTGTCTGGGTTTAGACTGTCAGAGAAATAGCTTGAAAAATTTTGAGTTAAAGGTTCAAACTCCAGAACTCATCCCCTTTTCAGAATAGAATCATGGTAGACATTGCCTGATTCTCTCAACTGGAAACCGTCTGGAACTGAACTAGAACAGGATTGGAAAAAAGAATTTGTTGTGATTAAGTATCTGAGCCATCCATCATTTGGCTTCCTGAAGCTAATAACATCTTCTCATAATATTATTATTATTTAAAAAAATTTTTATTTGCGCCTGAGGTACCATGCAAGTTCTCAGGTTAGGGGTCCAACTGGAGCTGCAGCTGCCAGCCTACTATGCCACAGCCACAGCAATGCGGGATCCAAGACACGTCTGAGACCTACACCACAGGTCATGGCAATGCTGGATCCTTAACCCACCGAGAGAGGCCAGGGATCGAACCCGCATTCTCCTGGATACTAGTCAGGTTCGTTACTGCTGAGACATAACGGGAACTCCCCCAGAGCAGTATTTTAAAGGCTGAGTTTGGTAGACCATCTGAGGGTCTGGCCTTAGCCTTTCATAGCCTTCTTAAAGAAGACACGCTGTTCCTGAACTGTCTATGTAAATAAACATCTGATTTCTTGTGTCAGGTCAGGGACATAAATGTCTGTTAAACCTTCCTTCTTTTCTTCGGAGTGATTGCGAATCTGCTGGGAGATCCTGTTAAGATGTAGATTCTGGGGCTCAAGAACCTGCATTTCTAAGAAGCTCCTGAACAAGGTGCTGGTCCACGGCCCACACTTTGAATAACAAAGCCCTAAATGACCCTGGAGTTCCAGCTCCAAATTGAGATTTCTAACTCAGGAAGATTCTTCTAGTTGTTTTAGAAAGTGGAGGGAGTAGTTGTGAGAAAACAATGGAAGTTTAAAATGTTAGTATCATGACCTCTTTGTAGGGCTTTTACCACCAAGATCATAATCAGGTAATATAAGGATTCTAAGATGTTTTTTGGTCTCATAAAGGTGCAAAAGACGTTAAAATGAAAGATCTTGAGGATGACGAAATGAACACCTGCGACATACAGATTTTCTACAAGGAAGAACCAGAAAACCAGAATCTTAGTCAGAATTCGTGTTCCTCTGCAGGTACTCAGCACTGATTCTTTTCAGTAATGGTGCTATTTAGGTATTGTGTGGGGACATGTTTTGCAATGCTAAATGTCATAGCCTCACAAAAAAGGTTTTTAAGGAAAAGTAAGATAGAAAAGAGAATTTATATTAAAATAGATAATTTTGCATAATTAGAAATGTCATTCTCTCGCTTCCATAGATATCACCAGCTTCTTCCTTTTTTTTCCTGGTCTTCTTTTCACAATGTGCATGTCTCTACTGAAAATGCAAATAGAATTCTCCCAGAAAATCCATGTCTGTGAAATCCAAAAGCAGCCCTGCTTTGTAAAGGAATACTTCCACTCTTTGTGGTCACTTGCTCAGTATCATCCTAAGATCCCAGCGCTGCAGTGGATGTTGGTGAGGTGTGTGCACTGCATACATGTGTGGGGCTGAGAGGTTGAGCTAGGGCCGAGATAAGCCTGCGCTGTTTGCCAAACGGTGCAGAGGGGTTGTGTCCTCCAAAAGGGGGTTCCGTTCTCTAGTTCACACAGGAGCCCTGTCTAAGTTAGCTGTGGCCCTATAAAACCCACCTTATGTTTCCACAAACATTGTTACGAGGAGACCAGAAAGTTGCATGACAAGCCATAGTAAAAAGTCACTTATAAGAGGGCATAAGGGCAGAAATTAGGGTTAATAATGAGTAGTGTTAGAAGGAAGATGTGATTTGGGAATAACACCGTAAAAATATCACCGTAAAATGATATATATATCATTCATTTTGTAGAAGTAATCTATACACTTATTTTGCTGTTATAGAATAAAATCAATGAATGTAAATTGCTTTATTTATTTTTTATTTTTTTGTCTTTTTGCCTTTTCTAGGGCCACACCCGTGGCATATAGAGGTTCCCAGGCTAGGGGTCTAATCAGAGCTGTAACCGCCAGCCACAGCCACAGAGCTGTGCCACAGCCACAGCAACGCAGGATCCGAGCCACGTCTGCAACCTATACCACAGCTCACAGCAACGCCGGATCCTTAACCCACTGAGCAAGGCCAGGGATCGAACCCACAACCTCATGGTTCCTAGTCGGATTTGTTAACTACTGAGCCAAGACAGGAACTCTGTAAATTGCTTTAAATTTTTCTGGCTCGTAAAGGTCCTTAGTGAATTCACTTAACCTTTTAGAAGTTCTCTTTTATTTTTGCTTTCCTTTTTTTTTTTTTTTTTTTTGGGCTGTGCCTGTGGCTTATGGAAGTTCCCAGGCTAGGGGTCGAATCATAGCTGCAGCTGCCAGCCTGACCACAGCCACAGCAATGTGGGATCTGAGCTGCATCTGCGACCTACACCACAGCTCGTGGCAACGCCAGATCCCTAACCCACTGAGTGAGCCCAGGGATGGAACCCACATCCTCATGGATACCAGTTGGGTTTGTAACCTGATGAGCCACAGTGGGACCTCCCCTCTTTTCTTTAAAATGAGTAGATTGGACTCAACAGATTATTTACAAAGTCTTTTCTAGCTCTTAACATGTTATATGCTTATCTGTTAGTGCGATAAAGCCTCTGATTATTTTTTTAAAACTTTTGGTTCTGTTGAGAAAAAATACCATGTGAGAGGCTACAGAGTGTGGTTGCTCTTCAAAAAGACCTTACTTGGGGAGTTCCATGTTTACAGTTTTGGTATTTTTCAAAGATCTTTCAGGGTTTTTTGTTGTTTTGGCTCATGCAGCATTTCCTTTAATTAGAGGCCCTCTGCCTGGCCCCGAATTAGGACTTTCTTGCTTTAGTTTCTCTTTACCAGGCTCCTATGACTGTTTAAGGAAGAAATCTTTGTGGGCCTTTTTTTTTTGTCTTCCTTCTTGCCTTTTGGTACTTTGTCACTGAGGGAGAGTTTTGTACTTCAGATCAGGGCAGAAGCTGGAATGGTTAATTGGAGACAAAGGTTCTAAATTTCCTTAAATAAGATCTTTCTTGGCTAGAGTCAGCCTTGTCTGTTGGGCAATGGCTATTGCCTTGATTCCTCAGAATGGTCACTATTTGGTAATTGAATGCCTGTTTTATTCCAGAAGCACCTCATACTTACAGCCCACTGAAGCCAAGAAATTACCAACTGGAGCTCGCTTTACCTGCTCAGAAGGGAAAAAACACAATAATATGTGCTCCTACTGGTAAGTTGATTGCCATTATGATAGTTTGTCTCTGTTTTTGCTTCCTTTTCCCCCCTTTTGTTGAACGCCGGCACAAAATGGGCAAGTTTCAGTTTTTTCTTTTTTTTATAAATTTCTTTTTACTGTAGTTGATTTACAATGTTCTATCAATTTCTGCTATACGGTAAAGCGACCCAGGTATACATATATACATATATACACATATATCTGGGTCATATTTTTTTCTCATGTTATTCTCCATCATGTGCCATCACAAGTATTTAGATAGAGTTCCCTGTGCTACACAGCAGGATCTCATGGTTTATCCCTCCAGATGCTGTAGTTTGCATCTACTAACCCCAAACTCCCAGTCCATCCCACTCCTTCACCCTCTCCAAGTCTCAGTTTTTTCATTGTTCCATTTGTCTTTTGAGAAAACTATTCCATTAATATAGTCTCAAGGTATCCTAAGGAACATGAGGAGGGAAAGAAAAAATGCTCTCTTGTAACTTCCTACAGGCCCTGGCTGTTTGAGTGCTTGTAACCTAGGAGGTAACTTGGTTTTTGAGTCATAGCATAAATTCTGCAGTTGTTAACCCACCCACATCACCAACTTACTAGTTAGAGCAGTGCTTTTAGGGGAGCCAAAAATAATGATCTTTCTACAGGAATATTTTCATATACTGTTAGTTACATGTTTTCTTTATCTTTATACACTAAAGGTTGTGGAAAAACTTTTGTTTCTCTTCTTATCTGTGAACATCATCTTAAAAAATTTCCACAAGGACAGAAGGGGAAGGTTGTCTTTTTTGCTATCCAGCTCCCAGTGTACGAGCAGCAGAAATCTGTGTTCGCAAAACATTTTGAAAGACTTGGGTACGTATGGCAGTTGGTCCAACTTCTTTTTCTCTAGCTTCATGTAACCGTTGTGTTTTCTGCTTTCTTTTGCTTTTGGAAAACCATGATCCAAAAAATTTATAGTAGATTCAGCTAGATGTAATTCCTTTATAGGTTCAAGTCTTTTTTGTTAGATATACCTGAAATGCTAAACTCCTTTGATTAGCTTTGGCAGCATGAGTAAAAGACTTGAGATAAACTTTACATTCAAATGGCACATTTAACTTTTCAATGATTTTGATTGAATCAGTATTTTAATATTACTCTTCCCTTTATTTTCTTTTCTGATGTGTTGAAAAAACTACTTTCAGCTCTCTCTGCAGGTGCCACATGGAATATTTTCTAGCAATTCTTCCTGGCTTACATTTGTTGATTACTTACTGTGTGCGGGGCTTTGTGCTAAGCTCTTAACTTTTCTCCAGATTTATTCCTTTTAGACTTAGGGAGAATTTAATCAGTCGATGTTCTGATCTAGTATATCCTATCTGTGTGTTTCCTCCTTCCTGTCATGGTTAGTAATAGGAGATCTCTGTCATTTTCCAGGTACAAAGTTGCAGGCATTTCTGGAGCAACATCTGACACTGTCTGTGTGGAACAGATCGTTGAGAACAATGACATCATCATTTTAACCCCACAAATTCTTGTGAACTGTCTTGCCGATGGGACGATTCCATCACTCTCTGTGTTTACTTTGATGATATTTGATGAATGCCACAACACCAGCAAACAGCATCCTTATAATGTCATCATGTTTAATTACCTGGATAAGAAACTTGGAGGATCTTCCGACCCACTGCCCCAGGTATCTCCAGAGTCAGATGGGTTTCTAAGAACAGCTCGCACTTGCCTAGATGTTTTTTGTCTTTTTAGGGATGCACCCAAGGCATATGGAGGTTCCCAGGGTAAGGTTCAGCTGCTGGTCTACACCACAGCCACGGCGATGCCAGATCCGAGTCGCATCCGTAACCCGTACCACAGCTCACTGCAAGGCTGGATCCTTAACCCACTGCTTGAGGCCGGGGATCGAACCCGCATCTTCATGGATACTCGTCGGGTTCGTTACTGCTGAGCCACAACGGGAACTCCCTAACTTTCCTAGATCCTATTTACATACCCTTATGGCCGTATTAAGGAGGTCCATATGAGATCCTAAATGCTTTTTGTACAGCTCCTTAATTAACGGCGGTTCATTCATTCACTTCTCAAATAGGTATTAGGTGCCTCTATGTGTCATTCCCTATGCTAGGCATTGGGGGTACAAATATAAAAAGACATGGTCCTTGCCCTCAAACAGCTTAAGTTTTGTGGGGAGCCAAATGCTTAAGAACTATGATTTGTGGTGATGGCACCCTATGGATGTACGGAACAGAAAGATGCTATGAAAGGAAGGCAAGACCTAACAGGTCGGGTGAGGCAAAAACTCATGCAAGCTTACGAGGTAGATAGCTGGATGGTTTTCAGTAAAGGCTTCTGCCTGTACAGAGGCACAGAGGGGTGAAAGAGTGCGGGGTGCTCGGGAATCCTGAACTTCTTCAGCGTCGCCTGAGCGCAGAGAGTGAACAGCTTTGAGGCAGCGGGGGAGACACAGAATGTCGGACAGGACAAGAGAGCAGGAGACTAGAGGGCACGGGAGAAGCGGGCAAGCAGATGGATAAATAAAGATGGGGCAGATGAAATACCCTTCTTGGAGTTCCCGTTGTGGCTCAGTGGAAATGAATCTGACTAGTATCCATGAGGACACAGGTTCGATCCCCGGCCTCCCTCAGTGGGTTGAGGATCTGGCACTGCCGTGACCTGAGGTGTAGGTTGCAGATGTGGCTCGGATCCTGTGGTGCTGTGGCTGTGGTGTGGGCCTCAGCTGCAGCTCCTATTTGACCCCTAGCCTGGGAATTTCTGTATGCTGAAGGTACGGCCTTAGAAAAAAAAAAAAAAACCCAACACCAATAAAAAGCCCTTCTTGGGCAGAAAAGAGTTCCAGGAGGGGAACCTCACGCTGCTCCCCAGACATCTAACGGTTCGGGATGCTCCTCACAGGTCATTGGACTGACAGCCTCAGTTGGCGTTGGGGATGCGAAAAACAAGGCCGAAGCCACAGAACACATCTGCAAATTGTGTGCTTCTCTTGACGCCTCAGCGATAGCCACAGTGAGAGACAACTTGGAGGAACTGGAGGAAGCTGTGTATAAGCCCCAGAAGTGTAAGTGGGATCCAGTAATGAGCCCTTTGGGATTTTGTTACCCTTTGCTCGTCTTGGTTCAGGGCCATTTAGATGAACACTGTGTTTTTACCCTTTCTCTGTTTGGTAGAAAATATTTAGGGGTGTTCCCGTTGTGGCTCAGTGGTTAACGAATCCGACTAGGAACCGTGAGGCTCCGGGTTCGATACCTGGCCTCGCTCAGTGGGTTAAGGATCTGGCGTTGCTGTGAGCTGTGGTGAAGGTCGCAGACACGGCTCGGATCCCGCGTTGCTGTGGCTGTGGCCAAGGCCAGCGGCTACAGCTCCTGTTAGACCCCTAGCCTGGGAACCTCCATATGCCGCGGGTGTGGCCCTAGATAAGACAAAAAGACAAAAAAAAAGAAAGAAAATATTTAACCCCAAGCTTGGGAAAGAATCACATTTCCAGTTCTCTTCCCACCTGAGCTCGGAAGTGTCCCTTAGGGAGCAGACTCTCTTACTTTTCGTTTTCCTCAAACGCTTATGAAGGCCCTGGCAGTGAGGGAGAGGTGCTGAGAAGATCGGAGCCTGTGCATGGCTCGGTCCTTGCAGGGTGCCGGGCCTGGGGAAGACACCCGAGTGCCCAGCCGTTCTTTGAATGTGTATCTGAGAATTTTGGTTGATGTGAAATTACGTGAACTCATCATCTCTTCCCTCAAAAGATCAGAATATGGTTTTATGAATGCAGTTGACTGACACGTGTCTGTTGAATACAGCGCTGTCCCAGCCCAGCCAGGGAAAGGGATACAGAAGGTGCCTGTAAGCCTTGTTGCCTTGCTCTCTGAACAGCACAGGGCTGAATGGATAAAAGGCAGAACGAACACACATGAAATAGTCCAGGCACTGCCTGGAAGGAGTTTAGAGGAGGTACTCGATCTGAACCTCTTAATGTCACATACACATTTTGTTTTGTTTTCTGTCCCCGCCCCCGCCACGGCATATGGAGCTCCTGGGCCAGGGGTCAGATAAGAGCCACAGTTGCGATCCGGCCGTGGCAGCTCTGGATCCCTATTCCAGTGTGCCGGGCCAGGGATCGAACTTGCATCCCAGTGCTCCAGAGATGCCGCCGATCCCTTTGCGCCAGAGTGGGAACTCCCACGTGTCTTTGTATTCCTGTGCCTCCCACGCTCTAAGCTTCATCTCCCACCTCCCGTAACCCCAAGCACGTGGCCTTCCTCCCGGCGCCTCCGGCGGGTCATGTGTCCTTTCTCCGGGCTTTGTCCATCCGGCCTTTGCCCGTGACTGCTCACTCCCCATTGCCTCTTCTCCTCTTTCCCCCACAACACCGCCCCTCCCGGAAGAGTTAGGGTCTCCCCTATGTCCCGTGACTCCCTGCGCATCCTACGTCACAGCGCTCTGCGTGGTCATGCGGCCGCGTCTGTTTTTCTCCGCTAAGAGCACAGCCTTCCCCGGAGCACAGAGCACGTTCTTTCCAGCTATCGGCAGAACGCGGACGCGGTCGGCGATGAATAAGTCCCTGCGGACACAGTGCAGAGATGAACCTCAGGGACACAGTGAACACTCCGGGGGAGGAGATCAGAGAACAGAGACAGGGTTTAAAACGGGGTGTCTTGGGAGTTCCTGTTGTGGGTCAGTGGAAACGAACCCTATTAGCATCGTGAGGATGTGGGTTTGATCTGTGGCCTCGCTCAGTGGATTGAGGATCCAGTGTTGCCGTGAGCTGCAATGTAGATGGCAGATGCGGCCGTCGCTGTGGTGTAGGCTGGTAGCTGCAGCTTTGATTCGACCCCTAACCTGGAAACTTCCATATGTGGCAGATCAGCCCTTAAAAAAAAAAAAAGTGGCATCTGCAGAAACAAGATGGAAAGCGCGTCCTCAGAGCAGGGACTGTTGGGTAAAGGGAAAGCCCTAGTGAAGCGTTGAGTTGGACCCAGACCCTGAACAACAGGGATATTAGGATCAGTGCGTTAAGCATTAGGGAGCCACTGCAAGGTTTTTGAGTGTTTAGTCATTCAGACAACCTTGTTGTGAGCATGGGCCCTCGCGTTTTACAGAGCAAGTAGCAAAGGCAGAGAAAGGATTAGAGAGACCTGTTTTGAACTATGGTTTATTCTTCCTGAAAAATAATCACTTTGCTTTGATGGTTCTAGTTTTCAGGAAGGTGGAATTGCGGACTGCTGACAGATTTAAATGCATCATGTCTCAGCTGATGATGGAGACAGAGAGTCTGGTGAAGAGAGTCCTTGAAGAACCTGGTACCATAACTCTTGGTGAGATCATCTCATTTCGTTTTCTCTCCATTTGGGAAAAGCCATCTCTAGTTCACTGGTGTCTTTCTCCATTCTCCTTAGTTCAGGCAATGTCAAGACCGTAGCCAGAGGTTAACTTTCTTGATTATAGGTTATTCAGGAGCCTTAGAATCCTCCTTTATTTTCTGTTGCCTTTTTTTCTTTTTTTTAAATCCAAAGTAAAGCCATCTGGACACACGCACCCCTGAAATATACCATATTTAAATCAAGTCACCGTTTCTTGAGCTTCCCAGTTAGCTTTCTCTCCTGACCTCCCTATTTGTATGAATGAAGCCACCGTTCCTCAAAGGCTCAGCTTCAAACCTAGGGGTCAATCTTTGGTTCTTTCTTCTTTAGAGATTCTCTTTTGAGGTCCCCAAGTTCTGTTAATTCATTCATTCATTCCCCAGGTATTTATTGTGCCAGGTACTCTGCTAGGTGACTGAAATACCAAGATTAAAGACAGTTGTACCTTCAAAGAACTCACAGTCAAATGCTGAGAATCAGATGCAAGTCATTTCCACGTGGCAGGCGGGGCAGAGTTACACAGTGGCCACCAGGAGCTTGTGGGCGCCAAGCCCTGGGCTGGGCTGCAGGGAAGACTTCCTGGGGGAGGTGATGTCTGAGCCAGATCTTGAAGTCAGCCAGGTTATGAAGGAGACATAATCAAGTGAGGTCGAAAAGGCATCAGACCTACAAGGAAGGAGAGAGCACCATGAGTTTCAGGACCTGCAAGATTTTGTAATAATTCTAACAAGTGATTAGCAGACAGGAGTGAGGCTAAATGTGAGGTGGGGGGCAGTGAAGGGCCTGGTAGGCCAAGCTGAGAAGCCACGGAGGATTTTAAACTGATGAATCCTATGGATGAGGATTCCAGTGAATGAGGATGGGCCAACAGGCAGCGAAGATGGGGTGGTGAAGGAGGCGGCTTGTGCAAACAGGAGGTGCTCAGATTTAAGGGCTTTAACTGAGTTTTGGTGGGAGCTAAAGGGGGCAGGGCATGGGGGAGGCTTACCCTGGGCCTCTGGCTTGGCACCTGCACCGGCAGGTGGTCTTCGTTCTACAACTAGGGGCCACTTTGGCAGTTGCAGGCGAGTTTAGAGTTTCGGAGATGTTGAATTCTTAATGGCTGAAGCTAACTCCTAGGGTCTCGCCTTTTCTCACGCTTAATTTGCTCTCTTCTTTCTTTTACAGCCTGATTTCACACTTATTCTAACAGCTGGTTGGTCTACCTCCACTCTCTTTTCCATCGAACCCCCCACCCCCCAACCTGGCTTGTCCTCCTGAAATGACCAGTTTTATCCTGTCAGTGTGCTGCTGGCATCCCTGTCCATCCAGGCGGAGCTCTCACAGCCTCTAACCTGCCTGTACCATCTGCTTCTCTCGCCGGCTTTCCGCTGCTTTCCTGCTCGAACCCTTGGATTGGCAGTTCCCTCGCTTGTTGGTTCCTTCAGTGCTGGGCTAAGTCCTAGGTGATGGGAGTGCAGCTTGGACACTCGGACACAGCCCCAGCCCTCGCGGCATTTCCAATTTGGCTCATGGTAGTCCCAAAGGTAGGTGAGTGGTAGTCATGAAGCCACAGGTGATAGGGCAGGTGAGCAGTGGTGGGGATAAGGCGTGTTTCAGGCAGAAGAGGCACAACAGCAGAGAGAGTGTGGTGGGGGGTTTTCCACTAATCCCGTGAACCCCAGGAAGGAGAGCAACTAGACATGAGAGTCAGAAGCAGGCAGTGATGGGATCACAGGAGACCCTGTGGGCTGAGGTAGGAGTTTAGCTGGAAAAATCCATTAAAGCTTTTTTTTTCCTTGCTTTTGAGGACTGTACCCATAGCATATGAAAATTCCCAGGCTAGGGGCCAAATCAGAGCTACAGCTGCCAGCCTCTGCCACAGCAATGCCGGTTCTTAATCCACTGAGCCAGGCCAGGGATCCAACCTGCATCCTCGTGAATACAAGTCGGGTTCGTTACTGCTGAGCCACAATGGGAAATCCCATTAAAGGTTTTAAAATAGTAGGTTAGTGTTGTTTCTTATCTGCAATTTTGGAAACTACCTGCGTCTACTGAATGAAAACTGGATTGGAAACAACAAGGCAGGAGGTGAGGAGACAAGGTGGGAGGCCATCGTATCTTCCAGAAGCACCGGGACACGGTCGGCGTTGGGGACGTGGCAGGAGGGCGGAGAGACGTGGATCTCCGCCTTCCTGTTCCCCCAGCCTCCAAAACCCTCCCTCCACGTCATTGCCCGTCCAGATCCTGTCTGCTGCTCATTGCCAGATGGCTCAGCTTATTTTCACACCTACCTAAGTTCAATAAAGACTTGCTGATTCATCTAGTTTACTGACAGGTCCCTTGTCGTTGGGGCTGGGAAAGATACAAGGCTGCCTGTCTGGGTGGCCACTTTGTGCCTCTTATTAGAAATGAATGGGTGAGGGAGTTCCCATTGTGGCCCAGCGGAAACGAACCCAGCTTATGTTCACGAGGACATGGGTTTGATCCCTGGCCTTGCTCAGTGGGTTGAGGATCTGGCTTTGCCATGAGTTGTGGTGTAGGTCGAAGACATGGCTTGGATCCTGCATTGCTGTGGCTATGGCATAGGCCGGCAGCTGCAGCTCAGGTTCGACCCCTAGCCTGGGAACTTCCATATGCTGCAGGTGCAGCCCTAAAAAGACAGGAAAAAAAAAGAATGGGTGAATAGTTCGCTTGTGCAGCAGGTTAAGGATTCAGTGTTAGCACTGCAGCAGCTCAGGTCAGTCGCTAGCCTGGGAACTTCCACATGTGGTGGGCAGGGCCAAGAAAAGGAAAAAAAATGAATGGGTGAGAGGAGAAATGCAACCCGGAACAGAGCTCTTCTTGCCTGTGAGTTTGAGTGCCTGCTCTTCCCGAGGATCCCTGGAGAACTGCTCTGACAGTCATTCTCTTCCTTTTTTTTTTTTTCCAGGAAACTTATTTCAAATTCAAAACAGGAATTTTGGAACACAGAAATATGAGCAGTGGATCGTCCAGGTTCAGAAAGAGTGCGCAGTGTTCCAGATGCCCGACAAAGACAAGGAGAGCAGGATTTGTAAAGCACTGTTTTTGTATATGTCACATTTGCGGGTATGTGGCTTCTTTGGAAAAGCCTATTTGAATTCTAGCACCTGCTGGGAGCTGGGCTGGGGCAGCTCAGAGAGCATCAGCTTTTCACTCAGTCCTCAGGAGCCCACTTAGGGACTCTTCAGGAGGCTCTCAGGAAGCGAACTCCGAAAGATGGCCCATTTGGCATTTTCTGCTCTCCGTGAAACGTAGCGCTAGAGGCAACAGGACAGACCCAGAGGCCGAGGTTCTTTTCTGTGCCTCAGCGTTCCCGTAACTGATGTGACAGGAAAACGGGCCATATTGAGCAAGGTTGTAGATACGTGACCCGTGACAGCCATTGTCAAAGTTTAGTACGTGGCTTCCGTTGCCATATCCTGAAGCACATGTTTTCCTGCCTTTGGTAAAACCACATGCTGAGAAATTCAGAGTCTCTGGTTGTTTGCTGATTAACCAAGAAGATAAGCAACAGCAACCACCATCACCTCTTCTTATCATGCCATTGAGAAAATTTTAAAATGCCTGCAGGAGTTCACATCTGACTAGTATCCATGAGGACGCAGGTTCGATCCCTGGTGGCCTCGCTCAGTGGGTTAAGGATCCGGCGTTGCCTTGAGCTGTGGTGCAGGTCACAGATGCGGCTCCTATCTGGCATGGCCGTGGCTGTGGCTGTGGCATAGGCTGGCAGCTATAGCTCCAATTCATTCGATCCTTAGCCTGGAAGCCTCCATATGCTGCGAGTGCGGC
Organism: Catagonus wagneri; assembly: GCA_004024745.2. Taxonomy (NCBI): domain Eukaryota; kingdom Metazoa; phylum Chordata; class Mammalia; order Artiodactyla; family Tayassuidae; genus Catagonus; species Catagonus wagneri. Next base: position 7,399,461 of record PVHT021183661.1, read on the forward strand.
CCTAAAAAGACAAAAATAAAATGCATGCAGTCAATATGCATTTGTAGACTCTTAATAAACTTAATTGAATATCTGGTGTAGGTGGGCAGCACCGTTATTCTCAGCAGGTGCAATTACAATTCAGTGATGGCTTTGGATGTATAAGGAGATTAAGTTGATGTGGAAGTTGATTTGCTTTTGCTTTTTTTGCTTGTGTTTTAATCTTTGACATGTATTTTTCTTGTAGTTTTCTTTTTCTTCCAAGATAGAATTCTAGAATCCAAAGTGATATTCTAATGAATTAATCGTTCTAGCTACTTGAGTTTTTTTTTTTTTTTAACAGTATTTGGTTCTAAGGTTTTATTGTAGTACCATTGGAGATCATTCATCTTAAAAAACTAAGTTGTAATAGATTTGAGACAGCTGTATTCTTAAAATTAATTCCACGTTAAGTATAGTGAATTGAACTCAAGTACAGCGAATACATTCAACATTAGAAACACATTGAGACTGTTCTCATTTTCAACAGATATACAACGATGCCCTTATTATCAATGAACATGCTCGAATGAAAGATGCTCTGGATTACTTGAAAGACTTCTTCAGAAATATCCGAGCAGCAGGATTTGATGAGATTGAGCAAGATCTCACTCAGAGATTTGAAGGTGAGTAGTGTTTACAGAGAAGGAAACCAGTGGAGACTGGAGACTCCAGGAGTGGTAGACAAGACATATTTACATGTGATGCCACTCAGGGAATTGTCCCAAGCTTAAGAAATTATACAGGAGTTCCCGTCATGGCTTACCGGTCAACAAACCCAACTAGCATCCATGAGGATGTGGGTTTGATCCCTGGTCTCACTTAGTGGGTTAAGGATCTGGCATTGCCATGAGCTGTGGTGTAGGTCAAAGACACGGCTCAGATCCCAAGTTGCTATGGCTGTGGTGTAGGCCAGCAGCTGTAGCTCTGATTGGACCCCTAGCCTGGGAACCTCCATGTGCCACGGGTGTAGCCCTAAAGAGACAAAAAGAAAAAAAAAAAGAAAAGTTATTATACACAGCAGAACTATTAAGCTTCAGGGAAATATGGCACTTCTGCTGCTTACACAGAAGAAGAAAGAAAAATAGGATTTGCAAAAGATACATTCTATAGAAATAGTCAATTGATAATAGCATATTCTGGTTTAACTTTTAGTATGATTTTTTTTGGCTGCGCCTGTGGCACGTGGAGGTCCTCAGGCCGGGGATCTACATAACAGTGATCTCAGCCACTTCAGTGACAGCACTGGATCATTAACCCTCTGTACTGAAAGAGAACTCCTAACTTCAGTAATTTGGTAAGTGTTTAAAAAATACAAAATAAGGAGTTCTGTTGTGGCTCAACAGTAACAAAACCCACTAGTATCCATGAGGACGTGGGTTTGATCCCTGGCCTTGCTCACTGGGTTAAGGATCTGGCATTGCCATAGGTCGCGGATGTGGCTTGGATCCCGTGTTGCTGTGGTTGTGGCGTAGGCCGGCGGTTGCAGCTCCAATTCTACCACTAGCCTAGGAACTTCCATATGCCGTGGGTGTGGCCCTAAAAAAAATATTTTAATGCTATTAAAACTATAATTATATATGCTTCTATATAGAGAAGAAAACCGACATGGCTCATAAAATCCCACTGCCCTCCTATTAAGAAAAATATGAGAGAACGTTAAATGAAAAGTCCCACTTTCAAATCCCTTTTCCCAAACATAATTACTCTTCATAATTTTTTTTGGCCTATACTAATGTATTTTCTTTACATATGTGTGCTGCTAAACTTTGAACAGTTTTCGGTGGGCGGAATGTATGCATTTATTGGTGTATTTAATATATGCATTAAATTGATGGTTCTGCCTCATAAAATTTTGGTCAGAGGTTGAGAGATAAACTGAACTATAGCTAAAGGTCACAGGGTGTTCTACATTACTAGAATTTATAAGCCTTTTGTTAAATGTTCGCTTTTGGTAGAAAAACTGCAAGAACTAGAAAGCATTTCCACAGATCCCAGCAACGAGAATCCTAAACTCAGAGACCTCTGCTTCATCTTGCAAGAAGAGTACCACTTGAACCCAGAGACCAGAACCATTCTCTTTGTGAAAACCAGAGCCCTTGTGGATGTAAGCTTCTTCCTCCTTGTGGGTAACACACTGGCCCAGGATATTGCATTAAAAAGGTTGTCCTTTCCTCACTGCTTTGTGATCAAGCAGCCGTATATGTGTGGGTCTGTTGCTGGGCACTTAATTCTTCTGTTTCTTTATTCTTACACTGATACCTCACTGTCTCGAACTTTTTGGTTTATAATAAGTCTTGATACCTATAGCGTAAGCTATTCAGATTTTTAAAAATTTTTTTCATCAATCTCAAAAATTTTAGCCATTTATAGGTATCTAGTGGTACTTCAGTAGGGTTTTAATTTACGTTTTACAGATGACTAATGTAGCTGAGCATTTTTTCATGTACTTATTAGCTATCCACATGTCTCCTTTGGTGAGGTGTCTATTCACAACTTTTGCCCATTTTAAGTGCGGCTCCCCCACTTAATTGGATTGCTTATTATATTATTGTTGAAATTTTGAGACAAAAAAAGTCTGTCGGAAAAGACTTATTTTTTCTGACAAAAAAGTCATCTGCCAGAAATGTGACTTGCAAATATTTTCTTCTGATCTTTTCATTCTCTTAACAGTATCTCTCTCTCTCTCTCTCTCCTTTTTTTTCCCTTTTTTTTAGGGCTGCATCTGTGGCATATGGAGGGTCCCAGGCCTAGAGGTTGAATCGGAGCTGTAGCCGCTGGCCTACACCACAGCCACCCTACACCACAGCCACAACAATGCCAGATCCGAGCCTCATCTGTGACATACACCACAGTTCATGGCAACACCAGATCCTTAACTCACTGAGAGAGGCCAGGGATCAAACTTGCATCCTCATGGATACTAGTCAGATTCATTTCTACTGAGTCATTTTGGGAACTCCTTAATAGTATCTCTTATAGATTGAAAGCTTTAACTTTTTTTTTCTTTCTTTTTTAGGGCTGCACCCGCGGCATATGGAAGTTCCCAGGCTAGGGTTCAAATCGGAGCTACAGCTGCCAGCAACAGCCACAGCCGCAGCAACACGGGATCCTAGCCGCGTCTGTGACCTACACCACAGCTCATGGCAACACCAGATCCTTAACCCACTGAGTGAGGCCAGGGATCGAACCTGCAACCTCGTGGTTCCTAGTCGGGTTAGTTTCTGCTACACCACAATGGAAACTCCCAACTTTTTAATTTTTTTTTTCAAAATTGTTTTAAGTATCTTTCTTTACCTATCCACTTTTATTTTATTTCTTTTATTTATTTGTGGGCACACCCTGTGACATATGGAAGTTCCTGGGCCAGGGATTGAATTTGAGCCACAGGTGGGACCTACATAGCACCTGCAGCAATGCTGGATACTTTAACCCATTGGGCGGGGCTGGGGACCGAACCCTTACCTCCACAGCAACCTGAGCCTCTGCAGTCAGATTTTTAACCCACTGCGCCACAGTGGGAGAGCCTCTGTTTTTATTTTAGAATCAGCTCAGCCACATCCGTAAGAAAGTCTGCTGGAATTTTGTTTGGGATTGCATTGACTCTGTAGATAAAACCGGGACTGGGGAGAAATGACATCTTAGCAGTATTGAGTCTTCCAATCCATGACCACAGTGTATGTCTTCATCTATATAGGGCTTCTATATTAGTTACCTACTACGGATAGCAAATTACCCCAAAACTTAGTAGCTGGAAACAACAGACATCCATCATCATATAATATGTGTGGGTCAGGAGTCTGGAAACTTAGCCGGGTGCTTTTGTCTCAGGGTCTCTCCTGAGGCTACAGTCAAGGTGCTGGCCGTAGCTGCAGTCATCTCAGGCCTTGAGGACCAACTTTCAACCCCACTTGGGTGGCTTTTGGCAGGCCTCAGAAGATGTGCTTTGTTCGCTCATGGGGGCCTCTCACAGTGTGGCTTCTGGCTTCCCCTAGAGTGGGTGATCCAAGAGAGGCTGAGGGGAGCACCCAGTATGGAGGACACAGTCATTTTATAACTCCGCCCTGGAGGTGTTCCCCTCAGGTCTGCCATATTTCATTAATTGGAAGCAAGTCAGTAGATTCAGTTCCCATTTGGGAGGGGATTACACAAGGATGTGAATACCAGGGGGTGGAGGTCACTCAGGACTACCTTAGTGGCTGTCTGCCACGTCTTCTTTGGGTTCTTTTATCAGTGTTTTGTCATTTTCAGCATAGAGATTCTGCATATATTTTGTTCAACTTATGACTAAATATGAATGCTATTCCAAGTGGTACTTTTAATTGTTTGTTGCTGGTATATAGAAATACAGCTGATTTCTATACATGGATCTTGTGTCCTAAGAGCTTACTAAACTCATCGTTAGTTCTGCATACCCACTATTCTGAACTTTGCCTTTTTCTCTTAAAAATATCTTAAAGGTTAAACCATATGAGATTACAAAGATCTATACCATTATCATTAATTATTGCATAGAATTCAGTTACAAGAAGCTTTTTTCCCTCAGTTTTGTCAGTCTGAAAACTACTTAAATATATTTGTCTATTTTAAGTTTTTTTAAAAATTATAGTTGATTTACAGTGTTGTGTTAATTTCTGCTATATAACAGAGTGATTCAGTTATACATAAGCCTACATATGTTTTATATTCTTTTCCGTTATAGTTTACTTTACGTTTTTTTTCTTCTTGGATATATTCAATATTGAATTAACACAGATAGTATACAAATAATATCCAACTAATAATTGCTTTGTATTTTCAGGCTTTAAAGAAATGGATTGAAGAAAATCCTAAGCTCAGCTTTCTAAAACCTAGCGTATTGACTGGACGTGGCAAAACAAATCAGACCATCGGTAATTATATGTAGTGAATTAGATTTAGTATACTTTATATATAAGAACATATATATTTGAATTTTTTCTTAGTGCTTGTATCAGTCAGGGTTCAACCAAAGAAATAAAACTAGTAGGAGAATATGTGTATACACTCTTGCAGATATATATTGCAGCATATTTATATATATTAACACACACATAGGGATTTATCACAAGGCCTTGGTCTGGCAGAGCAAGTCTAAAGTCCATAGGGCAGGTACAGACCCAGGTGGAACCCCACAGGCATGGGCTGTTTGGAGTCTCTGAGCCCAGGGATCATTTAAGCTCTGTTTCAAAGGGTTTGATTTAATTAGGTCGCACCAACCCAAGATGAAATCCCATTTGGTTAACAGTATCAACTGATTAGGAACTTTAATTACACCTGCAAATTCCCTTCACAGCAGCACCTAGGTGAATGTCTGGAGAGTGTAGTTCAGCCTAGCTAAGTCAGTACGTCACGTCACAAAGCCATATCCGGGAGTTCCCCTTGTGGCTCAGCAGGTTAAGGCCTTGACTTAGTGTCTGTGAGGATGCGGGTTTGATGCCTGGCCTCACTCAGTGAGTTAAGGATCCGGTGTTGCCGTAAGCTGGGGCATAGGTCACAGATGTGGCTGAGATATGGTGTTGCTCTGGCTGTGGTGTAGGCTGGCAGGTGCCGCTCCAACTCGACCCCTAGCCTAGGAACTTCCGTATGCTGCAGCAGCTACACACACACACACACACAAAATCCAGGTCATCACAGGAGTTCTCTGGTAGCCTAGCGGTTAAGGACCCGGAATTGCCATTGCTGTGGCTTGGGTTCAGTCTCTGGCCTGGGAACTTCTGCATGCCGTGGGTGTGGCTGGGAAAAAAAAAAAAGCTATCACAATGCTCAAATGCCAAAAACCTGTAGACTTTGACTCCTCCTATAGGTCTTACAGACAAAACCAGTTTTTATTTTTTTTAAATATTGTTTGAGCATGTTACTCTCTTGCTCAAATTCTCAACCATTAGATTAAGACTAACTAGAAATAGAAATGTTCTATTTTATTGTTATTCTTTAAACTGTAGTACCTTTGTATGTGTTACATAGTTTACCATTAAAAACAAAAAGTCCAGGAATTCCCGTTGTGGTGCAGCAGAAATGAATCCGACTAGCATCCATGAGGATGTGGCTTTGATCCCTGGCTTTGCTCAGTGGGTTGAGGATACGGTGTTGCCGTGAGCTGTGGTGCGGGTCACAGGCTACAGCTCCAATTCAACCCTTAGTCTGGGAACTTCCATGTGCTGCGGGTGTGGCCCTAAAAAGCAACAAAAGCAAAAAAAAAAAAAAAGGCCAGAGATAATCCTGAAATCTAGGTAGGGGGGGTTAAAGGGTGACAGAATGCCTCTGTTGTCATACAGGAGACTTTGATGCCAGGAGGCTCCTAGGCGGCTTGTCCTCCTCCAGACATTCTCACAGCAGTGACAGGCACTGACAGGTCCTCACTGTTTCTTATCTAGTGTTATTTATAATAAGCAGTCCTCAGTCATCACCCTTGCACTGTCCCTTTATGCGAATTTTAGACTTCAGGAATCTAAAAACTAAAGGCAGATTCTGAAAAGCTGTTCCATCAAATGCCACCCAGCACCACATTATTGTGTTTGGAATTCAGAGTTCTCTGCCACCTGACTCCAGCCTGAGTCCAATTTGATTTTCAGAGTTTGTTATTCCTCCACAAATAAGCATCCAAAAAATGTTTCCTTATTGGTTGGTTCACCCATCCATCCATCCATCCATCTACATTCGTTTAGAACTGACCCTGTGCCAGTCATTGTGTTTCAGCCAAGCAGCCTTCCTCTCCTCCTAAGACTGGACCACTAGCAGGGAGTGTCTGTCCTCCACGACCCCATAGAACCCGTTCTGCCTCCCTTTCATTGCTCATCACCCTGAATCACAGCTTCTTCCACAAAGCAGGATCTCCTTGTGGATAAAAATGGACCTTTTAACCGTTCTATCCTTATCTGACAAACCATAGTTGCTGAGTGAATGTTTGATGGCTGAGTGGTTAAGTTCAAAAATTAGTGTCTGTCTTGGGCGTGTTCACTGTTCAGTAGAAGATGATGGTGAAAAGAATTTGTTTTGGCCTCAACAAAATACATCGCAAGATCTTGGCTGCCCATATACAAGGAAAACTTGGAAATTTATACATTCTGTTAACTCTGAGATGGAGACCACTGAAATTCTTGCTCTTCCCAGGGTCTCAGTGGCTGGGAACTGCACACTGGTAGGGTCCTAGGCTTAAATTCAAGGTTCTGTTCTGCTGCTAGCAGTTTATCTTGCCTATAGAACCTCAAGGTCTTGTCCTGTGATAAAGGGGAATCATAACTCCTGCCTCCGCAACCTCAAAGAGCCTTGTGCAGTTCCAGTGAGTAGGTAGAGGTGAAAATGTCTGGTCAGCCGAAACTTCCTATACCTGCTCAAAGGTGTTACAATCAGCTGTTGATATTTTTGCAAAAAAAAAAAAAAATCATTATCTGTTTTGAGATAACGTAGCTGGTGAGTGCCACAGCTGGCCTTTTAGGTGGGCAGAGTCTGACCTGTGGCAGAGTCCCAGTAGTCAGACCGCACCCTAAATATCCTCTCTCCAGCAAGGACAGGGGCAGGCCCTACCGCTCAGCCTTGTCGTGAGGCCGTGAATGTAAAGCGCTTATCACAGTGCCCGGTGTGTCATTAGCATTCCGTAATTAATAGCTGTTCTGCGACGGCTGAAGTTCCCTCTTGGCTGAGTTATCCGACGCCCTCTGGCTCTGGCAGGGATGACGCTCCCGGCACAGAAGTGTGTCCTGGACACCTTCAGAAGCGACAAGGATAACAAGATTCTGATCACCACCTCGGTTGCTGATGAAGGCATCGACATTGCTCAGTGCAACCTGGTCGTCCTGTATGAGTATGTGGGCAACGTGATCAAAATGATCCAAACCAGAGGTAAGAGAATTCGGATTTGTGAGTGTGCTTGTCATTCTGGCCTTTCCCCTAGACTGTGACCAGTGGCACGGGACCCTGGTATCGTTGGCCCTGAAGGTGGTTTACTTGGTTAGAATTGTTAGGGTTATCCACTAACGTAGGCCCTATTTTGCTTCTCATTCACAACAAATACTGTTTACTTGACTGCTGCTGGCTGACGCGTTTATGGAAGGATAATTCCAACTTGGACTGAGGCTTTGGCAGTCACCTGTGGACCTTTCATGGCTCTGCTTATGGTACCGGCGAAAAAACCCTCCAAGGAGTTGCCCCACGTTGAACTAGACGTCTCCTAATTGGTCTCTCTTACTTTTTCTCATTTCCATAACAACAGCTGCCACATTACTTTTCCCAGAAAGCATCTCTGAGCATGTCACTTCCCTGTATAGAGACTCCGGCGGTCCCCCAATTTTCTTGATGTCAAAGAGTTTTGGGAGTTCTGTTAACAGTGCAGCGGATTAAGGGTCCGGCGTGGCCACTGCAGCGGCTCAGGTGCAGTGCGGTTTCGGTCCCTAGCCAGGGACCTTCAGCATGCCTAGGGCACAGCCAAAAAAAAGAAAAAAAGAAAAAAAAAGAAAAAGGTGTTTAAGATCCACCCCTCACTTATCTTTCCAACCTTATTCCCTGTTCTTCCGTTTTATTCCTTATCCACTTCAGCCCCCCTGACTTTATCCGTTTTTCCTTTTTGAAGGAATTGCTCCTATACTGTTGCTGCTCTTTGTTTTACCTCTTCCCCCGACTCCGTGTCACTGTCCCTCACCCTTCCACCTGGCAATAATCTCTATTTTGAATGCCCATGACTGTTTCTTAAAGCCCTTATCGTTTTCCACCTGTATTCTGGTGGTGGTGAGCATACCTTATTTCCCCATCTCCAAGAATGCTTTTGAAGGCAGATCTGTTTATGAGTCACCTTGGGGCCCTCACAGTGTCATCCTGAGGCTTGATGCTGGGTTGTCTGAAAGCCGTATTTCTAATAACGTGCCTGTCCAGTCACACTGCACCCTGGAGACCCCCAGGAGGCCAGTCTAGGTGGGCTCCCTGTAGGCCAGAGGAGTTGTCCCACTCGAACTGGACAGGCTGCCTAATTTCTTTATCCGAATGTTTAACATGCAGGTGCACGCCTGGGCTTGACTCCACATACCCCCAGCTCAGCTTTGCTAGAAAGCGGGATTCCGTGAACCAAAGTTGAATTTTAGAAATACCCCAACCCCTCTCATATTCCCAGATTTATCAGGGTTTTAAGTCAGAGACATCAGATCAAACACTTATTTTCTAATAGGCAGAGGCAGAGCAAGAGGAAGCAAGTGCTTCCTTCTGACCGCTAACGCTGATCTGATCGACAAAGAGAAAATGAACATGTACAAAGAAGAAATGATGAATGCCGCCATTTTAATCCTGCAGACATGGGACGAAGCAGTATTTAAAGAGAAGGTAAGACTTTGCATCTCTGTTGCTCTTTTAGAATCCGATCACAAGAAATGGCGGTTGGGGGCCTGTTATATTTCTCCAAGTATGGTTTTAGAAACATAAGTTTATTATGCTTAAAATTTCATCCTCCTGCACTGAGCATCAGATTCATTCTGCTTTAAGCTGCAGTGAGTTAAAAAATAAATAAATAAAAAATAAAAATAAATAAAAATCAGCACAGCTTAATTGTGATAGAGTATTTGCACACTAGCGGAAGTTCATGTGAACGTGGAAGTTGTCCGTTTCACTCTAGTAACTTCAGTGCTTACCTGTTCAATCAAGTACCTACTTCACAGATGCTTTTCTTGTGAAAGTCACCCAAAAGCCTACCGAATGCAGACTCTTCCCGTAGTCTCCTCTGCTGTTGTTCTCGATTAGCTCCCGTTTGGATTTTGACTCATTTGGACAGCTGTCCCTTTAGTTCTGTTCAGAAAAAAATAACTCCCGAGTGGGTATTGCCCTACCCAATATTAAAGTACAAATCACTGTCATTAACATTTTCATTGTTCTTAGCAGAAGACTAGCCTAACAGCCCAAGGCTAACACCATGGAGCATTAAACCTATGCCAGGCAGTCCTGAGCAATTATAAACTCGTGTTACCTCCCAGCAGCCCACAGAGTAAATGCTATTATTGTTCGCATTTTGTATTTGAGAGAACTGAGGCACGTGCCCCAAATCATACAGCCGATAAGTGGTAAGAAGGAACAGGACTTGCACCTTGGCTGTCTCGTTCCACTTGTAACACTTGGAAACGTAATCTGCCAAAAGAGGCAGCACCACAAACCAGTGGGGCAGATTAGGTCCTTCTCTAGCTCTGCTTTGTAATCACCATGTCCTTTCTTCCTTTATGATGTTGTTGTTGTTATTATTATTATTATTATTATTATTATTATTAGTTTGTCTTTTTAGGGCGGTATCTGAGGCATATGGAGGTTCCCAGGCTAGGGCTCCAATCAGAGCTGTAGCTGCTGGCCTGCACCACAGCCACAGCAACACGGGATCTAAGCTGCGTCTGCGACCTACACCACAGCTCACAGCAAGGCCGGATCCTTAACCCACTGAGGAAGACCAGGGATCGAACCCGAGTCCTCATGGATACTAGTTGGGTTCCTTAACTGCTGAGCCACGATGGGAACTCACCTTTATGATGTTTCAAGTTTCCTCCTTTTATTTTTTGGCTGCACTCATGGCACGCAGAAGTTCTCAGGCTAGGGACAATGCCAAGTCCTTATCTCCTAGGCCACAAGGAAACTCCCAGCTTTCCTTCTTTTCTCATGTCCTTCTGTTTAGAGAAGTTCCTTTTGTTCTTCTTTTAAGGAAGCCCTGCTGGTAGATAATTTCTTTTAGTTTCCCTTCATCTGAGACTATCTTAATTACCCCTTTATTTTATTTTTTTTGAAGTTTTATTGAAGTATAGTTAATGTACAAGATTGTGATAATTTCTGCCGTACATCAAAGTGACCCAGTCATACATATACACCTATCTGTTCTCTCTCAGAATCTTTTCCCACATAGATTATCACAGAATACTGGGGTAGAGTTCTCTGTGCTATAAAGCAAGTTGATTTCCCCTTTATTTTCGAAGGATAGATTGCTGGGTGTAGGAGTTTGAGTTGACAGATTTTTCTTTCAGCATTTGAAAAGTACTGTGTTACTTTCTTATGCTTTCCATGGTCTCTGATGAGAAATCTGGTATCATTTAGATTGTTTTTCCCCTGTGGGTAAGATGTCATTCCCCCCCACCCAGGCTACTTTCAATATTTTTTTCTGTGACTATAGTTTTCAGAAGTTTAATTATAGTGTGTCTTGATATGATTTCTTTGGTTTCATCCTATTTGGATTAGTCCAGCATCTTGTATCTCTAACGTTACATTATGTTAAATTTGGGAAATGTTCACCCATTATTTCTACCAATACTTTTTAAGCTCTCCTGTTCCCCCTCTCCTTTCACTACCGCAGTGTCATAGACCTTACGTCTTTTTTAATAGTACTAAAGGTCCCCGTGTCTTTATTTTTTCCAGCCTGTTTTCCCATTTTTTTTTCTTTTTGGCTGCACCAATGGCATGTGGAAGTTCGAGGTCCAGGGATCACACCCATGCCACAGCAGTGACAATGCCAGGTCCTTAACCTGCTGAGCCACAGAGGAACTCCCAGTCTATTTTCTTTCTGTTTTGATTGGGTCATTTCTATTGTTCTATCTTCCAGGTCATTGATTCTTTGCTTTTCCTTTCTATTCTGTTGTTAAGTTCATCTACTAACCTTTTATTTTGTTTATTGTATCTTTTACTTCTAAAATTTCCATTTCTTCTTTTTTTTGGACATGCCCATGGCATGTGGAAGTTCCCAGGCCAGGGATCAAACTCACGCCACAGCAGTGACCCGAACCACTGCAATGACTACACCAGATCCTTAATCTGCTGAACCACAAGGGAACGCCCCCATTTTTTTTTGTTGAATCCCTATAGTTATTTATGTTGCAAGATTATTTATGATTGCCCATTGAAGCATTTTTATTATAGCAACTTTAAAAATCTTTGTCAGAAAATTCTCACATCTCTGTCGTCTTGGTTTTGGCATCAGTCGGTTGTCTTTTTTGTCATTCAAGTTTGAGACCTTTTATGCTTTGTAGTACGCGTAGTGAGTTTTCTTTAAATGCAAACCCAAGGATGTTCATGCCAAATGCTGAAACTCGGGATTTTACTGAACGTTCTGTGCCAGCTGGCTGTTTCTGGTATTGTTCTGGTCGGGAGCTGGGGGACGCTGGGCACTGTCAGGTGGAGGTAGAAGTGTAGGTTTCTGACTCAGCCTCTGCTGATACCGGCAAGGGGAGGCTCCTTGTTGTTGCAGGGCAGGGGTGGGAGTTTTGGCCCCGACGTGGTCTGCATGGACACCGCAGGCAAAGGGGGATGCCATTTGGCAGGACTGAAAATCCTGGCTCCCGTGTGCCCTTCTCTCTCTCGCCACCAGGTGGGAGTGTTGAGGTGCCTGCAAAGTGGAAATCTGGGTTCCCCACCCAGCCTCAGGATTTTTCGGTTCTTGATTTTGGTGGTGGTTGTTTTGTTGTCTTTGTGGTGATTGTTTTTCCTGCGGTGTTTGGCAGGAGGAGAACAACTCTTGTTTATAAGTTTTCTGTCCTGCAGGCTGCCCCTGCCCTGGTCCTTGGACTGGAGAGGATAGGCTTTCAGGACTCCTTTTCTGGCTTGCCCATATGTGCTTCTGGTTGCCAACTTCTTCAGCTCATGGCTGGGATATATGAGGCAAAAAGAAAACCCAGGGAACTCACCACCATGTGGTTTCTGAGGTCTCATGGTTCCTAACTGGTCTGCCTTCCTCTCTTCACCCTTCAGCATCTTCCTGTGTTTATGTCATATATAAAGTCCAGAGCTCTTAGCTGTATTTAGCCAGGGCCTAAATTTTGAGACAGATTGTAGTCAGCTTCTCTGGACATTTAAGTTTGCTGTAATTCAGCAGTGCTGTCTGTGGTTGGAAGGGAAGACAGGAAGAAGATTTTAGCTGAATGGGGCCTGCTGTACCATTCAATAGCTTTATGCCTTGGGAGTGGGTGTGATTCTTAGTGAAACAGTCAGTGCATGTCCTGTCTATTTGTGAAGGATTTTTAAAGTGCTAACAACTATTGCAGTTAAAAGTGTGGTTCACATGACTATTTTATGAACATCTTCAGTGCTTTTATGGGCACCTTCGATGAAGAAATTAAAAGACCAGTTGGAGGCCACAAGTAGTTAAGAGACTCAAGAAGTTCCTATTGTGGTGCAGCGGAAACGAATCCAACTAGGAACCGTGAAGTTGCGGGTTCAATCCCTGGCCTCACTCAGTGGGTTAAGAATCTGGTGTTGCCGTGAGCTGTGGTGTAGGTTGAAAACATGGCTTGGATCCAGCATTTCTGCGGCTGTGGCATAGGTCGGCAGCTGTAGCTCTGATTAGATGCCTAGCCTGGGAACCTCCATATACCACAGGTGCAGCCCTAAAAAGCAAAAAAAAAAAAAAAAAGAAAGAAAGAAAACAAAGAGTTGAGACAATAAAATTATAAGATTTTTTTTTAAATAAAAGCCATTCTTTTTTTTAAATTTAATTGAATTTTTGTTTTGTTTCATTTTTTGGGGCTGCACCCATGACATACGGAAATTCCCAGGCCAGAGGTCCAAATGGAGCTGCAGCTGCAGGCCTACGCCACAGCCACAGACAGCAATGCCAGATCCGAGCCACATCTGTGACCTACACCACAGCTCATGGCGATGCTGGATCCTTACCCCACTGAGCAAGGCCAGGGATCGAACCCGTATCCTCTTGGATACTAGTCGGATTCATTACTGCTGAGCCTCGATGGAAATTCCAAACAAAGCCATTCTTGTGTGTTCATGGAAGTCGTATAGGAACGAATGATTACATACATATATATGTGTGTGTGTGTATCCTCGTTATATTCACACTACATATCTGAGAAGCTTTTTTTGTTTTTTTTGCCTCCAGATTCACCAGATACAGATTCGTGAAAAAATCATCAGGGCTAATCAAGAAAAACCAGAACCTGTGCTTGATAAGAAAACTAAAAAACTACTCTGCAAAAAGTGCAAAGCCTTTGCATGTTATACAGCTGATATAAGAATGGTGGAGGTAAGCAGCCTTTTTAACAGAGAGCACTGGGTCATATTTTAGCACTAATTGCAGCTTATAGTCTTTCAGGGAGATACTTATACTAATATTTATACAATGATTATTTCTGTTGTTATCACGGCCATGGTCCATGTATTTTTAAAAGGTTAAAACATTTAAAAGAAACCCTTAATAGGCAATGGTGTCCTGCTGTATAGTGCTGGGAACTATGTCTAGTCACTTATGATGGCGCATGATAATGTGAGAAAAAAGAATCTATACATATATGTGTAACCGGGTCAGCATGCTGTACAGTAGAAAACTGACAGAACAGAGTAAACCAGCTATAATAAAAAAATAGAAATAATTATATATATAAAAAAAGAAACCCTTAATGTTCAACAATAAAGTAGTTTAAAAATTCCTGCACAGCAACTGAATTAAATATTAGGTAGCCATTACAAATAGTAGTTCTGCTAAATGGTATCCTGGTTTAGACCTTAGAACAGATATAGTATATTATTATTAGAAAAGGTGGTAAAATCTGTATTTCAGGTAGTAGCAATGTGCTGATATTAATTTCTGAGTTTAATAAATGTGCAAGATGTAGAGTTCCCATTGTGGCTCAGTGGTGATGAACCTGAGTGGTATTCATGAGAACTCAGGTTTGACCCCTGGCCCTGCTTACCAGATTAAGGATCTGGCATTGCCGTGAGCTGTGGCGTAGGTTGCAGACGCGGCTTGGGTCCTGCATTGCTGTGGCTGTGATGTAGGTTGCAGACGTGGCCTGGATCCCGCGTTGCTGTGGCTGTGATGTAGGCTGGCTGCCATAGCTCCAGTTAGACCCCTAGCCTGGGAACTTTCATATGCTGCAGGTGCGGCCCTGGACTGGTATGTAGCACCTGCAGTTGTTCTGTGCTGTGTTGGTGTTTTTTCAGGTTGAGTCCACAGGTTGACTGTGGGCGGGGCCAGTGGACACATTGGTCTCTGAGCCTCTTTAGATGCACACTGACCCTGTGTGGTTCTCTGTGTCCTTGGGATCATTCTTGGCAGGGCCACTAGTGAACTCAGGCTTCACGGAGCTTCCACAAATACCCCTCTGTCTCCGAGTATCTATTTTCTGGAGCCAGGTTGCCGGGAAACCTCTTAGTCCTCCTTCTGGAGAGCCGTCCCCCATCACCTGATTTGTGCCTCGCTCCCACCCTCACCTCCACTGCCCCGGTGGGAGTCAGGCTGCATGGATTCTGTTCTAGCCTCGAGGTGAATCCACACTGGTCTCTTACTCCATCTGTAAAAGAAGCAGGACCCTACCTTCTCGTTATCTCAGAATATTAGGTTGTTTTCTTTTTCTCTTTTTAAATTGTTTAAAATTAAAGTATGGTTGATTTACAGTGTTGTGCCGATTTCTGCTGTAAAGCAAAGTGACCCAGTCTTTCATATATATGTATACATATGTTTGTGTGTGTATATTATTATTTTTTATATCATTTTCCATCGTAGTCTATCCCAGGAGATCGGATATAGTTCCCTGTGCCGTGCAGTATGGTCTCACTGCTTATCCATTCTAAATGTGACAGTTTGCATGTGCCAACCCCTAGGTCCCAGTTCTTCGCTCTCCCACCCCCTCCCCCTTGGCAACCACAAGTCTGTTTTCTCTGTGGGTCTGTTTTCTCTGTGGGTCTGTGTCTGTTTTGTAAATAGGTTCATCTGGGCTATATTTTAGATGCCACGTACAAATGATAGGATATGGTATTTGTCTTTCTCTTTCTGACTGAACCTCACTTAGTGTGATAACCTCTAGTTTCATCCATGTTGCTACAAATGCTATTATTTCATTCCTTTTTTTTTCTTTTCTTTTTAAGGCTGCATCCACTGCATATGTAAGTTCCTAGGCTTAGGGGTTGAATTGGAGCTGCAGCTGCCGGCCTACATCACAGCCACAGCAACGCAGGATCTGAGCGTCGTCTGTGACGTACACCACAGTTCATGGTAACTCCAGATCCTTAACCCACTGAGCAGGGTCAGGGATTGAACCCATGTCCTCGTGGATACTAGTTGGATTCATCTCCGCTGTGCCACAGTGGGAACTCCTCATTCATTTTTATGACTAATATCCCCTTGTGCATATGTACCACATCTTCTTAATCCATTCACTTCTTGATGGACGTTCAGGTTGCTTCCATGCCTTGGCTATTGTGAATAGTGCTTATAGGAACATAGGGATGCACGTATCTTTTTGAATTATAGTTTTGTCTGGACATACACCCTAGAGGGGATTGCTGGATCACATGATAACTCTACTTTTAGTTTTCCGAGGGGCCTCCATACTGTTTTCCAGAGTGGCCGCACCAACTTCCATTCTCACGAACGGTGTAGGAGGGTTCCCTTTTCTCCACACCCTCTCCAGTATTTGTTATTTGTAGACTTTTTTAATGATGGGTTTTTTTTTTTTTAATCAAAGTTATGTTTCAAGTTCTGGTTCTAACGTTGTGTTTTGTCTGCTGTTTGATCCCTTCATCTGTAGAAATGCCATTTCACTGTGGTTGGAGAGGCTTTCAGGGAGCGCTTTGTGAGTAAATTGCATCCCACACCGAAGAGTTTTGGGAATATTGAAAAGAGAGCCAAGATCTACTGTGCCAGGCCAGACTGCAGCCATGACTGGGGAATCCTTGTGAAGTATAAGGCATTTGAGATGCCATTTATAAAAATTGGAAGTTTTGTGGTGGAGGATATTGCAACTGGAGTTCAGACCCTGCGTGCACAGTGGAAGGACTTTAATTTTGAGAAGATACCATTTGACGCCGCAGAAATGTCCCATGGAGCTCAGGACCTGGGTCTTCAGGGACCTGGCAACCCTGAGTGAAGATGAAATTGGACCAGGGGAAATCGCGGATCGCCTGTACTGCTGTCAAGATGGTTTACCTAAGGCTTGTCGCATACTGAGTATTTGTCACTTCATTCTGTTGTTTTCAGCAGTTTCTGTTATGTTATTTATGTAAAGCACAAGTGACTGAATCATCCTTATAGGCCAGTAGAGCTTGGGAAGAATTAAAAAGCCTTAACTTGTTGTCGTTCAGAACCCACCGCCAGTATATACTCGTAGCCACCCGGTGGACATTGGAACAAATGGATGAGTGGAATGTCGGAAGGTTTTCTTTCTTTAGCCTAAAACCATAAACTGGCTCCTGCCCTTAATAGTCTATTGCATTGTTCTTGTCAGAATCACCAGTCACTCTGGCTGCCAAATCCATTGGGCACTTCTTAGTCCTTTTCTCTTTTTGACCTCTTTGCTGCTTTTGGCACTGTCAGCAGTGGGGGCATATAAATGATACGGGGATCCGTGAGAAGCTGACTTCTGTTCTCTGAGTTTATTGTACATCTTGCCTGATGCATTTGTTTTCTTAACCTGTGCTGCTGTTTGCTTTAAGCGGTTTTCTCAAGCCATTTTCCAGTCCGAGCTGATGACCAGCATTTGGACTCTGTTCTCAGGTAGGCCCCTTGGATGTTATTGTTGGTGCACCTCAGTTTGGTTCTCCTTTCTATTTAAAAAATTAGGTTGCATATTCAAATGACGTTCCTGGGTCATTTTAACAAGGTTTACCTGAGGCTGCAGGTTTTAGTTTGGGGTTTTTCAGGACATAGAGACAAATACCTGAGTTTTGCTGTTTCGTCCAGGTCAAGGAATTTTATGTTCAATTTAGGGCAGGCTCTATAGTAATTTAAGCATCTTCGTAAAACATATTTAGATTGTTTGTAATTCACTAGGACCATCAATGGCTAAAAAAAACCTCCAAACGTCATAAAATGTTAATATGCTCAACATATATGTTTGCATAATTCTTTTCAAATAGCGCCTGTTTACACCTGAAGGCTATTTTGTTTTATTTTGTTCTCTGTTTTTCCATTACCTAATGAAATTTATTACAATTACAGGTGTACAAAAATCATCACAACCAAATTTTATAGCATTTCCATCCAGAGGCAATTTTTTTTGTCCAAGAGGCCACCCACACTACCCAGATCGACCACGGATCAGTGGGGTGACACGCTGTAGCCACCTCAGTTTCCTTGAGATCTCTTGAGTAGCTGTGCAGGCTGAGAGGCAGAGAACTTGCTGGTTACGTAGCTCCCAGGCTTAAGTTTATTCATCTGTCAAACAAAGATAATACATACCTATAAAGGTTAGTAGAGAATGTTTAACTGAAATAACATGTAAGAATTGCTTGATATACGTCGTAGTTGCTTGTTAATGGTTACTATTAGTAGTATTCTTAGTGAGACACAATAAAAATGGATTATTTAAGCCAACTTGCTTGCTGATTTCCATTCATTTTCCATTTGTATTTTATTAAGAGTATTAAGATCCTGGTCACCAGTTTTAACTTGGGCTTTTTTCCCAGTCCACCAGGCAAGTCGCCAGCCGGGTGTCCTACAGTTCACCTCCGTTGTGCCACTGTCTACCTGGAGATGGCATCAGAGCCCGGCAGGTTCAGGGCTCGGTCCTCTAAGACGGCCTCGCCTCCTCCCTACTTCAGAAGCCAAATTGTTATTACTTGTGCTGCTGACCACTTGACTACAGTTGAGAGGTTCCAGCACCCTCCTTGGACTTAATTAACTTGCAAGAGGGGCTCACAGCACTCGGAGAGACATTTTACTTACTAGATCACTGGGTTATTATCAAAGGATTTAACTCAAGAACAGCCAGGTGAGAGATGCCGGCTGAAGGGCTGAGTTCCTGTCGCCTCCGAACCTTTATGTGTTCACAAACACGGAAGCTCTTTGCACCCTGTCCTTTGGGTTTTATGGAAGTCTTATTACGTAAGCATGAGTGATTAGATCATTGGCCACTGGCAGTCCAATCAACCTTCGGCCCCTTTCTGCTCCCCAGAGGTCAGGGGCTAGGGCTGAACGTTCTAAATCACGCAGGTTGGTCCTCCTGGTAACCAGTCCCCTTCGGAGCTGGAGCCCAGAAGTCACTCGCTGACATAGTAAGGGCTACCTTCGTTGCTTTCATCACTTAGGAAATTCCAAGAGTTTTAGGGGCTCTATGTCAGAAAGGAGGACAAAGACAAATAACTATTTCTTATTATAAATGTCAGTCTAACAGGTATGTCTTTTTATATGTGTTTGTCCTTTTTGGATGCTGCTATTTAAGCACTCCAGTCGGATAAATGCAACATCTACTGGAAATCAATTTGAGATAAGTTCTTTCAGGTAACTAAATACTTCAGTTTGGATGAAGGTGAATAGTCTTCCTTTCTAGACAGCCGACAGAAAAATGCAGACTAAAGCCAAAATAAGAAAAACAGAATTTCTTGCTTGACTTTTAACATGGAGTCAAGACACTGCAGGCAGAGTGTGGAACAGAATATGCATTTGGCTAATATTGACTGATTCATTGATTTAGTCTTTTTAGGGCTGCACCAGCGGCATATGGAGGTTCCCAGGCTAGGGGTCGAATGGGAGCTGTAGCTGCTGGCCTATACCACAGCCACAGCAACGCCGGATCCTTAACCCACTGAGCGAGGCCAGAGATGGAACCTGCATCCTCATGGATACTAGTCATTCGTTTCCACTGAGCCACGACAGGAACTCCTTGGCTAATATTTATTGAACAAAAGCTGTAGATAGGGTTTTAAGACTTGAAAATCCTTGACTGATAGCTAAATGCTGCTCATTGGATTTCTAGATTGAAGGCTGCATTTCAAAGTCTACTGAAGAGTCTTTTTCATGGGTGTGTGCACAGCCTCCTTAGAACATCCTGGTACGGTGTGTCTAGCCACGTGCATTCTTGGAAGTTGCTTGGGTGGTTCCGATATAACCTGAGGCAGCCACTAGATCTTGTTAAATCTGTGGTCCCTGCCAGGGCTGACTTTGTGATGTTTTTATCTGAAATGGAGAGTCATCTTTCAGTCAAATGCCTGATCGTGCCACAAGGCCAGTAGACTGCTTCCCACCCTTCATAAATTTAAAAACAAGCCATCAGTTCAGTTTTCCTCAAGTGTGCTGTGAAATGCTCTGAGAAAAGCAGTTCTGTGGGCAGGTGGGCTTTTATATTGTACAACGCCCCCTCCTCTCAAATGAGCAACTTCCAGCACACACTTCCATGATGTGTCCTTGTGTCAGTTCTGTGGTGTAAGGTCTATCTAACCCTGTGTTTCCCCAAAGCACTGACCCTGCAGCCCTTTTACTCATGGGACATTGTTAATGTCCTGCAGAAGCACAGTAGCAGATAGCCAGCCCTGATGCTGACCAGACAGCTGCAACCAAATGGTTGTATTGATTTCAGGATCATACCAGTCACTCTGTTTTATTGTATTATGTAATAAACCTCCAGATTTCACTCGACAAATCTGTATTTAATTTGTAGGCCTCAGTTTGGAGGATGCAAATTATTAAAACTGTTAAAAATATCAGCTATAGGAGTTCCCTTCATGGCTCAGCAGAAACAAATCCAACTAGGAACCACGAGGTTGTGGGTTTGATACCTGGCCTCACTCAGTGGGTTAAGGACCCAGCGTTGCCATGAGCTGTGGTGTAGGTCGCAGATGCGGCTCAGATCCCACATTGCTGTGGTTGTGGCGTAGGCCAGTGGCTACAGCTCTGATTGGACCCCTAGCCTGGGAACCTCCATATGCCGTGGGTGCAGCCCTACAAAAAAAAAAAAGTACATATATATATATATATCTATCTTTGTTCCCAATCATTAGGCTGTCCGGGTGGAAAAAAAAAAACAAAAATCTACTTGGGTGTTAAACTCTGTCTGCGGTCATGACATTGAACAACTTCCTAGTGGAACTTTTTGTTACTCTTTTTTAGAAGCAGCTCTGCATTGCTCCTGCATAAGTCTGCAGGTGTGCCACACCGTCCTAATTCAACCCTGAAAGGGGAACTGTGCCAAAAATCAGGTTCTTCGTCTAGGTGACCAGGAAACTCCCAGTGTTTTTAGCTTGGGAGACAATGTTTTCACCGGGACACAGATCTCTAAGATCACAAGTTATTAACTCTCAGCCCAGAGCTGCAGGTGGCCACATCCCTCAGCACACAGAATGGTCCCAAATGAGGCCGTCATGCACAGGAGGTGAGAGGGGGAAATAATAGAGAGGGAACGTGAGTTGAGTCACTAGATCCAATCAAGACTGTGGCCATGGCCACGCCTGTTCTTCAAGTTCTAATGAGCCAGTTTTTTTGTTTTTTGCTTTAGGCAGTTTGAATTGTGCTTCTAATACTATAGGAGTCATGACTAGTACATCCTTCTGCTAGATAACTCTCCACTCTCATGAAGGCTGTCCCATAGCCAAAGACACCCGGGCTTAATTGCTGCATTAAAAAAGTTTGTGAACTAATTCACTTAGCACACGGAGGAACGCTTGTTTCCCCAGGGACGATCAGACAGGAATGGATTTAGAAAACTGTACAAACAAGGGCAATGGGAACCCCATGGAGAGGGAGGAGGGGCTGGGACCAGCAAGAGCGGGCATGTGTCTAGTCTGGAGAGTAAGCAGACCAGTGCCTTCTTGAGAAACCAGGTGAAAGGGGTTTATTTGTTCAGCCTTCTTGGGGGTAACGTTGGGACAGTGGCTGAGACACTATTAATTGTGCAACAGGGTTCTGTTTGTAACTTTTACTCGTGAATAGAAGCTAGATCCCAAGACCTGAGAGGCAGGGGTGCTCCATAACCTGTCCTGTCTGCCATCTGGGAAGAGCTGGAGACAGGACCGGCTCACACACCCTGAGTCAGTTCCCGTTGTGGCTCAGTGGTTAACGAACCCGACTAATATCCATGAGGATGCGGGTTCGATTCCTGGCCTCGCTCAGTGGGTGAAGGATCCAGCATTGCTGGAAGCTGTGGTGTAGGTCGCAGAGGCAGCTCAGATCTGGTGTTCCTATGGCCATGGTGTAGACCAGCAGCTGTAGCTCCGATTAGACCCCCTAACCGCGGAACATCCATATACCGTGGGTGTGGCCCTAAAGACAAAAGATTGAAAAAAAAAAAAAAAAGGTGAGATTGCAAGCCCATTACAAAGAGATTAATTTGTAAGCTAGAAGGTGCCCTGTAATGGACCAGATGTGTCCCACCCAGAATTCGTATGTTGAAGTCCTATCCCCCACCATGACTCAGTGGAGAGGGGACTTTTAGGGAAGTAATTCAGGTTAAAGGTCACAAGAGGGGTGCCCTTGTAAGAACACACCACAGAGTTCATTCTTTCCATGTGCACATGCTCTGGGAAGGCTGTGTGAGGACACAGTGAGAAGGTGGCTGGCTGCAAGCCAGAAGAGCTCTCATGAGAAAACGCATTTGCTAGAACCTCGACCCAGACTCTAGCCTCTAGAACTGTGGGAAAATAAATTTTTGAGGTTTGAGCCACCCAGTCTATGATATTCCATTATGTCAGCTGGAGTAGACTAAGACCTGTGCCCTGAAGTGAGGATGTGCCTTTCGGTGATGAAAATGGGCAGATAACCTGGATGAACATAAAATTATGATCTGCTCACCAGACTACATTATTGCCAGGCAGCTGCTACTTTCATGTCTGCTCCCAAAGAAGCAGACAACCTCTTGGTTCAACACTGCCATTATACCTGGGTACTGATGTGGTTATAAAAACAGGACTCTAAAGTGATCCAGGCTTCAGGATCCTGCAGTCTGAAACTTGCTCTGCTCGAAATGTCCCAAAATGACAGCCACACACACAGCAGAGTTCAATACCAACGTCAAAGTTTTCCTTGAAAATAGATTTAATCTTATTCAAATTAGAAATGTTTTGCTTCTCTCTCCAAAACCCCCTTCAAACAATGTTCTCCTCTTGATAAATGAAAAATTTTATGGAGTAAAATTTTTGAAGATTGAAAAAGAAAACTTCATACTTCTTTAGTGCCGATCTATCAAAAGGCACATAATCCAAAAATTGCAAATTCTGACCCATTCACGAGGTGTCTGGATCATTCACTCTGGAGGAAAAGGGGGGTCGGAGAAAATCACAATCAGGCCTAGGATTTGAAGTGTGAAAAAGTTCCTCTCTACCCTGTCAGTTAACACTGGTACAGTGTGCAGAGGCAAGGGACTCTCAAGGCAAAGGTTTCACTGAGCAGAGGGTAACAGGAACCAAAAAAGGGGGCAGGAGAAGTATATGCGTTCCGCTGAACGTTAAGAGGCTAAGAGTGAAAAATCAGCATTCTGTGATCAGTAATACTGAAGAGAGCTCAGCTCTCCCTTTCTGGCACTATTAACAACCCCATCATTCTAAGCTTCCAAATTCCAGAAAAAGATAAAAAGACTAATAGAAATAGAGCAAGTAGAAACTGCGGATTTTGTGCGCAGAGAACCTGACCCGAACCCCAGGGCGCCCTGTGCAGGCAGGAGAGGGCGGAGGGGCGGGGCGAGGGCGGAGGGGCGGGGCGAGGGCGGGCGTGGCTAGGCACGGGAAGGGTGGCTGCGGTGCCTCGGGGTCTGTGCGCTGCAGGCGCTGCGGGGCTGTGGCAGGAATGCCAGTCTCCGAGGAAACCAGGGCCTACTTGGCCATCTTGCGGATCATGTAGTTGAGGATGCCCCTGTTGTGGAAATACGTGAGCTCCACGTCGGTGTCAAACCTCATGACAGCCTGGAAAGTCTTCCCGGTATCGAGCTGCAAGGATGACCAAGTAGAGAAGAACCACTAAGCAAGAGAGCGATCCAGACCGGCCTGTCATCGAGGTGCCCCTCCAAGTGCGGCCCGCACACCCTGGCAGCGCCCAGCACCCCAGCACCTGGGAGCAGACGCCCGCTGGCCCCAGGCCAGACCCGCGGAGCCGTGAGTTGCATTTTATTTCGCAAGATCCCTAGCGGACTTGGCTACACGGTAAAGCACCGCAGGAGAGTAAGTGATGGAAGTGAAAGACACCCGAGCGTTTTACACCCAGGGCAGCAGCCACTAGTGAGGTCTGGAGTATTTTCTAACCCCTCTGCGGGGGCTGCCGCAGTCAGCAGAGGTTTCATTAAGGCTGTGCCTGGGGCACTGTCCCAGCCGCTCACCCAGGGACTCCGCTTCCTCTGCCAGGGCGTCTGAATCACCCGGGGACTCTGGTGCTGCCACTCTGTCACCTCACCCAGGGCAGTATTTTCACCTCTGGGCTAATCAAAGCCCAGCACTGGGGGAGGGGGCGGTGAGGCTCAGGGATGGACTGTGTCTGTTCACATTTTTATAATAAAAAGGTGCTTTTTAGGTAATGTGAAAACGCCCTGGTCTCTGGGCTTTCACTACTATTCTCTGGACCAGGACTGGGAGGAACAGGAGACAGTGGGGCTGGCTGGGGTTGGAAGGTAATGATGAAGCCGATGATAACCCTATGAATAAACAGAAATATATAATAAACCAACAGTGCAGCGTCATTGTGTTGGCAGCTAGGAAACGTGCTAGAACTCCTAAGTTGAAAGCACTTCTACTGAGTGATTTCTTTTTTCTTCTAAATCTCCCGGATTTCCCTCTAACAAGGTGATGACAGATACAGGGTCCCTTTGACTTGGGCATGGCCTGGAAAGGCGCCGACTTACCTTGACCTGGACTTTCATTCGTGGTTTGAGGGTTTCTGGAATGCTGATAGTGTATCGTTCGCGCCCCGTGAGTCCCAGGGCGTCAGCACTCTCCCCAGGGAGGTACTCTAGGGGGATGACCCCCATTCCCACCAAGTTACTTCGGTGAATGCGCTCGTAACTCTCGGCCAGCACAGCCTTGATTCCCTGATGAGCCGAGAGAGTAGTTTGGAAAACACTTACTCTTTAGATGCACAGACACTACACAAAAGGCTTCTTAAGCCACGAGTCTTCTCACACCTAAATTCTTTGTAAGTACCAATTAATCACTGACATAAAATGTCACCCTCTAGTTATAAATAAGGAGCTGGGCTTAACTGATTGCTTCACTGTAGGGGCAGCAGGTAGGCAGTGAAATGAATTCTCTCCTTCTAATCCCCGCCAACCCTGGAGGAAGAAACTATTATTGCCCCCTTTCCCCGGGGAAGCCGGTGGTTTATCTGGTATTTGAACCTATGCAATCTAATCACACACTGAGCCACTTTGGGACTGCAAACTTCTGTTGTATCTGGAAACTACACCTTGAAGCAACGTAAAGAAAATTTGTTTTTTCCCCTCAAATTTTGCTGTTAGAGGTACACCAGACACAGAAGATTTAATCAAAAAATAGATTTCGGAACATACTACAGAGAAAGGAAATGATTATCTGCTCTGTGCTGTTTTTATACTTCTTGTTTCAAGGATCAAATTGCACTGAATATACTCTTGATATAAAGCTTCCCATAAAGTACATATGACGGAGTTCCCGTCATGGCTTAGCAGTTAACGAACCCGAGTAGCATCTGTGAGGACGAGAGTTCGATCCCTGGCCTCACTCAGTGGGATGAGGATCCGGCGTTGCCGTGAGCTGTGGTGTAGGTCGCAGACGTGGCTCGGATCCCGCGTTGCTGTGGCCGTGGCTGTGGCATAGGCTGGTGGCCACAGCTCTGATTCGATCCCTAGCCTGGGAACCTCCATATGCCATGGGTGCAGGCCTGAAAAAGACCAAAAAAAAAAAAAAGAAAAGAAAAAGTACATCTTATTGGTAATCAATAACTGGCAATGTTCAGCAATGCTCAATAAACTGAGATGCTGAAACTACAACACCCCATCCTCAAGTATTAGTTAATATAATATTAAGGTACCCCTAAAAACGTCTCTTAGTACCTAGGGGTACACTTTTAAGATCTCCGGAATCAGGGATACTAGAGCAGCTTGTTAAAAATTCTATAGTACTACCCCAAATCTACTGTTCGAATCTCTTGCAGGGAGCATGGATGGGAAGAAGATAGTGATTCCTGTAAGTTAATGAGAACTATGGCTATAGAGCAGTGGTTTGGTTTGCAGACTCTGAATGTTATTAGAATCACCGGGGAGGCTTTTAAAACCCGGATCTCCAGGCCTTTCTCCTTACCAATTAAGCCAGAACCCCTGGGAATAAGATCTAGGCATAGGTATTTTTTAAAATCCCAAGGTGTTTCCAAATTTAAAAACACATTTATAGAGGAAGGGCGGCCCTGTTCTGAAGAACAGATGTTTTGTGTGGATTTATGTATATCTGTGCTGTGTATTTGCGGGGAAGCGGCAGTCTTTGTAAACAGGTTATTCACCGCCCAGGCTCTGTGTAAAGGGCCGTGCAGCGCTGCAAACGCCGCAGATCACAGCTGCCCATCGCTCTCTGCGGGAGGACAGCCCAGGATAGCTGAGTGGCCGAGGCTGGGCAGCCACGGCTCTCTGGGCAGACAGAACTTGGCGCGGTTCTGTAGAAAGGTCTAGACACGCTGGGTCAGGCCCCTCGAGATGTCAGTTTCCTTGCTCTCTGTGCATCCCTGGCTCAGCCGGTGTCCGCTTCGCCGCCACGCTGCCCCCGGGAACGCGCCTGCCCCGGCCCCGTAAAGAGAAACATCTGCCCTCAGGATGGCCCTTACCCTGAGGGGCTGTGAGGGCCGCGCCCCCAGCGCTGGTTTCCCTGGCAACTGATGAGCCAACCTGACATCAATTCCCCTATAAATGGCAGCCTGCGTCCCGCCGGGAGAGCCAAGGTGGTCGCTGCTGTGGCCGTCCGCCTGCCTGCCTGCCTGCCTGCCTGCCTGCCACCAGCCTGCCGCACTTGGTGGGGGTGTCACCCGGGGACTCTGCTTTACGTAAGTGGCTCCCTCTGTGAAACCACTGATGTCTCTGTCGCTGTATCCAGGCTCTTTGGTCCTGTGGCTGATATAGCCCAACAAGACTCTAGAGAGCCCTCCGCCAGGTCCCTTCTTATCCCCCGGATCTCAGAACCCCCCACCTGCCCCCTCGCAGCTCGCCTTGCTACTGTTGGCGCCCAGCTCCCTTCCGAAAATCCTTTCTTCTCTCATTTCTGGGGTTTCTTTTCAGCAGTTTCTTCAAATGGCCGGCCTTTGACAAATTGCCAACTAATAAGAACATCTTTTTTCCCTACCCTGCTAACAGATGGACAAAAAAAATAAAGGGGGTGATGTTCAAAGACATTTTTCAGAAGTCTGGGCGTCTGGAGGGCTGCCTGCCAGACAGCCACATTTTTAAAATTGTACTTGTGGGTATCAACTGAGTGTCTGTCTCCCAAGTGCATTAATTTGCTCAAGCCATACATTATTTAAATTGCTATCAGCTAAGCTATTTTACCTGCCCCTAAGGATTAAAGCCAGGCACGAGCAGTGTATTCTGCTTTCAGGGCAAGCAAAAGCTCAGAGGCGAAAGCCCTCCCCTCCCTGCCTGGTCCCTCCCACGGGGCCACATCAAGCTGGTCGGTCCCTGAAATGTCTGTGTGTACGTACAGGGAGGGCTTCCTTTTCTGTTGAACCTGGACATAGGTTTTTCCCAGGCAGTGAAAAGCAACTGCAAAAAGCGCAATTCCCTGAGTTTATCCAAAGCTCAGGCTCCTTCCTTTTTCGCTTCTGTGAACCGGACAGACAGGCCGGTAGCAGGACCCCCGGCTTATTCCTCATGTGCACCTGGGACAGTGCCCAAAATAAACTCCGGGTGTTCAACTCTAAGAACATTATGAAAATAACAAACCTTTCCCCATTAAAAGAAGACATACAGGAGTTCCCGTCATGGCTCAGTGGTTAACAAATCCGACTAGGAACCGTGAGGTTGCGGGTTCAATCCCTGGCCTCGCTCAGTGGGTTAAGGATCCAGCGTTGCTGTGAGCTGTGGTGTAGGTTGCAGATGCAGCTCGGATCCCGCGCTGCTGTGGTTGTGGCGAAGGCTGGTGGCTACAGCTCCTGTTAGACCCCTAGCCTGGGAACCTCCATATGCCGCGGGTGCGGCCCTAGAAAAGGCAAAAAGACAACAACAAAAAAAGACATACATACAACACACTTCTGGATGTAATTTCATAGACTTTAAGACCCTACCCCCAACTGTTCCAAAGACACCCCAAAGAGCCACCACGGTTTTCAGCATCTAAATGTTTGCTCTCAAGGAACCAGACGAACCCTAGCTTACCTCACCGAGTGGATAAATCCAGACCCACCGCAAAGCAGGAGAGGAACAAGCACTCCCTGCTTTCCCGAGCTTGCTCTGCTCTCCCACAACATCTCCGTGGAAAGCAAAGCAGCCCCTCCCAGCTTCCCTGCCGGGTCTGAGGGGCAGCTGCGTGCCAGGATGTCCCGTGTCCTACTCACCAGCAGGAAGGGGCCCTTGGCTGCCCAGTCTCGGGAGCTGCCCGAGCCGTACTCTTTGCCGGCCAGGACGATCAGGGGAAGGCCCGCCTGCCGGTACCGCTCCGCGGCATCGAACACGTCAAGCTAAGGAAGAGAAGAGGAAGGTGTTACGGGCCCGGTGGAGTCACAGTGTGCACACAGGCCACTGAGTCCTGGTGCACGTGCAGGGGCAGAAGTGCCTGCAGGTGGCCAAGCCAATGGGAAGCTCATCTAGTCCATTGCCGGGTCTACGCATTCCCGGTTAACTCTATTTACCTCTCCCAAATTGAATTTTATACCCTTAACCGAAATGCCTATTGGGCCTAGTTTTAGAAAAACCGTCAAATCCTAGGGAGTCAGGGGAATAAAGAAAAATAGATCAGTTTTTTTTTTTTAAAGATTATTCCATTGATTGGAGTTCCCATCGTGGCTCAGTGGTTAATGAACCCAACTAGGAACCATGAGGTTGTGGGTTCGATCCCTGGCCTCGCTGTGGTATAGGTCACAGACTGGCGTGGCTGTGGCGTAGGCCGGCGGCTACAGCTCTGATTAGACCCCTAGCCTGGGAACCTTCATATGCTGCGGGTGCGGCCCTAAAAAGACAAAAAAAAAACTAATAAAATAAATTAAAAAAAGACTCTTCCGCTGATTAAAGTATTTTAAAGCTTAAGAAGCAGAATCCCACCTATACCTGGATTTTGACTCAGGGATGGTCAGTTGTGAAGGGGGGACCAAACACAAATAAAGTCCCATGTTTGGAAATGATATAAAATGCAAAGTCTTCATTCGTCACCCTTCTAACACAGAGGTCAAGGCCGAGACAGTAGAAGCACTGATGGAAACACCAATCAAAAAAGGACGGGAAGGGATTAACAGATACTTCAGTATGTGTGAGAAACATCTTAACAGATTCATTTGTTTCTGGCAGGAACTGGGAATATTGTGCTGAGTGGAGACTTCACAGACGCCTGATAGAACTGCTGGTGAGTAATGAAACATTGTTTCTTCCTGGCTACTTAAATGGCAAAATAGGATGCCCTCTGCGCAGGAGAATTTCACTCTGGAGTTCCAGAAAGGTGTATAATCAAACTCTCAGGTAGTCTCTCACAAATTACTGTTGTGGTGAACTGTTGCAGCCGGTGGTTAATGTCACACGACGTCGCCTAAATCTGGGTGCAATTCTCTGTGTCTTCAGCTGGATAGAACTCATGAATATAGAAACTTTCTTTGGAGGGGGTGGAGGGCAGTTCCCGTCTTGGTGCAGTGGAAACCAATCCGACTAGGGACAATGAGTTTGTGGGTTCGATCCCTGGCCTCGCTCAGTGGGTCAAGGATCTGGCGTTGCTGTGAGCTGTGGTGTAGGTCGCAGACGCGGCTAGGATCCTGTGTTGCTGTGGCTGTGGTGTAGGCTGGTGGCTGTAGCTCTGATTCAACCCCTTAGCCTGGGAACCTCCATATGTTGCAGGTGCGGCCCTAAAAAGCAAAAAAAAAAAAAAAAGGAAACTTTTTTAAAGAGTTCCCCTGTGGCGCAGCAGGTTTAGGATCCAGTGTTGTCACTGCAGCAGCCGGCCCGGGTTTGATCCCTAGCCCGGGAACTTCTGTATGTCATGGGCGTGGCTAAACAAACCAAAAAACCAGTAAAAAGCCTTCTCTGTCTAACCAAATAGTCTGGATCCTTTCAAAGACCAGAAAGAAACAACCCACTTGGTATTTTCCGAGATATCTATTACTAGCTTTGGGTATTAGGAATGTGGGAATGTGTGTTTTAAAGTGCTTTCAAAACTCCTGCAGGGAGTTCCCGTCGTGGCGCAGTGGTTAACGAATACCGACTAAGAACCATGAGGTTGCGGGTTCAATCCCTGGCCTTGCTCAGTGGGTTAAGGATCCGGCATTGCCGTGAGCTGTGGTGAAGGTTGCAGACGCGGCTCGGATCCCGCGTTGCTGTGGCTGTGGTGTAGGCCGGCGGCTACAGCTCCTGTTAGACCCCTAGCCTGGGAACCTCCATAGGCCGTGGGTGCGGCTCTACATAAAGGCGAAAAGACAAAGAAAAAAAAAACTCCTGCAAAGCTGACGGTCCCTCGGCAGAACAGGTCATGGAAGCCAAGGTCAGCAGGACTAAGCAGGTCTACAATTCCAGGCTCCTGGCTTTTTTGGAACATGAGCCATACTGGCCGTAAAGAGCAGCTTATAAATAGCAGCTTCCGGCCCTCTCCCTCTTGTCTAAAGAAAATGTAAAATTTAGTGGTTTCTTCTGTTGTTGTGCCTTCGTATCTCTAAGTATGATATTTAATCTGCTGGTTCTTCATTTCTCCTTTTTTTGTTATTGTCTCCTCATTTCCTACTTTGAGGCTTTAGTTCCTTTAACTGCCACTCCAGTTGGGTTCCCACCCTCCCCTCCACCACAACCACAGCCTTCTAATATCACTGTCATACCTTGGAATCATGTAAATGCTATTTATAGTTGAGCCACATAATGTATTCTGATCTCCTTTTCTTGGCAATTAAAAAATATTTCCACTGGAATCAATCTTTTTTTTTTTTTTTCTGTGTGTGTGCTCACCTGTTTCTGTGTCCCTACCCATTAATTAATCCCCAAATTTACTGCCTAAAGGACAGGTCTGAGAACTGAAGACGTTCAAGTCCATCAGGCAGGCTGTCATTTAGGTCTTTTTCATGAGGATGTCACTTGTAGAGGCCTGAGTTCCCGTGTGGACTGGCCAGGCTGGTGCATCCTATTCCCGAGGAATCTTCTCTCCCCAGCGTCCTGGCAGTTCCTGCATTTCTTTACCCTGGATCCTATGTCTTCTGCTTTTTTTGGTTTATTCCTTCGTTTTGGTGGAACACTTTTACCAAGTAGTTTCCTGAGCCTGGGCTTGAGGATGTTTTTTTTTTTTTAAAGCTTTTGAACATCGGAACGCGTTAGTATTGTGAGTTCACTTGGCTGGTAGTATGAGCGGCAGAGATTTTAGGGTACCGACAATTTTGTTCAGTCTCAGTTTTTAGGGCTGCTCTGAGCACTTCTCATCTCCAGCACAGTGCACCTAAGCTGCTTTTCCCTTTCCAGACGTTTAGATCTTCCCCCCATCTCTGCTGCTCTTAGTTTCATGACGACATGACTTGGAGTGGATCTTCTTTAATCCTGCGGCCAGGCACTAGGTGGGCTTTTCAGTCTGGAGTCTCGGCTTTTGCAGCTGGGGAACTTCCTTGTGTCGCTTCAGTAACAACCCTTCCTGCATTTTGTCTGGTCTCTTTATAGCTTCTCTCTTCAGTCCAACGTTGGCCCTCCTCAGTTCATACTTTACTATTCTTACATATTTCCTCCAGCTTCCCCTTTGTCTTTCTATATTCTGGAAGATTTTCTCAACAAATTCCATTTTCCTGTGAATTTTTTAAGGACCCTCCCCCTCCCCCTTTCTTTTAAATTTAAAGAGCTCTTTCTTGTCCTCTGATTACTTCCTAGCAACAAGAAATCATCTCATGTCACTCCAAGGAGACAGTGGTTTGTCTTAATTGTCTTCTACTCTGTATTGTCCACTGTCCTTTCTTTTCCCCTCTTCTTTTCTAGGTCTGCTTGCCAAGTTCAAGGCTTGGCTCAAATGTCTGCTCACCTTCAATTCTGTCTCCGTATTTAAGTTGAGACACTAAACGTGTGACGAGGAGCTCTGTGCGATGGCAGGGCTGTAGATAAGCGAGGTTCACTGTGACAGTATCTCGGAGGCCCCCAGGGTCTGTAACGGCAAGGCTTTCCCCTCATCGCTCATGCATTTTACCGTTTACGTGTATCTTTTTCACTTACTAGTTTATCACCCCTGCTAGTCACTGAACACAAAGCTCCTGGGCACGGGCCCTGTGCTGGGTCCTGGTGATCGGAGTGTCTGTGATGAGTTTGTTTCACAGACACAGGAGCAGTTACGAGCGAGGGGGTGCCCATGGTGGTAAAAGAGCACTGACTCCAGAGCCTTATTCCGTGAGTTTTAATCTCAGCTCCTCGACTTGTGACCTCAGGGAGCTGCACGAGAATTACGATACCTTCCTCAAAGGGTTGTGACGAGGACTCAACAAGTCAGCAAAGAGCTTGGAACAGCACCTGGGACACAGCAAGTTCTACAGACATATCAGCCACGATTATTTTAAAATACTCTGGGAAGGTTATTTCTCAGGCAGTTGAACCAGTTTTCAAGCAGTCTGACAGCATTCACCGGGAAGGGAAGTGACCCGAGCCCTGCTGTGTGTTTCGGGTTCTACGCTGTCTGTTTTACATGTCATTCCATCTCGGGTTAAGCCTCAGAGCCTTAAAAGGCGGATATTGTTTCCACTTCATACGTAAGAAAATCTCTGCTGCTCAAGAGGGAAGTAACTTGCTGAGGGCGCCACAGCTGGTACGAGGTGGAGCTGGGACTTGAACCCAGCTCGTCTGACTGCAGGTGCAGGCTTCCCCCCCTCTCACGTGCCGCCCATCTGTGAAGAGACTATTGCAGCTGTAAGAAGGCAACTCTACATGGTTCCTATTAGGACCCAAGCGGGCCTGCACGGCCCCCCACATTCCTTCCTTTCCCAGCGGTATGGTAAATGCATTCAATGCTTTTAAGGTCATAAAATAGCACTTCTTAACAAATATCCTCTATCTTAACCTGGAATTTCCCCCTCCGGTGCTCTGAACTGATGAATTTTCCCTCAGAGCCGTAATTAAGCTCAACTTCTAGGAAACTAGGTTTAGTTAAAGCAAGAAGCAGCATCTCTAAGCAAGAAAAGGCGCTTTCCCAGTGCACAGGGTTCTCTCCATCGGTGATGACTCCACGTCCGCGGCCACCCAGCAAGAGGCTCAACACGAACCAAGAGGGGGGATGAGCCGTGAGCAGGAACACGACCCAAAGGCAAGTGTCTGGCCAAGAATCCCCAGCCGCCCGGAGCCCAGGAAGGCTGGCTTCTCAGCCAAGCCGCGGACAGGACACTCACGACCTCCCCGGAAGGCAGGTGGACGGTCTGCGGGGCCTGCCTGTTCAGGAACCTGTTGAGCAGGCGGATGTTGGCAAACGTGCCGCGCGCCATGACCGCATCGTTCCCGCGCCGGGAGCCGTAGGAGTTGAAGTCTCGGGGAGTCAGGCTGGAAGCGAAAGCAGGAGAGGAGCCGGTTTAGTGAAACCGAGAGAAGGTTTCGGTTTATTCAGTTTGGCTTATACCAAGGCAAGAGAAAAACCACACACCCAGACAGTGTCCTCCTAAGGCAGGAGAGCCGGCCTGCGGCTCCCACCGAGCGCGGGACGGGCGGGAGCTGGGCGGAGACGCGGGGCCCCAGCACGGGCTTAGTCTGAGCAATCTTACAATCGGGAGGAGCTCTAATAAGACCCACTGTATTTATTCAGTAGCATAGCCTGTAAAACTCCACACAAGATAAAAATACTAAAAATGGGTAAGAAAAAAAAAGGAAGCAAAGGCAATGTTCAGAGTAAAGCAGTCGGGTGGCGCCAAGAATGGGGAACATATCAAGTGCGTTCTACAAACTCAACAGAAGTAGGTTCAGATTTGTCCCCAAGTCATCGGGAACTCAGTGCCATGGGGGGACACACAACTGACAACATGACGCACACTCTTCATAAGATCAAAACCAGAGCCGTCCCAAAGAGGCAGGATACCTATTTCTGGTCCGAAAATCAAAGAATCTGGCCCGTGGGCCCCAGGGCAAAGGAACTTTTGCGGTGTCAGGTATGACATCTTACAGTAAACACTGTAGCCAGTTTACTGGGTTGGTTTCTTAAAATGCTAGGAAGTGTGTGTGTTAATGATTTATTGGTTAGCTCTAATTTGAAGACAGAGTTAAGTGGGCTTCAGGAGTGAGTGAGTGTGTTTATAAACCACTGAAATAATGTCAAAAATGTGGGTGGGAATTTTGCTGGGAAGGTTCATTTCCTTTCATTCAGTTCCCTTTCGAGTCCGTGTCTCAAAGAGTGTCAATAATCGCCAATCAAAAAAGGTGTTGGTTACTGCTTGTTTTCCTAGTTTTTGCCTCCAGCCTGAACCGCTGTATTTCTCTAGTTTCTCTGTTTGCTCTTGGAAGCCTTTTCTCTCACTGATTCATTCATTCAATAACTTTTAATCGAGCACCAGTTATGTGCCAGGAACTGTTGAGGTGCCTCACATCCCTCGGTGAACAAAACAGATTAAGATCGCCGCCTCTGCAGGGCTTACATGCTACACGGTGGAAATGTGTTTTTAAAAAGGGCATCTTACTAGATTGTGGCTAATACCTTAGGAAAAAAAAGTAGCTCAGGGCAAGGAGAAGAGAAGTATGGTGAGGTGATGAAGACTTGAACTTGACGAGGGAGTTAGCTAAAAGGGTATCTTGAGGAGGGGCAGCCAAGAGGAAAAAGAGCCAGCTTGCCCAGAGGCTTTCAGGCAGAAGGGTACTTGGCCTTGCCTGGAGCAGCCAGTGAATGAAGTGGTGGGCAGCGTGTCCAGGGCAGCGTGGGTGAGGGGCAGAGCAGGGAATCGCTGACCCACTTCATGTCACCTGCCTTCTCTACTTGCCGATGGACTCAGGTCTCCCCCTCAAAGCAGAGTCAAATCCCTTTAAAATCTCGTGATACGTATATGTGTATAGGCAGTTCCCATACATTTTAAAAAGTAGTTGTTCCACATTAAAAAAAAAATCTTGCCACAGACCCCTGTCATCACCTCCTCGAGACGTAGGCTGTCTTCCTACACTTACAGGACTCACATTCCTGGGGAAAATGAAACATTCTTGCTCGGAAGGAGCAAACTGTCCCAGGAGGACGCACTAGGAGGAGACAGAAACCGGGTGAGCACCGCAGAAGGGGAAATTCATAAAGGAAAAGGGTTGCTTAGCCATCCGGCAAGTGAGATGAGAGGCAAGGAAGCTGTCCTCTCCCACTGGAAAAAAAGGTGTTGCCTTGTGTTCTTCAAGCTTTGGGCTCCATCTCTGGAGAAGCTGATTCAGGAGGTGGGGATGGGAACCGGGAGCTTTTATCTCCACAGATGCCTCTCAAGGAAAACCAGATTTGGGACCAACTTTGATTAATGTCAGTATATTTGATAACAGTAGATAATACTGAGATAATATCTGTTAAAATTGGCACTGACAGGTGCATGCGTAAACTGCAAATCCTTAAAGCAATTTTCTGTAAAGTATTTGTCTCTCAACTGGGAAATGTCAGTGCGTTTCCGGTTCTGTCCCCGCCGAGTGCTTCAAATAACCAGGCCACGGGTTAAGAACAGAGTGTTGAACTTAATCAGCCAACCTGGAAGAAGAGGTGACAGCCCAATCTAAGAGTACACTTGGGAGTTCCTGTCGTGCCTCAGCGCTTAATGAACCTGACTAGCATCCATGAGGACACAGGTTCGATCCCTGGCCTTGCTCAGTGGGTTAAGGATCCGGCGTTGCTGTGAGCTGTGGTGTGGCTCAGATTCCAAGTGGCTGTTGCTGTGGCTGTGGTGCAGGCCGGCAGCTGTAGCCTCGACTGGACCCCTAGTCTGGGAACCTCCAAATGCTGCAGGTGCAGCCCTAATAAGACAAAGGATCCCCCCCCCCAAAAAGACACTTGCTGGAAAAGAGGGTCCCACCCTTCGGGGGTTCACGTGCTGATGGATTCTCTCATGGAAGTTTCGAAGTAGCAAACAGAAAGAGCCATTAGTTTTCAAGCTCCAGGGCTTAGTGAAACACAGGAGTCTGATTCCAAAGACCATGTGACAAGAGAAATCCTGGCTTCACTCTTGCCATTCTGCCTTCAGGCCTTCCTCCCTCACTCACACTTACCCTCTGTTAGTTAAGTAGCGGGCAGCAGGGCTGTTTCTGGCAATATTTCCAGCCGGAGAGATGTGGTCAGTTGTTACGGAATCCCCCAAATGTAACAGCACGTAGGCGTCCACTATCGATTTAGGGGGCTGAGGATCCAAAGTCTAGCAAAGAAAACAGCTAGTCAGCGCTCACCCAGGTTCTCCCCTGCACCTCACCACGGAAGCCTCCCCAGCAGTGCTCCGTGGACCTGAGCCAGACGACAGCCGTCCATCAACGCAAAGAAAATTCTAGTTTCATCGGTTTTATCAGGGGTGTTTAGAAGAGTGAGGTGAATTTGTGCAAACTATTCCTGTCACACCCTTGAAGGCAGGTGCTGTCTTGGGACCAGCCCTCCAGAGCAAAAGACATGCCGCTGCAAACGGCTTTCCGTTTCGCCACCTCCGGGCGAGGCCCCGGATGCCGAGGCCAGCGCCAGTCCTGCCTTGTTCGCTCAGGCGCTTCCCACTCGGGGCAGCGCGGACGAGCTAACCACCACTTTCAGGGAGGATTTCCCTTGTTTTTACGGGTATGAGGTTTAATGACCCTGGGGATGTTGGTCCCTCAGACTTTAATGACTTTAATGACCCTGGACGGTCCCTCGGACTTAAATGAGTCTCTGTCCAGGATGTCTCTACGCGGCCACCACGGAGGCCCTGGACAGAGAACTGCAGGCCCACCCCAGCCAGATAACCCGGCTGCCCCAAACTCTCCTCAGTATTATTTGCTCGGGCTTGTAAAGGTTTTAATGAAACGGGTGGTCAAAGAAAGAATATTAGGTAATCAGGTAGGTTTTATATGGCGAGAAACCTTTTGAAGAACTCATTTTGTCTAAAAAAAGAAAAAGTCCTACCAGGTCTTCAAAGAAAGGTGGTGACTTAATGTAGGTAGATTTGGGATTCCAGCAATACAGCTTTTCTGATGGGGCGGCTAAGGCATTCCAGCTCTCATTCACAGTCTTGAGGGAAAAAAGGAAGAAGGCAGATCCGATCATAGTCCATCCGAAGAAAAATTCAACATGCAAACACAGAACAGGTATTCAAGCTCTGAGTACAGTAAAAGCCATTCTTAGGGAGTTCTCATTGTGGCTCAGCAAGTTAAGAACTCAATGCGTATCCCTGAAGATGCAGATTCGATTCCTGGCCTTGCTCAGTGGGTTAAGGATCTGCTGTAGGTCGGAATTGTGGCTCGGATCTGATGTTGTGGTGGCTGCAGCTCCGATTCGACCCCTAGCCTGAGAGCTTCCGTATGCTGCAGGTGTGGCCCTAAAAACAAACAAACAAAAAATTCTGAATGTTCACACAGTAGAATTCCTCTAGACTAAGAAAGTACCTGTGCACTGTGATAGGCAGGCCTCTAAAATGATCCCCGTGGGCCTGTCTCCTGGGATTCACACCCATAGATGGCCCCCTCCTGCTGAGCGAGCGCGGAGGCTAATGACTCACGCACAGGGTTAGGTTATAAAGACTGCCTTCTGTCTCTCTCATCCTCTATGCTCTCTTGGTTGCTTGCTCTGATGGAAGCCAGCTACCATTCTGTGAAGAGCTGAAA
The DNA here is from genome assembly GCA_004024745.2 of Catagonus wagneri. NCBI lineage: Eukaryota > Metazoa > Chordata > Mammalia > Artiodactyla > Tayassuidae > Catagonus > Catagonus wagneri. The sequence goes on from PVHT021183661.1 coordinate 7,437,008, forward strand.
AGAGACCTAGAGGCACTGAGTCAGTGAGGAGCTGAGGTATCCACCCATAGCACGTGAGGTCCTTTATCCTGCCAACAACCACATGAGTGGTCTTAGAAGCGGATCCTTCCCCAGCTGAGTCTTCAGGTGAGACTGCAGCCCCAGAGCACAGACTCGAGTGGATCCTTGTGAAGGCAGACACACCCCGCTAAGCCCCACCTTTGTTTCTGACCCAGGGAAACTGAGAGAAATACTTGGTGTTTTAACCCACTAAGCTTAGGGGTAATCTCTAGCAGAGCAATAGATAACTAATGCATATAATTTGTGAAATAATAATCCAGGTTGTACCAAGGGGAAATTATTTACTCTCTGAAGATTCTGGGAAGTAGACATCCAGGTCACAAGAACACTCGATAGACAATGACTGCTGCTACACACTGAAATTGGCTTGAATTCACTCCATGTGTCCATTAACTCAGTCTCTGGAGAAATGCATTGCACCCAATATCCACCAAACTTGCTCCCAGCATTTCCCAGTGCATAGCCTGAGGGATTCACAGTGTGGGTGCACAATCGCCATTTGACTCTACTTCCTACTCTGTCCTCTTATTTCAAACCATCAGCTCTGGGCAGAAGCTCTTGGGTCAGCCTAACACAGAAAGCAGGGCAAGGAGGCGTTCCCTTTGTGGCCCAGCGGTTAACGAAACCGACTAGGATCCATGACGATGCAGGTTCGATCCCTGGCCTCACTCAGTGGGTTAGTGATCCAGCGTTGCCATGAGCTGTGGTGTGGGTCGCAGATGCGGCTCGGATCCTGGGTTGTTGTGGCTGTGTTGTAGGCTGCCAGCTGTGGCTCTAATTTGACCCCTAGCCTGGGAATTTCCATATGCCTCAGTTGCAGCCCTAAAAAGAGAAAAAGGGGGGGCAGGGCAAGGAGCAACATCCAAGGGTTTCAGAAAATGATACTGAGCCCTGTACATGTTCCCCCTATTTGTAACATGCACAGAAAATGTCATTTTGGTAGTTTGGTCCTTCCGGCTGCATGGCTTTTATTTTTTATCAATTTTTGAAGCATCCGAATGAATCTGAGAGGTGCGTTCAACCAGCTGACCCTCAGTGACACACTATGGTGACATCAGGGGTCGTCAACCACAGTTGACGCAACACCCCAGGCTGTGTGAGAAAGGGGGCCGCTACGGAGAGCCGGCCAGGAACACACACACGCTGAGTGAGGCCTGAGGAGTCCCGAGGCTGCCACTCACGTGTCTAAACCTGGGGACGTCGGGGGGAGTGCGGGCGTCTATGAAAATGTGAGTCGTGGAGAAGGAAAAAGCACCTCCCTCGTCATCCAAAGACATCAACGTTACTCTTGGTACAGCTGACACCCCCGGCGGCCTCGGGGACACAGTCGGCAGAGATGGCGCCCTGGGCAGCCTCCTCCGGTCCTCGGGCCGGGGGCCGGGGCTCACCTCCATTCGCTGGTACACCTCCTTAAACATCCCGGGGATGACGTGCTGGCGCTCCACCGCCTGCGTCTCGTCTCTGGTCGGCCAGATGTCTTTCAGAAACACCGGCTGTCCCCTCGCGTTCACCCCTGCGGAACAAGGTACGCGAATGCGGACTTCATCTCATACCCATTTTCAGGGTCACGTCCATCGGTCGAGTCCTGTTGTTCAGGGCGGTCCTGGTCTGCAGCGTCTGTGCGGACACCGGGTGGCAGAACATGCAGCCACTGCCCCCGGGGGACCCACAGAGAGGCTCCCGAGAGCCTCCGTCCACAACGCTTTCGTCCTCGGCTCGACAGCAACCCTGCTGTACGTGTGTTTCTGTTTGCGGACGCCTTACGTGGTCTACACCGTCGACGCCCTCACACTCAACTCAGGAGCCTGTCTAACACGAGCCCCCTCACAAGCCCCCGCGGGCCGGGGACACTACCCGGCACCTCGGCACCGCTCGGGGGGCGGCCGCTGTACACGTGAAACCACCAGCGAAAAGCACAGAAATGGGGAACTACATGGCATTAAGCAGCACGAACAGGACACTCGTTTGCAACATGAGGCCTGAAACCGAAAGCACAATGTCGCCTCATTTGACCTCAGCTGAGGGCTGGCACGCGGCGACTCCGGGTTTGCAGCCCCCGCGGACGTCCGTGCAGGACCGGGAGGAGCACGGACTGGGGGTTAAAATCCATTTTAATGACTAGTCAAATTTGCAAATACGGAGTCCATATATAATGAGGATCCGCTGTACCTCTAGAGCTACGGTTTTTTTTTTTTTTTTTTTAAAGAAGATCCCAGGGCACGGTTTTCGTATTACCTCGTCTGCTGAGCGCAGGCTGAGGTGCGTACAGCACGGGGACCGGAAGAAAGGAAACAAAGCGTCCTGTCCCCCGAGTGTCCAGCAGCCGCGCTCCGGGGGACGCGTTCCTCCGGGGTGGGTACTAAAAACAACGGCTCCGTTAGATTAAAGCGGGAGCTGGGAAGGGACGGGCTGGAGAAGAATCCAGAACACCAAGGTCTCCATTACTTTCCGTATTTCTTCCCCTTTTCCCCAGCCCTTCCCCTTGAGTATATTCTTGTTTAATTATCTCAGTGTGGTCCTAGCTGTGCATCGGCGAGTAGAGAAGCGGCTCCTCCTCCGACTCCTGGAGGGCTCGCTTCCATTACTCAGCGAGGAAAGCAGTAACCTTCTCCCAGTAATGTTTTCCAATCTACTGGAAAAGTGGTAACCACACAAATCAAATCTTACCCAGTGGCTCCTTCTCAAAGTCGATCCGGATGGTCCCGGCGATCGCATAAGCTATGACCAAGGGCGGAGAGGCCAAATAGTTGGCCCGGGTATTGGGGTGGACTCGCCCTTCAAAATTCCTGTTCCCGGAGAGCACTCCGACTGCGACAAGGTCCCCCTGGGTGAGGCGAGGGAGAGGGCAGGTCACAGAGAGAAGAGGCGGCCCTGGCTGCTTGGACCACCTGCCAGTTTCCCCTTAAGTCAAGTAGCTCTGTGAGCTTCTTTACAGGGTGACCCGTGGGAAACGGACTGGGTCAGAAGAAGCAGGGAGATAGTCAGTGTTTTCTGCTCTTAAGACAATACCTGGCGGGTCAGCAGACATCATCCTGGGTATTTTCCCAGAACAGGTGGGGAAGGCTGCCAGCTGAAAGCTAAAGGAAGCCACACTGACTGGAAGGGACTCTACAATTAATGCAGAGCAAACCAAATAGTGTAGAATTTATGGGACAAAAAAATCAAGCCAATGCAATTTAGTTTAGGTTCACGTGTGTGGACCCCTGTCTGACTGAACCAGTTTTCAGACAGTAGGAACAAATGACTCTCGTGCCTTTTGCAGTCAAAACCACATGTATGGAGCACGTGTGTGCCAGGCTCCATCTAAATTCTTCACGTCCACTGTCATTTTAATGCTCACAACTCTTCTATGAAACAGGGATTATTATTGTCTCCAGTTGTAAAAACTGAGGCACAAAACTGTTAAAAGAGGTTAACAGCTTGCCCAAAAGTCTGTAACTAGTACGCTGAGCGCAGCACCAAAGACCACGCTCTTCACGGCATACCCTGCTTCCTGCGACTGCCTTAAAATTACCCGCACTTTGATCACACGTCATATGAGAAAAGCCAACAGCCCTGAAGACCCGCAGGCTCCTCCGTAATTACCTGAGTGATGGCTTCTACCACAGCTTCGGGTAAGGGCCCGCTGTTGCCGATGCAGGTCATGCAGCCGTAGCCCACCACATCGAACCTGGGTGCAGGAGAGAAGCACATGACGGGGGCGGCCTCTCCGGGGGCCTGTCTGCTCTTACAGGTCATGGCGGCCATGGACTTGGAGAACAGCAGTGCAGGAAGTTAAGTTTAGCACAGTGAGGTTTCTATAAAGCATTCATTCTCGGGAGCGTTTTGATCTACTCTTCATCCATTCTAGGTCATTCACTTAGAGTCCTTTTCGTAATTTACTTAAAAAAAAATGAAGCACAGTTGATTTACAATATTGTGTTAATTTCAGGTGTATAGCAAAGGAATTCAGTTTTATATATACTTTTTTTTTTTTTTTTTTTTGCTTTTTAGGGCTGCACTGGAGGCATGTGGAGGTTCCCAGGCTAGGGACTGAATTGGAGGTGTAGCTGCTGGTCTAAGTCACAGCCACAGCAACGTGGGATCTGAGCTGCACTGGCGACCTACACCACAGCTCATGGTAACGCCGATCCTTAGCTCACTGAGTAAAGCCAGGGATCAGACCTGCATCCTCGTGGATGTTAATCAGATTCGTTAACTGCTGAGCCACGATGGGAACTCCTATATATATTTTTTTTTTTTCGTCTTATTTTCCATTGTAGTTTATTACAAGACATTGAATAGTGTTCCCTGAATTATCCAGTAAATCTTGGCTGTCTATCTCTTTTATATATAGTGGGGTGTATCCCCACTATATATAATGGGGTGTATAATGAGGATGTGTGTCCTCATTCCACACATCCCAGCCCCGCTTTCACCTTCGGTGAACATAGCATTGTTTTCTTTGTTGTGAGTCTATTTCTGTTTTGTAAAGAGGCTCATTTGTTTTATTTTTCTAGATTTCACATAGAAGTGCTATCATATAGTGTGTGTCTTTGTCTGACTTCCTTCACTTAATATGATATCTCTAGGTCCATCCATGTTGTTGCAGATGGCAATATTTCATTCTTCTTTATAGCTGAGTAATATTCCTGTGTGTGCGCATACCACATATTCTTTATCCATTCATCTTTTGAGGGGCACTTGGGTTGCTTCCATATCTGGCTATTATAAATAATGCTGCTATGAACATAAGGGTGCATGTATCTTTTCGAATTAAAATTTTCATCTTTTCCAGATATAATGCCCCGGGGTGGAATTGCTGGATCATATGGTACCTCTATTTTTAGTTTTTTAAGGAACCCTTATACTGTTCTCCACCGTGTTTGCACTAATTTACATTCCCAACAACAGTGTAGAAGAGCTGGGAGTTCCCCTTGTGGCTCAGCGGTAATGAACCTGACTAGTATCCATGCGGACTTGGGTTTAATCCCTGGCCTCACTCACTGGGTTAAGGATCTGGTGTTGTGAGCTGTGGTGTAGGTTACAGATGAGGTTCAGATCCCGCATTGCTGTGGCTGTGGCGTAGGCCAGCAGCTACAGCTCTGATTCGACCCTCAGCCTGGGAACTTTCTTATGCCATAGGTGCGGCCCTAAAAAAAATACAAAAAACCAACAGTGTAGGAGAGTTCCCTTTTCTCCACACCCTCTCCAGCATTTATTATTTGCAGACTTTTTGATGATGGCCTTTCTGACTGCTGTGAGGCGAGTGGTGGTGATTGGCATTTCTCTGATAATTAGCAGTGCTGAGCATGTTTTCACGAGCCTGATGCCCATCTGTATGTCGTCTTTGAAAAAATGTCTATTCAGGTCTTAGGCCGATTTTTTGACGGGATTGTTTCTTTGATACCCAGTTGTATGACCTATTTGCATATTTTGAACCTTATTCCCTTACTGGTCATATCACTTGCAAATATTTTCTCCATTTCTGTAGCTCTTCTTTTCTTTCGTTGATGGTTTCCTTTGCTGTGCTTCCAAGTTTGATTAGGTCCTATTTATTTTCGCTTTAATTTCTTTTGCCTTGGGATACTAATCTAAGAAAATATTGCTATAATTTATGTCAGAGAATGTTTTGCCTATGTTCTCTTCTAGGAGTTTTATGGTGTCATATCTTATATTTAGGTCTTTAAACCATTTTGAGTTTCTTTTTGGATATGCTGTGAGAGAATATTCTGATTTCATTAGTTTATATGAGGCTGTCCAGCCTTCCCAACATCACTTCCTGAAGAGACTGTCTTTTCTCCATCGCATGTTCTGACCTCCTTTGTTGAAGATTAGGTAACTGTACGTATATGGGTTTATTTCTGGGCTCTCTATTCTGTCCCATATAATTTACTCTTAGAGGTAATTTACGTTTTAAGCTTATAAGTAAATTATAAGGAGTCTACCCAATGATCCAGTGCTAGTCCACAGCACATCTTCCTGCACCTGAGAAAAAGCGCCCCTTCTCTCAAGAGTGCAGCACACAGGGTTGATTTCAGCCCCTGCTCTCTTCACTGACACGTCTGCCTGCTGAAGGACCAGCACATCCGTACGGGAGGGCCCTGCTCTACTGGAATGTGAGGGTTTAAGTCTATTTACTGTCTGACAAAAGACTATGCAATTAGACACCATCAGATAAGCTTACAGCCATTACAAAGTGACCTAGCAAGATACCTGTGCAATACAACAATACAGCAGAAGCGATGGTATAAAAAAATTTCTCCCTCACCCAAGCTGAGACAGGTAGGGCATGACTCCGCTTTCTCGCAGGTAGTAGGTGACCACGCCACTTCCAGGAGACAGGCTGGTTTTGATGTAAGGCTTCACGCTCAGGCCAGCATCCACAGCTTTCTTTGCTAACAAGCCTGCGAAGCGGTAGCACAGACACGATGCGGGGGGCCGCCCACTCTAGGTGCCACGGACAGTTTCGGACACAGACTGACCTCTCAGTCTGCGCTCCCGTCCCTGCTGGCCAGCCCATTCATGCTGGCGCTTTCTGTCGTTTCTGCTGCCAGACAGAAATCAAAAGCTCACTGGCTCAGAGTCATTTACGTGTATGCAGTAAACTCAAAATTGGTTCCAGACAGGAAGGGATGTGCTTTCTTTCTTTCCACTTTTTTTTTTCCTTTTTAGGGCCGCACCTGCAGCATATGGAAGTTCCCAGGCTAGGGGTCTAACAGGAGCTGTAGTTGCAGGCCTAGGCCACAGCCACAGAAACGTGGGATCCGAGCCGCGTCTGTGACCTACACCACAGCTCACAACAATGCTGGATCCCCAACCCATGGATCAAACTCATGTCCTCATGGATGCTAGTCAGATCCGTTTCCATACGCTACCAACGGGAACTCCCGCTTTTTTGGTAAGAGATAAACCTAAAACCATTCATGATTACATTACGGAATGAGTTTTTAATTTTTGGAGGAAAAGCAGTCTTTCTAATTATACTTTCTTTAGATAACGAATAATTGGAAGGGCGTCCTTTAAAAGGTTATGAATTGTGTACTGGTTGGCGAGGAATACAGTACGCCTGGGAGTAAAAATCTAGTCCTCAGATTTCTTAAAACGAAGGTCAAGAGCTCCTGGGCCACTGGACTCTGCTCTGGACAAACACAGAGGCTCTTACAGGGACACTGGATGCTCTGACTGACCACATATCACAGAAGTAGGAAAAAATAAGGGGGGTGGTTTATAAAGAGACAAAAAGCTACAGACAAGTCTGTGACTTATCTTAAGGAAACTGGTTTTGTCCAAAGCTTAGGTGGCAATAGATGAATTCTCAGACAAAGAAGGTTTTCCTTGGCATTTGTCCATGTCATAAAGAAAGAACTGTTGATAGCTTTTTGGTTGATGGACACAAGAGGAACTCTTGGGAATAATTTAAAATGGAAACTAAAGGGACCTGTATTCATGAAATTCTGCATGTAAATATTAAATACTCAACCAGAACTGCATAATAGATATGCTTTATCCACTAATTCAGATGCACTTGACAATGCATCTGAGACACACTAAGTGCCACTGTGCAAAAAGGCCTTTCAGGGGTTTCACAGAGAACAGTCTGTGACATGAAAACAGCTGTTTTTCCTCTAAAGTCTATCGCAAGATTCTAGGCTTTACCAGAAATCTGTCTTCCTTTCCTTTCTTCTACTTATTTTCTGTGTTAATTCTAAAGGCTATAACGTGTTATGTACTCTGCTTTAAATACTTTGCATCTGGCGGTATTTATGGTGTAAACATTTCTGGGTCAATCTCTGCATCTGGAAAAGACAAGGTTCAGGGAACTATATGTAGAGCTTAGCCCTAAGCCTCTGGGTCATGTCTTGCGAAGTTTCCACCCATGTGTCCACACCACTATCAGGAGGAATTCAAATGCACGCACCTGCTCCTAACATCACAGACGGATTACTGGTATTTGTGCAGCTCGTAATGGCAGCAATTACCACAGAACCATGAGCAAGGCTGAACTCATTGTTATCATAGATAAACGTCTTATGATCATTGTGATGGGCTGGAGCAACCTGGAATCCTTTAAATCCTTGCTATAGGAAGAAGAAAAGGAAAAAAAAATATGGTCAAAAGCTCTCACTTTGGAAGAAGAAAAAAAATCTTTAATAACTATAATTTTAAAGGCCAAGTATTAACGAAACATAAACACCGTGGCTGGTAACCTCTGAAATGCTGCTGAAAAACTAAAGTTTGCTTGACTCTTAACATCTTTATAAAAGGGAGTCACGGTTTCTGAATCTTACTCTGCTTAGAAATTATTAACAGTTACTTCCTTCCTACTTCAAATACTGAAACACTAAAACTACAAATTTAGTTCACAGTTAAGCTAATCAAAGCTAATTAGTGGAGACTTAATGGCTACAGACTGGGGTCGCTGATAATAACCTTATGGAAATACAGAAGAAGGTGCCATTTTGGCCATTCAACTAGTCATGGACAATAAGTCTAACACAGGACAGCTGAACATTTGGGAAAATGCTGCCGTCCCCTGGGTAAAATCCATCAGGAGTCTTGATTTTCTCATTCATTTGGGAAATGTTCACTGAAAATCTGTGTACAAGATGCTATGCTGGGCACTTGGTGAGATGCAAAGGTGACTGTGACATAAATCCTATCCTCAGACCTACGCTCTAGGAAGAGAAATGAGAGATGCAGTTAACACGCAGTACCAACTACGGAGGTCAAGACTATGCAATGCCATCGAGTGCCATGAAGGTCCAAGTGAGGGAGGCGACATTCTGTCGTGAGGTCTGAGGCCACGTGGTGGAAGAGCCGACAGAGGAGGGCGTGCGGCTGGGGAAGGGACGGGCAGGCAGGGAATGGCCTCACCAGAGGTATGGTGGCTGGAAGCTTGAGCAAGTAGAGTGAACACTGCGGTGAGAGTCCCGTGAAAAGTAAACTGCTTTTGAAAAGCTGGGGTGAGCTGTGTTGACAGGCAATCAAGCTCTCTAAGGAGGCTGCTTGGCTCTTAGCTAATGTGGGAAGCATCAAGGACTTGAGGATGGGGGAAAAAAAAAAAACGCCCTCTGCACCAAGCTTCAGGAAGATTCTTCATTGAGGGGGGTGAGAAGAAGCCCACGCACGAAGCCAGGGCCAGGGCAGGGCTGGGGAGGACTTCCACCCAGCTTCCCGAGTGCCTACCTTGGCTCCGAGGCAGCTCTCAAAGTCGTTTTTCATGTCAGACACGGCGACTTTGTCCTGAGGCCTTTTGGGTCCACTGCAGCAAGGCACCACTGTTTTCAGGTCTAATTCTACAACCTGTCCACCCCAAAGAAAAGGAACCGTAGAGCTGGCATCGTACCCACACAAGGGAGAAAACGCAGCCATGCCAGAGTGTAAAACACCACCATAAAAACTACCGTGTTCAAAACCAGGAAAGTCACGGTCCATTTTCACACTTAAGGGATGAACTTCCAAAGATCCAGACAAGCCCTTCGGGGCTGTGGGACAGGCTGAAGCCCGGCCACCTCTCAGAAGGACCAGGGCGGGCACTGTGGCTCTGCCAAGTGTCTTCCGCTCACCCGTCTTTGTAAAGCAGCTCAAGCATCCTTTTCATTGCTTAAGTCAGAGATGGGCTTTCTACTGAAGTGACAGCTAAACCGCCATAATTTACCGGGATGACTTGGGCGGGGGGCATGAGGTTATCCAGGACACAGGAGCTGGGCCCCTGTCTAGTTGAATATATTCTTCCCTCAGGGAAGTCACAAAACAAGGACCCTACATCTAGTTGATCCTCCCATCTTGGCTCCAGAGGAAAATGTAGATTGTTTACACCCTAGAAAATGAATAAAGGTAAGTACCTTGATGGATAAATGAGAACTGACTGGCTCACCTCACACCTCATAACGATGAGCTTGTCAGGCTTTAAATAGCTCCAGGCCTTCTAAACTCCTTCACCAAAGGTTTTCCACAGAATAAGAGGAGTAAATTAAAAAGGGAGTAGCACACAATTCAGCCTAATGGCCAGGAAGATGGGGAAAGTTATTTTGTCAACAATTCCTTATCTTTTTGACTTTTTGGCCTTTAACACCCTGTTCTTCTGTGATAACCTGGCAGTGTCTAATGTCCTTCAGGTACACCCCCCAAGAACAAACACTCACAGATAAAACCACAGCCTCGAGGAAGAGGAAACCCGTGTTCGGTGCCTCCTACCTGAGCAAAGTCTGGGTCTTGAGAGGGGTCATTGAAATCCCGAAACATTCCCACAGCCTGAAGATACTTTTTAATATGCTTTACTTTGTCTTCATCGCGACCTAATGGCATTTTAAGAAGTAACAAATAACAGGTGTTAATATTTCCTGATGAAACTAGTGTCTCCCCCAGCAAATCGTACAAGCAGTGGGCATTTTACTTGAACACCAAGAGCTCTGCTGATACCGCAGCTTCCAGGAGAATAGTCTACTCTCCAGCGGATGCTGCCTGTTTATTAGGGGCTAGTAATTTGATCTGCCGTCCTGCCGAAGTGACCATTTCCTGAAGAAGATTCTGGTCTCTTCTTTCTTTTCACCCACGGCATATGGAAGTTCCCAGGCTAGGGGTTGGATCGGAGCTGCGGCGGCCGGCCTACACCACAGGCACAGCAACGCCAGATCTGAGCCGCATCTACAGCCTACACCACAGCTCACGGCAGTGCCGGATCCCTGACGTAATGAGCAAGGCCAGGGATTGAACCCTCATCCTCACGGACACTAGCTGGATTCGTTTCCGCCGTACCACGACAGGAACTCCCTGGTTATGGTCCTTAGTTAGGACAATGCAGAGTACCTCTTACGCATCCTGCCTTCACCTGGCCACCGACCCTCAGCGCTCCACATTCTTATTAGAACAGCGGTCCTCCCGTCTCGCCGCACAGTCTCCCGCGCACCCAGCACTGTGCGCTAAAGAGTTACAGATGCCCAAATAGCGGCTTGAGAAGATGAAAGAACTTTCCCATGAAACACAGGCAGTAAATGGCAGAAGCAGGAACTGAATCTAAGTTTAACTCCGAAGCTCAAAGTCCTAACTCATAGTGCTGTGTCACAAGGAACATGACCCTGAACACTGTGCTGTTTCACTCTTATCAAGACCCTGGTTGCAGGAGATAATACGCATGGTTTGTTCAAAGGACATTTAGTCCTTCCACTTCTCTGACAGTTAAATAAGATTGTTTGAGAGCTTGATTCTTGGATCCACAACAAATCAGCATTTTTTTTGTTTGCCTGTTTGTTTTAACTGAACTGTAACGTCATCAGCTCTCAGCATGGACTTTATAACAGATGACTGTCTGGTCTTCATTAACCTACTTATCATGACCTGTTCTTAGGCCCCCGTGTCATCACATCCCGTGGCATCCTCTCCACGAAGAGGCACGGGAGAAATTTCTCTCAGGTCTCCGCTTGAGAAAGGGTTCAGCTTCTCTGAAACCATCTGTTGCAATTCAACAGATGTTACAGATTTGGTACCACATCAGCAAGAGGTCCAGTGGCCACCTCTAAAGCCACAGACTAGTCTTATCTCCGGATGTACTTTGCAGCTTTCCCCTGCCCACCACATCCTGTCCCTTCTCTCTTTGGGTCAAGTGCCCCAGCTATCTGAGGGACAGAGGTAGACACTAGTGCTCTGATTCTCAGCATCCTATCAAACTTTATTTTTATTTATTTATTTTTGGTGTACTATACATTTTAAAATTTATTTGTTTTAAATGATTTTTATTTTTTCCATTATGGTTGGTTTACAGTGTTCTGTCAATCTTCTGCTGTATAGCCAAGTGACCCAGTCGCACATATATGTATCCATTCTTTTTCTCCCATTATCCTCCATCACGCTTCATCACAAGTGACTAGATACAGTTCCCTGAGCTGTACAGCAGGGTCTCATTGCTTATCCACTCCAAAGGCAGTAGTTTGCATCTATTAACCCCAGATTCCCAGTCCATCCCACTCCCTCCCCCTCCCCCTTGGCAACCACAAGTCTGTTGTCCAAGTCCACGATTTTCTTTTCTGCGGAAAGGTTCATTTGTGCCATATATTAGATTCCAGATGTAAGGGATATCATATGGCATTTGTCTTTCTCTTTCTGACTTCACTTAGTATGAGAATCTCTAGTTCCATCCATGTTGCTGCAGATGGCATTGTTTTTTTTTTTATGGCTGAGTAGTATTAGCATCCTACAAAACTTTAGAAAGGACCTTCTGGTTTCAGGGCTCTGCACTTACCTGTCTGCACCAGGTACTTGATACTGACTTCATCAACCGGGAAAAAGGCAGCGGTTGCTCCATACTCTGGACACATGTTGGCAATGGTGGCTCGGTCAGCAATGGACAGCTGGGCTACTCCTGGCCCGAAGAATTCGACAAACTTGCCCACGACCCCGACCTGGCGGAGGTGCTGAGCAACAGAACGACAGGAGAGTCTGAGGCTTGATAACCCTTATTTAAAATGCACAGCTGTCACCTTGCGATTCTCATAAACAAGCCTTGTGAGTCAACACAAATAATAAATTAGCTCAATATATTGATTACTTCCAAAACTTGAAAAGTAATGCCAACTAAATGCAACATGGTATCCTGGCGTAGATCCTGGAACTTACAAGGGACATTACTGAAAAACTGGCTAAGTTTCTATGTAGTTGATAATGTCATACTAATGTTAACTGCTTCCCTGTCTGATAAATGTCCATGGTTATGTAAGATGTTAGCATCTGTGGAAGCTGGGAGAAAGGCAATAGGAACTCTCTATTATCTTTACATCAGCTCTCCTAGAAATCTAAAATTCTGTCAAAAAATTTCTTAAAAAAGGGAGTTCCTGTCATGGCTCAGCGGAAACGAATCTGACTAGCATCCCTGAGGACGAAGGTTTGAACCCTGGCCTCGCTCAGTGGGTTAAGGATCTGAGGTTGCCATGAGCTGTGGTGTAGGTCGCTGACACGGCTCAGATCTGGCCTTGCTGTGGCTGTGGCGTAGCCCGTCAGCTGCAGCTCCGATTCGACCCCTAGCCTGGGAACCTCCACATGCCAAGGGTGCGCCCCCCCAAAACAAAAATTCTTAAAAGAAAAAGTAACAAAGAAACACAAATAATATTAACAAGAGTTTTGGAGTTCTCACTGTAGTGCAGTGGAAATGAATCTGACTAGTATCTGTGAGGATGTGGGCTCGATCCCCCAGCCTGGCTCAGTGGGTTAAGGATCCCGCGCTGCTGTGGCTGTGGTGTAGGCAAGCAGCTGTAGCTCCAATTCAGCCCCTAGTCTGGGAATTTCCACATGCCGCAAGTGCAGCTCTAAAAAGCAAAAAAAGAAAAAAAATTAAGAGTTTTTTTTAATTTTTATTTTTTTACTTTTTGTCTTTTTGCCTTTTCTAGAGCTGCACCCGCGGCATATGGAGGTTCCCAGGCTAGGGGTCTAACAGGAGCTGTAGCCACCGGCCTACGCCACAGCCACAGCAACGCAGGATCCGAGCTGCATCTGTGACCTACACCACAGCTCACAGCAACACCGGATCCTTAACCCACTGAGCAAGGCCAGGGATCGAACCCCCAACCTCATGGTTCCTAGTCGGATTCGTTACCACTGAGCCATGACGGGAACCCCTGAGCTTTTATTTTATTTTTTTTAAATGAGAAATCTTCTTTCACTCTAATCAGATAAACAGAAGTGCCTAGGAGTGCTAAAAATTAAGTTCTTTCAACTTACATAAATTATGATTTGCACTTATTGAGTATGCAAATGCCTTGTTCTCAAGGGTATAATGCACAGATATCCTGAACACTGGTATTCAAATGCAACCAAAAGATCCGGGCAGCCTGACAGCTACCTCTTTTCCGTACAAGCCATCAGCCGGGGCTGGGGCCTCAGTGACCGGCTTTGCCTGAAATCAGTTTCGTAAAGTGTGTTCAACCACATGGCAGGCTCTTTTGATTATGTGGGATTCTGCCAAATTTTGCGGGCAAAACCTGTGTTATTACACACTTGAAGAGTGATGCAGACATCTCTGATAAGCTATAGTGTTCAAATAAATCCAGTTCTGATCTCCAGGAGGATGAAATCAACAGTACAGTATCCATCTCAAATACCCTAGGCCTCCAAACTATACAACTAGGAAAAACTACGTTTGTGTGACAATAAAAAAATTGCTTTTCTAATATTCTTTCAGAATGAAACTGCCTTCTTTTCGCAAAGCAAGCAAATCATACACATACAAGATTATTTCCTACAAGGGCAAAAGAAAAAAAAAACTAGTATTTTCCAGCTTGAAGAAACATCTATTACAATAATGTAACTTACAATACAGAGAGTGGAATAAAAAAGTAAAAAAAATAATTCATGGAAAGAGTTATTTATGTATAAAAAAGAACTGCATGGTAAAAATGTAATAAAAGTATAAACATATGCATGGGAATGATTTCTTACAACCTCAGGATAGTGATTATTTCTAGGAATGAGGAGAGCTGCTTTAGCCATAAATATTACACTTCACTTCTTAAAAAATGTACACACAGAGAGAGCTCTAAAGGAAATATAGCAAAATGTTACCATCTGTTAAGTCTACATGCTGGGCATATAAATGTCATTTCAACTTCTGTGTGTTTAAACTATTTCCTAGTTTCAAAAAAACGTTTTTTAAAGACAAAGATCCATGTAGCCACAGAAGAGTAAAATGAACGTAATAATCTAAAACTTAACCACTATGCCACGGCGCGGCCATAAAAAGCAAAACCAAAACCAAACAACAACAAAAAAACGCAGCCACAGAGTTTTCCTCTTATCTTCTATTTTTTAAAGTCATCAATGTGCCTGTCTCCGAGCATTTCTAGAGCACGTGGAAACCAAGAGGGGCTCCCAACACCAGCCTCCTCTCTGTTTGTCACTGCGACTCTCTAACACACCTAAGACCGCAGAAGACGCAACATACAGTTACCTTGGTGATGGTGAGCACGATGTCAGTGGACGTTACCAGGGGGTGGGGGTTTCCCATTAGCTTGTAGCCAATCACCTGGGGAAGCACCATGCTGATTGGCTGGCCCAGCATGACGGCTTCGGCTTCGATACCACCCACACCTGTAAGGAAAGGCATGTCAGAAAAAATGCTTTATCACTCCTCTCTGTATCCCTCAGGCATACATAGTTCAGGGTCATGAACAAGTAATCAACCCAGTATTACTAGTATAGAGTTATGTTTCTATAAAGAACAATGATCTTTTCTCTTTCCCTCTACAGAATTTTTTAACAGGTGTTTCTCAAACTGTGGTCCTCTAGACACCTGTATCAAAATCCCCATGATTCCACACTAAAGAAAAGAGTGGGATTCAGGAGTCTCCATTTTTAACAAACGCTCTATAAGTGATTTTCACTTATTCCAATATGAATTATTCCAGTTCATTCTTCCAAACATTATACTGAGTTTCTTGTAGGCATGAGACACTTTTCTGGGTGCTGGAAATACAGCAGTAAACGAAACAAAAACACGTCTCCCATATTTGTGGTGACTCAACGTCATGGGACTGGGATGTATGGCTTCAAAGTAAATCAAGGCACGTGCCGGAGTTCCCGTCATGGCTCAGCGGAAACGAATCTCACTAGCGTCCGTGAGGACTTGGATTCTCTCCCTGGCCCTGCTCAGTGGGTTAAGGATCTGGCATTGCTGTGGCTGTGGTGTAGGTTGGTGGCTACGGCTCCCATTCAACCCCTAGCCTGGGAACCTCCATATGCCACAGGTGCAGTCCTAAAAAGATCAAAAAAAAAAAAAGTGCATGCCACAGAACAGCTTACATGGAACAGGAACCCAGAAGAACACTCACCCCAACCGAGAACGCCCAAACCATCAATCATGGTAGTGTGTGAATCTGTGCCCACAAGGCTGTCCGGGTAATAATATCCATCCTGATCAAACACCACTCTTGCCAAATACTCCAGATTCACCTGGTGGATGATCCCCGAGCCAGGAGGAATAATCCGCATGTTGCGAAAAGCCTGAGAGCCCCACTAGGATTGAAGAATGGGAAGAAGACTCTGAGTGCCCAGCACCCCTTTACGCAGCGCACCCCCCAGCACCCCCCACACACGGAAAGAATGACCAGTGGAGACAGACTCCGCCCATACCTTTAAAAATTCAAATCGTTCTCTATTTCTTTCAAATTCCAGGTCTTGATTCTTCTGTAAACTGTCTGCCCTGGCAGAGAGAAAAGCCAAATGTATAAATCTGAAGGCTTAAAATGTTACTGGTCAAATTTATTGCTGACAATAAACAGGATGGCAATTTCATCTGGAGGGTGGCTAGCTGGTATTACGCATTCAGGAAAGGAAAGGAGAGGTAATTAAAGAAAGTAAAAGTCATTATTATTTGGCTCAAGTGGTTCTTACAATGCCTTTAAACATGGTGAGCAAAAAACATTAAATGAATCTAAGGTTAAAACTAATTTAATCATAAAGTCTGATTCTTAGGAGCAGACTCAAAACATTGACGATGACTGTGGCAGGTTAGGTATTTAGAGAAGCCTTCTTCCTGTGTGCCGTTCTCACCTGTGACCTTGTTACCAACACCTTTCTGAGCTGAGCCATGTCCGGGCTGGCATTTTCATGTTTATGAAATGTTTCATGTTTATGGAGATGTGGAACCAATGATATCAGGGGGCATAGGAATTTACTGAATCACAACCTCCTATCTTTCTTTCTTTTTTTTTTTCTTGGTCTTTTTTGTCTTTTTAGGGCCGCACCTGCAGCATATGGAGGTTCACAGGCTAGGGGTCTAATTGGAGCTATTGCCACCGGCCTACACAAGAGCCACAGCAGTGCCAGATCCAAACCGCATCTTTGATCTACACCACAGTTCAGGGCAATGCCGGATTCTTAAGCCACTGAGCGAGGTCAGGGATCGAACCCGCAACCCGATGGTTCCTAGTCGGATTCGTTTCTGCTGCTCCATGACAGGAACTCCACAACCTCCTATCTTTCAGGGGTTTATGAGAAGGATGGCACCACCCAGGAAGATCTGTAAAGCCCAGAATATATGCCCAGGTTTGCTCAAAGTCACTCAGTCCATCAGGACTGATATGGACAATGCGGGGCATCAGGAAGCTTTCCCAGGGTATCTGTAATCAAACTACATGGCTCTGAGTCAAGACAGGATAAGACATAGTTGCAACTTTGCGTATTTAGCACATAGGAACATTGATAAACCATGTGGCATGGACTGAGTGAACACAGGAAAGGATGGTAAAATTAATAGCTAAGAATCAGGTCAGGAGTTCCCGTCATAGCGCAGTGGAAATGAATTCGACTAGGAACGATGACATTGAGAGTTCGATCCCTGGCCTCGCTCAGTGCATTAAGGATCTGGCGTTGCTGTGAGCTGCAATGTAGGTTGAAGACGCAGCTCGGATCAGATGTTGCTGTGACTGTGGTGTAGGCTGGCAGCTGTAGCTCCGATTGGACTCCTAGCCTGGGAACCTCCATATGCTGTGGGTGTGGCCCTAAAAAGAAAAAGAAATTGAAAAAAAAAAAAAAAGAACCAAATCCGACTTCACTAACTGGTAGTTAACGCTTACTGACATTACTAGGAATCAGCCACTATTTAAAGTGCTTTGGGGAGTTCCCTGGTGGTCCAGGGGTTAGGACTTGGTATTTTGACTCCTGCGGCCTGAATTTGATCTCTGGTCTGGGAACTGTGATCCAACATCAAGCCCGCTGCACATCGTGGCCAAATAAATAAATAAATACTTTACATTTACTTTCTCATTGAGCCTTCAAAATAGACCTTTGAGTTAGGTATGACTCATAGCCACATTTTTCAAAAGAGGAAACTGAGTGACAGAGAGGGTAAGAAACTTGGTCAGGACCACACAGCTAGTAAACGGTGGAAGTGGAGCTGAAATCCAGGCATTCTGATTCCAGAGCTGATGCTCTAAGTCCCCGTGCCACACTGCCTCTCTGTAGTAGTAGTTACAGAATCTGTAGCAGGAATGGCCTATCGTGGTGACAACAGAAGCGCCATAATAACAGTAACAGCAGAAGCCAAGTGCAAGATTGCAGATTATGTCATGCAGAGTGATTGTCTGTGAATGTGAGTACATGTTAGAGAAAAGTAAGAGAGGGGAGTTCCCACTGTGGCTCAGCAGGAATGAGTCTGACTAGCATCCGTGAGGATGCAGGTTCCATCCCTGGCCTCGCTCAGTGGGTTATGGATCGGTGTTGCTGTGGCTGTGGCGTAGGCCGGTGGCTACAGCTCCGATTCAGCGCCTAGCATGGGAACCTCCAAATGCCGTGTGTGCAGTCCTAAAAAGAAGGGAAAAAAAGGGGAAAGGAAAGGAAAGAAAAGTAAGAGAAATAGAGGAGAGGTCTGGGTATAGCGGCACAAGGTAGCTGTTTGACCTCTGATGTGACCCCGATCAGCAGCCCCTGTGGACTCTGCACCAGAGGCAGCCGCTCTTCCTGGCTCTCATCTCCACCTTCTCCCCAGTACACTGAGGGCTCCATCCTTCCAGTCCTCACCTGTCTCTCAGGTCCACATCCCTATTCCCAGTGTATCCTGCAGCAGGAACACCTCGGGCATCACAAACTCAGGAGGTCAAACCCTAACGCATGATCTTCTTTCCTAAATCCCCTCCTCGTCCCTGTCCATCCATCTCTCATCTAAAGACCTCCTCTTGAGGCAGTTAGCACCTACAGCTATCAAAGTATTCATTCCAGAAACAGCCTCCTCACTAGTTTCTCTGTCATCTTTTGTACTGTCACCAGAATCGGTTTTCCAAAATACAGACTGTCGCCATCCATCCTAAATCTGCCAGTGGATCCCTTTTCCAAATAAAGTGCAAATCCTTTGCCTTAAAACCAAGGTCCTCCAGTCTGTCCTCCGACTGCCTTTGCAGGCCCTCTCCCGTGCTCCGATCCAAACTTTCAGCTTCAGCCACACTGTGGCCCTTGTAGATTTTTCTACAACTTGGAACTTTCCTAGATTCATCCAATCTGCTGAGCTTTTAATAAGGTCTCTGAGGAGTTCCCGTGTGGCCTAGTGGTGGATTCGGCCTTGTCACTGCTGTGGCTTGGGTTCTATTGCTGGCCCAGGACCTTCTGCATGCTGTAGTCACAGCCAAAAAAAAAAAAAAAACGAAAAGGAAATGAAAAAGATCTCTCAATGTGACTGGCCTCACAGACTAAAGAGGAAATTTCTCTTTACTTACATCATTTTAAATCAGATTTGGATGTAGTTCGAAGTTCCTGAGTATTACATTTAATGGTACTTGAGAAGTACTCATGAAATCTGGTCAGAAATTGTTATGATCTTCTTGTTAGGATTCCTTTTTAAAAGGGTATTTCTGAGATAACTTTGTAAATCATTGCAATAATTCATTAATTAGATCCTCAATTCCTAAAGATGGAGCGAGGCCAATTAATATTCAAACCAAGGAAAAAACTTAGAAATACTTAGAAAATTCACCATCCCATCACCCCGTTTCCCAGTTTTTCTAGTTCATGTCTGGAAAGCTGGAGATAAGCCGATAGCACACAGTTCCACAAAAGTTGAGACATACCACATTTAATCTCTTTCAAAAATTAGGAAAGAGGCTGGGAGGTCAAGTTGCGAAATCAAACTCAAGAAATAAAAAAAAAAAAAAACACTGCCAATGAAAATACTTCTAAAAGAAATATTTCTCTAATAAAAAAATGTTTGCTAGATTTGGATATCATTTTGGATCAAGTTCATCCCTAGCCTTTGCTGTTCTCATAATAATGTTTTTAGTATTACAGTGCAAATGAGAAAGATCTACACAAAATTGAAACCAGAGTTAATGGATGTCAAGGTTGAGAGAGGAAAACGTCACAGTGAACTGGTGATGACTCAGATTCTTTACCTGCTTAATAGTCAGGAGCTCTTTGAGTTTGGAGTCAAATAACCTTTAGACGTTTAAACAATTACAATTCTGTCTCCACCAGAACTTTCCCCGTCTAGGCCAAGGAAATAAGGTCAATGAATCAAGACCAATGAAAGTCTTCAAAAAAGATAAAGTTGCCCATGATTTTGTGAGGCTGCTTTTTATCATCGCTGAAGTGGGGCTTCAGGGAACACGCTTACTCTCCCATAGGGTAACAGTTTGTGTATATATTTTTAACACTTCCCTGTGAAATCAGAACATTAAGTTGAGCTCATGTGATTTAAGAAAAAAATAAATAAAAGTGTCCTAAGGACGAGTTTAGAGTCCAAAGGAAAGGAAAGAGCTGGCAAGTATCCAGGCTGTTTCTTCCAAGAACTGTAAATTCAGGGCACAAAGCAGATTCCTCTCTATTCCTGAATTTCTCTGGTCTGCCTATTGGCAACATTAATTTGAAAATGACTGGTTTCTCCATTTCTCTTGAGGCTATAATGGAACCCACTGAAATCCTTAAGAAAGCAAATAAAAGTTTATTTTTTTTCAAGTAGGTTTGTTTCATAATCTTAAAAAACTTTGTTACAAAAAAATAGCTTCTTAATTCACTTTAAGAACATACCATCATTTAATAAATCACTCTCTTTTGTTAAACCCTTAGAATGCTTCCAGGTTTTTATTATAAATAATATGTTAATGATTAATCATTAAACTTTTTCTGAATTTCAGATATTTATAAACAGTATGGTTAGAAGTGGCAATTCCACGACAAAGGATATGGCAGTTTCTAAGAATCTTAATGTACCTTGCTTTCATCATTTCTAATTCGCAATGCCATCAACAGTGTATAAAGGTTTTTCTCCCTCATGACACCATTATAATTAACAATGTTTGCTTTCTAATCTTAACTATGTTGATAAAAGAAAATGGTATCTTAAGGATTTAATTTACCTTTTTATCACTTGTAAAGTTGAAAAGGCTTTATATACTGTTTACTGTCTGCATTTTCATTTATTGTGAAATGTCCACTTTGCCCGTTTATCTGCTGGGTTTTATTATGTGTGGTTTTTTTTTAATGGATTATACATGTTCTTTATATATTATGGATATTAATCTTGTATCATAGTTGTTGAAAAGATTTTTCAAGTTCTCTCCTGTTAAACTGTAAGTTATCAGAAGTTTCCCTGGTGGCTCGGCGGAAATGAATCCAGCTAGCGTCCTTGAGGATGTGGGTTCAATCCCTGGCCTCGCTCAGTGGGTTAACAACCTGGCATTGCCATTAGCTGTGGTGTAGGTCGCAGACATGGCTCGAATCTGGCGTTGCTGTGGCTGTGGTGTAGGCTAGCAGCTCTAGTAGCTACGATTTGACTCCTAGCCTGGGAACTTCCATATGCCGCACGAGCAGCCCTAAAAAGCAAAAAAAAAAAAAAACAAAAACAAAAACAAAACAACCAAAAAAACCCCCAAACTGTCATTAACTCTATAAATTTCTTTTTTTTTAAACTTTGTTTTTCATTGCTTCTAAATTTAGAAAGTTCTTCTCGTCAAGACATTTGACACATATATAATTACATTTTCTTCTAAATTTTTGATGAATTAATTTTTAAAATATCAGTGCTTTAAATCACATTTTACAGCACTGCCCTCTCTACCAAATAAATTTTCCTAGCATTATATGTAGAACAGTTATTTCTAAGTTCTATCCGAAGCTGATCACTTTATTTGGTTGTACTGCTAGCTTCAGATATCAGCCTTCTGGCAGTACCTGGTTGTCCTCCCTGTTTCCAAAGCCTTGTGTGGTCCTGTACTTACTGGAGTGTCCTCCTCCACCCCCGACTTAGGGCTGTGTGACTTGCTCCGATGAATGCCGTCGTGAATAGAAGTGATCCTGTGTCAGTCCTCACTGAGGCCTTAAAAGATACTGCAGGGTCCCCCTTGTCCACTTGAGCCTCTGTGATCACCCGTCAGCTGCCTTCTCCTTCAGCCTGGGCCCCCACACAGAACAGAGCGGTGCCAGTACCCTGCAGATGTGCAGTGCAGTGTATGCTGTCTACCCGGCCAGGGCTGGATGAAGCACAGCTGCCCAGCTGTGCTCCGCTTAGACCAGCTAACCTCCCAACCAGCTTGTAGATGTCTAAGAAATACACTCTTGCTGGCTACTGCCACTGGTAGGATTGGTAGGTTGTTGATAGGATTTTGGCAGAAAAGAGAGAGCTGGATATTCCAAACAAAAGAAAGAACAAAGGAAATGAATGGGATGGCATTTTGGACACCTGCACGGAGAGGCAGAAGATGGACAGATATGAAATAGTTGCTTGGAATCAAAAAAACAATAAGGTGCCAGTGGGAAAGACACAAAAAGCAAAACAAAACAAAACAAAACAAAAGCTCAAACTCAACTCAAATGCATACTTGTATTGACAAGTTCTCATGGCAGAAATTTGTATGTGTGTTTTTCACCCAAACTTCAACCTTAAACACAGGCTGCTTCCACCCAAGAAGTAAAGAGGAAAAAAAAATAGATTAAAAAAATTTCAGCTGTCTCTCTCAAAAAAAATTAAGGGGAAAATATATGTAAAGTTTAAGTTTTCCAGAATATACCCTTTAAAGGTTTTCTTCTTTTAACTACGTATACACACACAAAAGAAACTTACACTCCAAGATTTTGCACAAAGCAGACAACTCAAGTATTCACCCTAATCTCTTACCTTCTGTTGAAATCAACCTGGATGGAATGGTCAATGACAAGGTCAGCAGGACAGACAGGGTTTATTTTCTCTGGATTTCCTCCTAACTTTTTCACAGCGTCACGCATGGCAGCGAAGTCAACCACAGCTGGCACGCCCCTGAGAAAACAGAGAATTCAGCAGGAAGCAAATCTGTTAAACAAGCGTCATGAATTTTCTTTAGCTTTTGCCTGATAATACCGATAAATATTTATAATATTGGCAATGGGACTTTCTCTTCAGTGGCACTAGCAATGGATAAGTTAGAAAAGTGAAAGTGTCTCAATACATTTTCCTGAGCAGAAATCCCATTCGCAGTAAGTGCCACAACAAAGTGGTATTTCTATGTGCAGTTTTATCCCTGCATTAAAGTTAACAACCAGTACAGTCTAAACAGAGAAACTGTGCAAAAACTCTGGAACTTTTTCTGCCATCACTTTTCCCCTTTCCCATGGAGGGGTGACAAAGGCCTGGAAGAGATGTTCGGATCACACCCTTCAACTTCAAACCCAATTTAAAGGAATGGATCTAATTCAGAAAAGTAGGCTGTGAATCAAATTTAGATTAAATGAATCCTTTTTATTATATTAGAGAATAAAATGTGGGTGATCTTCCTCTCGAAAAACGAAATTTGGTTTCCAGAAGGAATGCAGTAACATCGCTTGAAAATGAAAAGGTATCCTGCTGTATGGCCCTGGGAACTATGTCTGGTCACTTGTGATGAAGCATGATAATGTGAGAAAAAACGAGTGTATACATGTGTGTGTGATTGGGTCACTTTGCTGTGAGCAGAACACTGTAAATCAGCTATAATGGAAAAATAAAAATCATTATACAAAATTAAAAATATAAGGAACATTCAAAAAAGAAGAGAAAATGAAAAGGTAGTGTCTCAGAATGAGGCCGTGAGGAGTTCCCTTCGTGGCTCAGTGGTTAATGCATCCGACTAGGAACCATGAGGTTGCGGGTTCGATCCCTGGCCTCGCTCAGTGGGTTAAGGATCCGGCGTTGCCATAAGCTGTGGTGTAGGTTGCAGACGTGGCTCGGATCCCGCGTTGCTGTGGCTGTGGCGAAGGCTGGCAGCTACAGCTCCTGTTAGACCCCTAGCCTGGGAACCTCCACATGCCGCGGGTGCGGCTCTACATAAAAGGCAAAAAGACAAAGAGAAATAAAGAATAAAAAATGAGGCCGCGATGGGGAGCAGGTCCTGGGACAAGCAGGATGTGAGCGGAGGCCTAAGAGCAGCAGGAGGGGCCTGGTGACCTCCACGTCTCCCCTCAGGTGGTCCGCCTCCAAGGACAGCTGTTTGAAACCTGCCGGCCTGGGGGGTAGGGCGGAGGGGAGAGAGTTTCCAAGACAGTTCTACTCCAGGCCATTGCTTTCAACTCTCCCCAGTGCACTCGGGACTCAGGTCTTCAGGACCAAGGACAGGGACCTTCGCCACTGGAAAAAGTGGAGCGAGCAGTCCTGACTTGCCTGAGGTTCTGTCTTGTGGTCTGGGCTGACCGCCCCCTTTTGCTTTCAGACGTCTCCACATTTTGGGTGAAAAATTATACAGTCACTGAGGTTTTCTTGTTTGTTTTTGTTCTTAAAGAGCTTTCTCTAGAGGGTGACAGGAGGAAAAAGAGAGTGAAGGGACATGAGGCTCACGTGAAGTCCTGCAGGATGACTCGGGCAGGCTTAAACGGTACTTCTATGTTCTTATGCTGCAACACATTCCAGTTCAAGATATTTTCAACGTCATTTTTCTTCACCAAAAATTGATCACAGTTCCGAATGGCTGCTTCCAGGAGAACTCTGATAGAAAATGGTAAGCGCCCTAGGAGTAAAGAAGAAAGCATAAGAAAACAAACAAACAAAAAAACCCACCATGAGACATGTCATTATAAGAGCTCTGTAAAGCCAGTCTTTATACAGACTTGACACAAAGCATCATGCTATTCTTCCAACAGAAAAAGGAGATGAATTCAAACTGATCTCAACAGTTTAAAATATAAGGATACTGGGTGTTCCTGTCATGGTTCAGTGGTTAACGAACCTGACTAGGATCCATGAGGATGCAGGTTCAATCCCTGGCCTCACTCAGTGGGTTAAGGATCTGGCGTTGCCATGAGCTGTGGTGTAGGTCACAGATGCAGCACAGATCTGAAGTGGCTGTGGCTGTGGTGTAGGCTCACAGCTATAGCTCTGATTCGACCCCTGGCCTGGGAGCCTTCCTATGCTGCGAGTACGGCCCTACAAAAGACAATAAATAAATAAATAATAAATAAAATAGACATAAAACGCTCTGTTATACTGAGTGTTATGCAAATGCTACACGTATATAGTCATTATTACCTACCTGGAAACGAGCAGTGTGAGAAGCGGGTGTGTGCATAATACAAGACCATTCAGAACTTTTCTGCTACTTCGTCCCAACTCTTAATCCTTTTTTTTTTTTTTTTTTTTTTGCTTTTTAGGGCCGCACCGCAGCACATGGAAGTTCCCAGGTTAGCGGTCAAATCGGAGCTACACCTGCCAGCCTATACCACAGCCACAGCAACGCCAGATCCAAGCTGTGTCTGTGACATACACCACAGCTCACGGCAACGCTGGATCTTTAACCCACTGAGTGAGGCCATGGATAGAGCCCGCAACCTCATGGTTCCTAGTCGGATTTGTTTCCACTGCACCATGACCGGAACTCCCCTTCCCAACTCTTCTAAAGGCTAATTTATTATGTGGCTTCATTATTATGCAGATGATATTCCAAAGGCTATCAGAACATTTGCATCACAAAGCCATGTACCTACCATATCTTGAATCTTCCAGTTTATTCAAATTGAAGAATTTCTTTTCTGGCCGTGCAGGATCCAAAGGCTCAGCAAGGTGTGCAAATGGGTTGCTCATGGTTCCTGATGGCCACGCGTCCCTGAAAAGGCCAGAGAACATTTAATTTCTCCTCTCAAAGCTGGACCTCATTCATTCCAATGAGCGTCTGCCCTCTTAGCAGTTAGGGTACACGGTTATGTCAAGATATCATTTGTTATCTTTCAGAGTAGGCGGAAGGTGGGACAGAAATGAATGCAGCAGTGATGGCTTTAGCAAAAAAAACAGGCTCTGTGACACCCTTGTGAAAGCCAGCGTTTGCCTCTCAAGAGGACATACAATCCCAAACTTCTTTTGTCTCATTTCTACTACTTCCCTGCATTCTTCTGCTGCTGAGACACGAGGAAGAAGGGGAAATGAAGCTCAGTCGCTCAGTAAATCTCGAAGATATGAGCAGACCTCTGTTCTGGACTCATGTTTTTGTGGACAGGAGGTAAGATGTCCAGAGCAGGCGACACTGGGCATTTGTATAAAACTCCCAACTTTGGAAAAAGGGACTGGAAAGCAGTGGCTTTCTGTTACAGCCGTCTCCGCAGCCTCTGAGTCACTGTGCGTACAGCAGCGAGGCTGTGTTCGCAGCGGGGACTCTTTACTCCATGGTGGCTGAAAGGCCCAAACTCCACAGATACGTTTGGAGAGGACCCTCTACCCCACCTCTGGGCAGAACTCCTGTATCTTTTGATAAATCATAAGTGGCGAACAAGAAAGAAAGGGCACTGTTCCTGGCCATCGCCACAGAGATAAACAGTTATTTCAAATAATTATACAACTTCAGAGCAAAGCACTTGGAGATGGGAGTTGGAATACTTGCTTCTTAGTCCTGCGCCTTGGACAAAAATCGTTAATCAATCCATTCGCCAACAGTCTTTCTTTTTGGAATTTATTTTATTGAAGTATGGTTGATTTACAATGTTAATTTCTGCTATACAGCAAAGTGATTCAGTTATACACACACAAACGCACACATATATACACATGATACACACATATTATTTTTTATATTCTTTTCCATTATGGTTTATCAAGGATATCAAATATAGTTCTCTGGGGTATACAGCAGGACCTTGTTTATCCATGTTTGTATCTGCTAACCGCAAACTCCCAGTCTTTCCCTCCCACACCTCACAGCCTTGGCAACCATAAATCTGTTCTCTTTGGGATTCTATTTTTGTTTTGTAGATATCTTGATTTGTGTCATATTTTACTTATTTATTTTGACTGCACCCATGGCATATGGGCCAGGGATCAAGTCTGAGCTGCAGCTGTGACCTACACCACAGGTGCAGCAATGCTAGGTCCTTTAACCCACTGTGCTGGGCTGGGGATTGAACTCATGCCTTTGCAGCGACCTGAGATGCTACAGTCAGATCCTTAACCCACTGCACCACAGTAGGCATTCCTGTGTCTAATAAAGTGCCACATACAGGTGATATCATAATGGTATTTTCTTTGTCTTCCCGACTTATTATCACCTAGTATGATAATCTCTAGTTGCCTCCATGTATGCTGTAAATGGCATTATTTCATTCCTTTTTATGGCTGAGTAGTATTTCATTGTACATATGTGCCACATCTTCTTTATCCATTCCTCCATAATGGACATTTAGGTTGATTCTGTGTCTTGGCTATTGTAAGTAATGTTGCAATGAATATTGGGGTGCATGTACCTTTTTGAATTATGGTTTTCTTTAGATAGATGCCCAGGAGTGGCATTGCTGGATCATTAACGGTAGTTCTATTTTTAGTTTTTGAGGAACCTCCATACTGTTTCCCACAGTGTAGAAGGGTCCCCTTTTCTCCACACCCTCTCCAGCATTTGTTATTTGCAGACTTATTAATGATGGCCATTCTACTGGTTTGAGATGGTAACTCTCTGTAGTTTTGACTTGTATTCCTCTAAAAATTAGTGATGTTGGGCATCTTTTCTTGGCCTATTGGCCATCCATATATCTTCTTTGGAGAAATGTCTGTTTGGGTCTTCTGCCCATTTTTTGATTGGGTTGTTTGGTTTTATTGTTGTTGAGTTGTAAGAGCTGTTAGCATATTTTGGAAATTAAGCCCTTGTCAGTCACATCATTTTCAAATATTTTCTCCCAACCTTTAGGTTATCTTTTCATTTTGTTTATGGTTTCCTTTGCTGTGCAAAAGCTTTTAAGTTTGAATAGGTCCCATCTGCTTATTTTTGCTTTTATTTCTATTGCCTTGGGAGACTGACCTAATAAAACATTTACATGGTTTATGGCAGAGAATGTTTTGCCTATGTTCTCTTCTAGGAGTTTTATGGTGTCAGGTCTTATATTTAAGTCTTTAAGCATTTTGAGCTTATTTTTGTGTATGGCATGAGAGTGTGTTCTAGCTTCACTGATTTACATGCAGCTGTCCAGCTTTCCCAAACTTAACTTGCAAAAGAGACCTTTTTTTCCATTGTATATTCTTGCCTCCTCTGTCAAAGATTAACTGATCATAGGTGTGTGGGATTATTTCTAGACTTTCTATTCTGTTCCATTGATCCATCATTCTCCAACAGTCTCAATTTTAAGATAAGAACAGTAACATTTCCCTACCTCATCCAGGGTTTTGTGAGTAAATAGTGAAATGGTTAACTCTGGGGATGGCTGATATGGAACGATCAACATATTCCTATAAAATGAAAAAAAAAAAGAGTATAGAGTATCTTACTTGACTTATGATGGAGTTACATCCTGATAAAGCCAACATGAATTGAAAATATTATAAATTGAAATACACTTAATGTAGTAACCTACCAAGTATCCTGGCTTACCCTCGCCTACCTTAAATATTCCCAGAATGCTTACATTGGCTTATAGTTGGACATGATCATCTAACTTTCTACAAAGCCTATTTTATAATGCAGTGCCTCACAAAGTTTTTCGAACACTGTACTGAAAATGAAAAACAGAACAGTTGTCCGGGTACAGAACGCCTGTAAAGGTAGTAGCTGTTTACCCTCATGACCACATGGCGGACTGGGAGCTGTGGCTGTCACCAGCCAGCATCATAAGCGAGACCGTACCACATACCAGTAGTCCAGGAAAATATAAAAATTCAAAACAGTTTCTACTGAATGCCAATCACTTTTGCACCAGTGTGGCCCAAATAATCCTATGTCAAACTACTGTGAGTAGAGAACCATCTGTAGAGAAAAACAACTATGGGGATACAAGGTTACAAGGGTGCCTCGTCTCTAGACAGGCTTGTATCTTAAAGACACAGAAGAGACAGGTTCCCTTAGGAGGGTCAGAGGCCTCAAAGTCAGGCTGGGAGGAAGCCTCAGATTCCTTGGGTATCCCTCTGTAGTGTTTGCATTTTTAACTATGCAAAGATAACTGTCTGAAAACTAGTGAAAAACTTAAAAGAAATAGATCCGCGCTGCCTGAAGTCCAGCGCCAGGCTGTTCTGGGGAGCAGTAGCTGGGCAAGGAACAGCCCTGCCTTTCTGGAATTTCCAGTGTGGGAGGCAACAGGAAGGGCCAGGCGCCTCTAACGAGCAGGAGGGAATGCAGAGGAAAAGATGGGACCGCCTGCCCGGCACCTGCTCAGCTAGGCATTACTTCTTCTCCCCCAGTCCCAGGTGGATTTTGCAGGAGCTGCCATTTGGTGGGGCAGGGGGAAAGCCAATCAGCTTCCTTGTCTGGGAATTCTGGAGCTGAAGTAGAAGAAAGGCTAGCACAGGCTGCTGGGGCACGTTGCAGCTGTATTTATAAAAGCACATGCCCTGGACCATCTGCAGTAGCGTTACCTGGGCATCTTTGCTGTTCCCACCTGCGAGCGATGGCGTCGGAACTGACTGCGGAGGGGCAGGAGTCAGTAATCTCCCAGTGTCTCTAACACACGCGGGGTTTGAGAATCACCGCTGTCACTGTGGAGTGCCAGCCGAGAAGCACTAATCCACAGAAAGCAGGGAGGTCCCATGAAACGTGTACGTTTGAGAGGGGAAAGCAATCGCAGCTGAGATACCAGCATGGCTCAGGGCCTGACATGAGTGAGCACCGCGTGCGGCCGGGCGGCCCGAGCCACGTTTGCCCATCTGAGGGTACAGTGGCCGCTTGGTTCTAGCAGGTGGCTGCTCTGCACGCAGCAATGCCGGCCCCGTGTGGCCAGGGCCAAATTTTCAAGTGAGGCTGGCAATCTGGGTTTCTAGAGCAAGTCTTTTGATTTAGAAATATTGGCATCTAAATTTTTCTAAACTATAATAAATAAATAAAAAATAAAAATTTCTAAACTACTGTGGGAGTCTGCAGCATGAGGGCCAAACCAGACACGCCTGTGGGCGCTCTCTGATCTGGGTTCCTAATGTTTTGGAGGAACAGTAGGTAACCATAGAGAGAAAACTCAGGCAGGAAGCTCTGGAAGCGGTGGGAAGCCCTCACTGTACTGGGCAGGGTAGGTGGTTCACATCTTTAAAAAGTCTTAAAACCACTGCATCGTCCCTGTCTCCATGGCAAGCTCTAAAGGGGCCAGATGCCCCAAGTTTGCCAAAATTCTATGGTTATACAAGTCACGAAGTTGCCAGGATGCAGTGAGGATGCAACGTGTCAGTTTGCTTCCCTGTAGCTTAAAAATGCCCTGGGCAGGACTCTGGAAGCCTTAGCACAATTCCTGCTGTTCCTTCCACCCTACAAAGCCAGCTAGTATATCAGCACCCACACAGTAACCATACGGCTCTTGCAGAAAATGGCTTATGTAAAGCACTCTCTGTCTGCCTCCTTTTTCCCTTAGGAACTTGTTAATTGCCCAGCTTCACTATATAAATGAAAGAAATTTATGGGTAAGCAATGGGAACCTGCTGCGTAACACTGGGAACTATATCTAGTCACTTGTGATGGAGCGTGATGGAGGATAATGTGAGAAAAAGAATGTTTATGTGTGTGTGTGTGACTGGGTCACTTTGCTGTACAGGAGAAAATTGACAGACCACTGTAAACCAACTATAATGGAAAAAAATCAAAATCATATTAAAAAAAAATTTTACCTGCAGAAGCTAGGAGGAGAACCAGTTACTGATTACTGAGTGTCAGTATGTGCCCAGCGCTTTACACCATCATCTGTAACTCTGACAGCATCTCCGTGAATTCCAGCCTATCATTATTCCCATTTCCCATTTCACAGCCAAGGAGACTGCAGCTCAGAGGGACGGAAATACTTGCCTCAGGGCACATGTCCAGCAAGAGGCAGGGCTAGGTTTTGAGCTCTGGCTTTTTTCACCAGCCCCTTAGGCCACCTTCCTAGGTGCGGCAATTCTTGTTCTAAAGGCGCTGCTGGAGGTCACCCGCCAACCCCCAGGGCTGAAAAAAGCCCGGAGAGATTCACAGGCTGAGAAATCCTCCTACTACAAGGCTCCGTTTGAACACGAGAGTTGCTTTTCTTTCTTTCCGGGGCTCACCCAGCAGGATGGCCTGAGCCAGGCATTGATTGTCACGTGTCCCCTGCCACTCTGAGCCACAGGTCAGTGGAAAGCAGCAGCAGCAGCTGTGTTTCTGCAAGCCCAAACTGGTTGTGCTTGGACATTGGGAAACGACCCCCCACCCACACACCCCCATATAAGCCTGGAGGGTTCTGGAAATCAGAGCCACTCTACAAGTTTCACTTCTTCTCTCACTCTAGTTTCAAATGCCCTTACAGCAGTTCCTAGTGCTTTAGCAAGGCCAAGAGGAAGCCTGAACAACCACATTCCAAGGAGGGTGTGAGGAGAAAGATCTTTGGCTTGGGGACAATGCAGATCCAAGTAGAATCTAGGCATCATTAATGCTAACTAGGTCTGTCTTACCCCGGGCAGAATCCTACTCCATCCCCAACCTCGAATATTCCTGTGGCACCTGCAGACCCCAAAGTATCCCAGGATCTATGATTCTGCTGGAAACCCGCCAGCTGGCCAGGGAGTCCCATCTACTTCCACGTCCACTAAAGCACAGACCCCACTGTTTCAGTTCCTTTCTCATCTCCCACCCCCACTCCCTCCGCCTCCTTCCGGCCGCGTTTCTGTTTTATCTAATCCCCATTCAATGCTAATAAAAGAGAAGAAGGAACAAACAGAGAGGATCTGGGGGGAGAAGGAGTGTTATCCTTGGCTTTTTCTATTTTGGAAGGTGGAAGAATTAGTAGGCATGGAAATACGTTTGCGTTGCTCCTTTTCTACTCCCCAGAAGAAGATGGTACTGCATGGAGGCAAAGGAAAAAAAAAAAGCAAAAAGCGATTTTAAAAAAAAAAGGAAAAGAAGGCACAGTGGTTAACGAATCTGACTAGTATCCATGAGGACTTGGGTTTGCTCCCTGGCCCTGCTCTGTGGGTTAAGGATCTGACATTGCTGTGAGGTGTGGTGTAGGTCGCAGATGCGGCTCGGATCCCGTTGCTGTGGCTGTGGCGTAGGCCGGCGGCTATAGCTCTGATTAGACCCCCAGCCTGGGAACCTCCGTATGTGGCCGGTGTGGGGAAAAAAAAAGAAAGAACTTGTGCTTCCTGAACACTTGTATTCAGAATGCCGGGACGGCCGACATTCATCTGGCCTCTGAATCAAGTGGGACAGGCAGACAGTTCTTCAGTAAAAGGAATCCGAAAAGAGACACTTGCACTGTCTCTGAAACCCTTCACTCCATCTGTTCACATCTGGAAAGAAAAGATAATTATTTGGTAGAGAAACTGTGTTTCTCAAAGCTAACCCATCCTGAAATACCAGCTGCGGACTTGGCATAATCCTTACAGGTACATTTTGTGCATGGAAGTGGGGGTGGAGGGAAGGAAGTGCTGGATACCAGGTTTTTAAAGTAAATCACTAAAAATACTAAATATTAGGCACAGGCAGGCAAGACCTGAGACACATGAACTATGCTCCCAGTAAAAAGGTGGGGCCTCCCCAGCCTCAGACAGGCTTGCTGCCAACTAACCCTTGGCCTCAATTTAGGACACTTGCAGGTGACTTGAAAAGGCACCTTCACGTGTGCGTATGTGGCATGGCATTAGGGACACCTTGATCTCAGGGGGCAGAGAGATAAATCAGAGAATGGTGAGCTTTTGATAAAAAACCTTAGATATGACTAACATTCTGCTGATGGGGAAAAAAACAGAGGCCCTAAAAGAAGGTGACTGCCTGGGGTCACAGGCTTATAACTGGTAGACCCAGGAAAAAAATAAGAGTTGATTACCCCCCCGCCGCCAAGTAAAAAGCAAATTTCTGGCAGGGAGAAAAATACTTAAAATCCTTCATAAGTAGAGTTGGAAAAAGTCCTACCTCGACATATCACAGTGTTCTGACACTTGTGTGAGTTAGTTCTATAATGATTCACTGAACCTTCCACGTGGTTCGAAATTCCTGAGAACTGACTGACAGCTCAACTTTGGGAAAACAACTTTGTGGTTAAGTTTTTAACCATCTGCTCTGGGTGACTAGTTTGTTCTAAGAAAGGCAGGGGAGTAAAGGCAAATCAATTCCACTGAGGTAAATACCAGACACACCTCCTATTGTATATGTAAATGAATACAAAAAAGAAAGATACAAAGTTAAGGCATACAGATGGCCAAGAGTCACCTGAAAAGATGTTCAACATCACTAATCATCAGAGGAATGCAAACCAAAACCACAATGTTGGTGGTTTTAGAATCCAAACAACAGTCTCACACCTGTCACAATGGCCATCGTGAAAAAGACCACAAATAAATGTTGGTAAGGATGCGGAAAAAAGGATGCCTCGTCTGCTACTGGCAAAAATATCAATTGGTGCAGCTTCTGTGGAAAACAGTGTGTAAGTTCTCAAAAAACTAAAAATAGACCTATGGTATGATCCAGCAATTCCACTGCTGGGTCTATAACCAAAGAAAACAAAAACACTAATTTGAAAAGATACATGCACCCCAGTGATCACAGTAGCATTGTTTACAATAGGCAAGATGCGGAAGCGACCTAAGTATCCACCAAGAGATGAATGGATCAAGAAGATGTGGTACATACATACAGTGGAATACTACTCAGCTATGAAAAAGAATGGAAAATTTTGCCTTTTGTAACAACGGGACCAGGAGAGTATTGTGCTTACTGAAATAAGTCAGAGAAAAACAAATACCGTATGTTATCACTTATACATGGAATCTAAAGAATAAAACAAATGAATATAGCAAAACAGAAACAGCACAAAACATACACATTGATCAGTGGAGCAGACTATAGAGCCTGGGAATTTATGGTCAATTAATCTTCGACAAAGGAGCCAATAATATACAATGGAGAAAAGATAGTCTCACAGACTTTGGAAAACCTATGGTTTCCAGATGAGACAATCTGGGGGGTGGGGGGATGCACTGAGGGTTTGGGATGGAAATGCTATCAAATTGAGTTGTGATGATTTTTGTACACCTATAATTGTATTAAAATTCATTAAGTAAAAAAAAAAGGAAAGTCTCTTCAATAAGTGGCTCTGGAAAAACTGGACAGATACATATGAAAGAATGAAATTAGAACATTTTCTTTTCTTTTTCTTTTTTTTTTTTCAGGCCGAACCCATGGCATATGGAAATTCCTAAGCTAGGGGTCGAATCCCAGCTATAGCTGCCGGCCTACACCACAGCAATACAGGGTCTGAGCCGCGTCTGTGACCTATACCACAGCTCATGGCAACACCAGATCCTTAACCCACTGAGCGAGGCTAGGGACCGAACCTGCATCCTCATGGATACCAGTTGGGTTCATCTGCTGTGTGACAATGGGAACTCTCCTAGAACATTTTCTAACACCATATACAAAAATAAACTCAAAATGGATTGAAGACCTAAATGTAAGACCAGAAACCATTAAACTCCTAGAAGAAAACATAGGTGGAACACTCTTTGACGTAAGTTGTAGTAATATTTTTTTGGATCCATCTCCTAATGCAAAGGAGATCAAAGCAAAAATAAACGAATGGGACCTAATTCAGCTTCAAGGTTTTGCACAGCCAAGGAAATCATCTACAAAATGAAAAGACAGTCTACCAAATGGGAGAAGATATTTGCAAATGATATGACTGATAAGGGGTTAGTGAATATCCAAAACATATAAACAGTTCGTACAGTTCGATACCAAAAAACAAACACCCCAATTTAAAAAAAGAGACCTGGAATGAACTATGTGGACTCTAAAAATAAAACATATTAGTGAATATACAACAAAAAAACAGACACGGATATAGACAAGAGAGGGGTAGGGGAACTCTGAGGTATAAATTACTATGTGTAAAATAAACTATAAGGATATAAAGTACAGCACAGGGAATGTAGCCAATATTTTATAATAACTATAAATGGAGTATAACCTTTAGAAAGTGTGATTCACTGTGTTATACACCTGAAACTTATATAATGTAAATCAGTTATAACTTGAAGGAATACTTAGAAAAATGGTCAGAAAAATACACTAAAAGAAAAATTTTTAAATAGATGCTCACTGTGGAAATATTAGAAAATGCAAGTGAACAAAAAGAAGAAAATAAAAGTCATCTGGGAGTTCCCACTGTGGCACAACAGGATTTGCAGTGTCTCTGCAGCGCCAGGATGCAGGCCGGATCCCTAGCCTCACACAGTGGGCTAAAGGATCCGTGTAACCACGGCTCCGGTGTAGGTTACAAGTGAGGCTCGGATCTAATCCCTGGCTCTGAACTCCGTATGTCACAGAGCTGCCAAAAAAAAAAAAAAAGTCATGTGTAATACCATGGGTTGGAGGTTATTTTAACATGACTTTTAAATGTATTTGGATTGCTTAAAAAAATGGATTAGACCTCACATTGTTTTATAAATTGCTTTTTTTTTCCACTCAGTAGTAGAATACAAACATCTGTATAGAGCCATCATATGATATTGTATATCACTTTTAACCGTACCATACAAATTTATCATTCAGGAGTTCCCGTCATGGCACAGTCGAAACGAATCCAACTGAGAACCATGAGGTTGCAGGTTCGATTCCTGGCTTCACTCAGTGGGTTAAAGATCCAGTGTTGCTGTGAGCTGTGGTGTAGACTATAGATGTGGCTCGGATATGGCGTTGCTGTGGCTGTGGCGTAGGCTGGCAGCAATAGCTCCAATTAGACCCCTAGCCTGGGAACCTCTATATGCCGCAGTGTAGCCCTAAAAGACAAAAGACCAAAAAAAAAAAAAAAAAAAAACCCACAAAATTATCATTTAGATATAATGATTTAAATTTCTTATTATTAAAACATGTAGGTTGTTTCTAAGTATTAACATTCAAACAGTGCTTGCAACCTTTTATATACACTTCTTCAAATAGGTCCTTAATCCATTTCCTTAAAATAAACTCCTAGCTTTCACTTCCTAGAAGTAGGACAGCTGGGTGAAGGGCTCTGATACCCCTGTCTGGTGGCATATCACTGGATTGCTTGGGAAAGGCTGTACCAATTTCATGACCCTTCTCGGAAGCAGCCAGTCAATGGAAGTGCCTAAACCAGGCGACATATGTCTTTGCCCTTTGCCAAACTGAGAGATTAAAAAGCTAATCTTGAGCATTTCTCTAATTGCTAGTGAGGGTGAATGCTTCTTCATCCCTTTGTTAGACATCTGAATTTCTTCTTCTGTAAACTGCCTGTCTGCCAGAAAAGCCAAACTGAGTGACACTAAGATGGTCTCTGGTGATCAAATGTTCTCATCTCCAAGGAGACCTCACTGAGCTATTCCTGTGGATGAGACTCCGTAATCCTGGAGAGACAAGGACTGCCCTTGGCCTCTGTCTGATCTCAGGACTTGCAATCTACCAGCTTTCCCCTTCCAGGAAGGGAGCTCTAGAGTCTGATGCCCAGTCTGGCCGCGTGCTCAGGCGTGTTGTGAACCTAGTTGGTTCTGGTAAGACGAGTGATCGATTGATTAGCTTATGCCGTGGGCAAAATCCCCACTGCGGCCAGTGACCTGTGCTACCCAGACAATTTCCAGGCTCCGGGAGCAGTCTTGCAAACGGGTTTTGTGAGGGAGACTGAGCAGAGCGCTGCCGCATATCACTCTTGCTAGTCCGCCTGGGACCATAAAACCAGCCGACGGGGATAACGCCTATTTGGCATAGCCAGAACGGTAGAGATGTCTGGAAGAGTCGACTGGATTTAGCTGAATGCCAAGGATCAGATAAAATAAGGTTCACGTTTTCTGGTCTCATTCCAGCCCTTGGAGTATACACATGCAAGACTGAGTGCTTCTGCTATCAGAGTTGAATCCTCTTAGATTGTCTTATGATAGAGAAAGAAGCATGGGGAGTTCCTTTTGTGGCTCAGCGGTTGAAGAACCTGCCTAGGATCCATGAGGAGGCGGGTTCGATCCCTGGCCTTGCTCAGTGGGTTAAGGATCTGGCATTGCCGTGAGCTGTGGTGCAGGTTGCAGATGCAGCTCGGATCTGGCATTGCTGCGGCTGTGGAGTAGGCCAGCGGCTGTAACTCAGATTGGATCCCTAGCCTGGGAACTTCTATATGCCGCACATATGCCCTAAAAAGCGCACACACACACACACACACACACACACACACACACACACAAAAAGGCATGGATTTGAACCAGTCCTACAACCAACCGCAAGCTTTCCATGCACCAATAGAAAGGCACAGAGAGACATGACCCTGGGCAGCAGAATTCCTATCAGTTACGAGGCCGGGAGAATAGTTTTTAAGGGCGTGGAGGAAGTGCGTGTCACTTTCCTGGAGAGTCTGTATAGTTTGAAAGAGCTTTCAGGTGATTAGTTAAAGAATCACTGCCGTGGTCTAAAGTACAGTCAACACGCCCTCTGAATTGTTTATTTAGGATAGCTAAAGACACCCCAGAGCAGCTTTTATAAAATCTACACAAGGAAACAACCCAAAGAGGTTTCTCCTGCACTTCATGGGATTTACCCACCTCTCTTCCTCTCCTTGTACTTTCTAAATATACGCTTCCTGAATTTTCCTGGCTTTAGCAACTCTAGAGTAAAAGTACTATCAGTGCATCTCTCAGAGTTGACTTCTGTTCACTACCACGATTAGCTGTGCTTCATTTCTTTTTCTGTGTAAAGAGAAATTAATTGGTCCTGATCCCAAACTGACTGTTGTGTATCTAAACATCATGTTACTTATAAACAACTTTTGTCCAAGGATGTCTGTGTAAATATAGACAAGATCAAGGTCAGACCCAGTCAAGGTAGCAAACCACCAGGGCTTGTCAACTCAGTTCTTTTTACAAAGTAGCGAGCTGGAAATATTAGTTCTCTAATTGATGCAGATGCACCTGGGAAACTGGAATAACTAAATACCTATTTTTCCAGAGACCAAGTCAGCTCTTTGATCTTCTCAGCTGTCCATAAAAGTACTTTTTAAAAACACCAGAAACAACACAAAAATCTCTTAAATCCGATACTCGTAAACCAAAAGAATTTGAAAGGAGAAGCCATAAGTGCAATTGTCTATTTGGGGAGAGAATGAAAAAAAAGAAAAGAAAGAAAAGAAAAAGAGTAGTGCAGAAGGAGGGTCTTGGAGAAAGAATGGCTTTATAACAATAGAATCAAGTCCATCAACACATTTTTCTTGAGCACTAATTGATGCAAGGTGCACTTTACACTACAAAAATGTACAAGACTCGCTTTCAGAAAGCTTTGCTGGGGGACAACCCAAATGTCCATCGACAGATGATTGGATTAGGAAGATGTCGTATATATACACGATGGAATTCTACTCAGCCGTAAAAAAGAATAAAATAATGCCATTTGCAGCAACATGGATGGAATTAGAGACCCTCATACTGAGTGAAGTAAGTCAGAAGGAGAAAGATATATACCATATGATATCACTAATATCTGGAATCTAATATACTGCACAAATGAACCTTTCTACAGAAAAGAAAATCACGGACTTGGAGAACAGACTTGTGGTTGACAAGGGGGCGGGGGAGGCAGTGGGATGGCAGGGGGGCCTGGGGTTAATGGTTGCAGATATTGCCTTTGGGATGGAAAAGCACTGGGAACTATGTCTAATCACTTGTGACGAATCTAACGTACGTATGTGTAACCGGGTCACCACGCTGTGCAGTTGGAAAATTGACTGAACTCTGTAAACCCGCTAAAATGGAAAAAAGTTAATTAAAAAAAATGTGCAAAGGCCATGAAAGTCAAGAAAAGACTGAAGAGCTGTTCCCAGCTGACAACCACATGCAATGTTTGATTCAGAACTGGCTGAATCCATTTGTATTGGCCAAATTTGGGGGGTCTGAGGAGTGAACGTAATACCTTAATTTCTGCCTTTTATTATGGCATTACAGTTATATGAGAAGATGTCCTTTTTCTGGGAAATAAACACTCATGTATTTGGAGCTGAAAAAAAAAAAGAAAGCTTTGTGGTATAGCTCAGGGGTAGGGTATTTGACTGCAGAAAGCTTTGCCATCACACAATAACTTGTCTCTTTTTTGCTAAATTTTTAAGTTATCAGTCTCTTTTCACGTCTTCTCTCTTATCCTGGACCATTGGCCAGAATGCTTCACATGTAGTCCTAGATTTCTTAAAAGAGCTGTAACAGTCTTTAAATGATCCACTTTCATTCTGAAAAAGCCACATAGCCTTCTGGAGCCTCACTTTCCCAGGTGATGATCTAAAAAGTTCCTTCTGAGTGAAAAAATTTTCTGAGGTTATTTCATTCATTTATTCAATGTATATTTATGTTAACTATCTAGTATGTGTCGGGAAGTGTTTTAGGCACTGGGACGCACCCAGGAACAAAACTGACAACCCTCCTTCCTGATGCTTTCATCTGAGCAGAAAGAGACTAAACAAATAAATGTCCGGGGGATGTCAGAATGTGTCCAGTTCTGTGGATGTAGCAGGAGGCGGGCAGGAGGGAAGTGTCAGCCTGGAAGGGTTTCAGGAGATCAAAGAAGGCTTCACTTGAGAAAAGCTTGAAGGAAGGGAGGGGACAAGCTACGTGCAGTCTGGAGGAGAGGAGATCGTGTGCAAAGGCCCTGAGGTGGGTTTGAGGGAAGGTGAGGACGCCCGAGCAGGCTAAGGGCAGAAAAGGAAAAGAGGTGAGGAGCAGAGGGTCAGCCACCGTAGGGACTCTAAGGACAAACGACAAAGTACTCTCGGAACTTTACACTTGGTCTCTTTGTACGCTTCCAACATCAGGATTTAGGTTTGGTAGGAAATTAACTCATAACATCAAAGTATTAAATTGTCGGTTAAAAAGTAGCAACTTCCTGAAATCTAACCTTTCTGTTTCCCTGAACTTCATTAAGTAACACTGGAAATTTTCAGGACGTATCATAAAAACGATCATGACTCACTTAGCAGATGTGCACAGCCCTGCCAGAGGCAGTGGTCAGGATTTGGGGATCCAGGGCCAAGGCCGTGACACTGTCTTGTCAAGTGGCTCCTGCCTCTTTAAGGCTCCTCTAGTCCGGACTCGGTGGCTAGGACGGCACAACACCATACGTAATGCCAAAAAGAGAACACTTACCTGACACATTCTTTTAAGCTCTTTAATTTGCAGTAGCACACACTCCAAAGAACAGGAAGTTATTTTTATTTTTTTTGCTATCACTCTGGGCTAATAGAATCAGAATTTCACCAGAAGTCTTGGTGAACTTCAGATTTATAATTCCAGAGATGGACTGAGAAAAGAAAGTTCTCGTGGGGTCATGAAACATTTGTCCAGCAAGTACAGCAAGAAGCAGGGCAGGGCCTCCCTGGAACCAAGCATCCTGAGCAGCCTCTGCTCCTCATCTCACCCCCTCCTCTTTAGGGCCCGTCCCCAGCCGCTTCTCAGAATGCGGGTCCCTCCCCTGGTGGCAACAACCCACCATCACCAGCGGGGCTTCAGAAATGACCCCCGCAGAGACCCCACTCGAGTGCTACTGCATCTAAGTCCTGCGAGCGGCGGCTGTAGTTAACAGCACTACAAAGCAAGCCTGGTAGATAACACAAGCAAGTGGTGTCATTTCCTCAAGCTCTGGACTCATTTTGTAGATCGGTAATGACCTTCTCTAACTCAGATTTAGGAATTTAGTTTCACCACCAAAGACAGCCTGTCAGGCTGCCCGAGGTCTCCGGGGCAGCATTTCTCTCCACGAATTCACCGCGTTTCTGATTTCTGAGCTCATCAACCCCCACCCACTTCAGCACTGCTCAGCCTCAAGAATGACTCGTGCTGGTAGTGTTCCCGGAAGCTCAAGGTACAAACCCACAGGTTTCTTGATTTTCCAAAGACAGCTGCCGGGAGACCCTGGTGTTCCTGTTTTCTGACCGGCACATTCTTTCCTGGGAGGGCCATGTGGTTAGGAGCTGGAAAGCTGCAGCCAGACCGCAGGTGTCTTGAGAGGGAACTCAAACTCAAATTCAAGTCCATCCAACCTTAAGCCCAGCCCTAGTCTCATCTTAGTGGCCCACACGGTGGCATGGCATCTACATGCAATGGCCATTTCACTGGGTCAAAGATGTGACAAGTAACAGAGCAGCATTCAACCATGACGCACCTGGTACCTGGGCCTCGCTGAACTGTCTCAGAGAAGGGACTGATGTTGATTCATTCATACATTCCGACACTGGTGGACACCGATTTGACGTTGATGGGATAAAGAGAGCAGAGTCCCTCTCACCCTTTAGTGACACACAGACTGGCCAGGAGGTGACGACACTGCCCAGCGGGCCATGCTACAGCAGTGGTGGGTGGGGTGCCTGTGGGGTGCCAGACACCTGTCTACATTGTCTGAAAGGGTCCCTCAACAACCGTGAGCGGTGTCACCATCCCATTTTACAGGTGAGAAGACTGAGGATCGGGGGAGGATAAGTAACTTGCCAGTGCCCGATGAAGAGTAAGTGGCCAGGCTGGGTGTCAGACGCAGGCCGCTGATGCCAGGACCCGCTCCCTTGCCCTCAACGAAAACCCCCAACTAACTAAATGGATTAAAGAAGTGAAATCTCACTTTTAAACGGTCTTCAAACTCTAAGGTACATATGTGAGGACTGGAGAGTCAACCTCTAATTTCCGCTAAAATATCCTTGATTTTGGCAAAATTTGTATGATACATAAATTTTCAAGTATGGGTTGCTCTCAGAAACCCATCAGGTGGCATCACTAGCCCTTAAAATGCAACTGAGTCCTAATGTGAGCAATCAGGGGTTTTATGAAACACAATTCTTAAAACCAAGCAGGAGGCTGGTCTTGACACCACCGCTACTACAGAGCCGTACAGAGTGTGTCTGCGCAGCTCTCGAAGGTAATGACCACAGTGATTCGTTCACTTCTCTTTTCAACCTAAATTTCAAACCTGGTGACCACGTGGGAGGACATTCTTAGACTGACACACCTTCTTCGCAAACTGAGCCAGTGTGTACTTTGCCTTATAATTTTACAGTAACAGCGAAGGATGATGAGGTTAAGGAGTAATTATGTGCTCACAAGTCAGTTTGAGTGACAGCCCAGGCAGGTCACACTATTCAAAAACGGGTTTCCCCAGAGTTCTCCTTAAGCTACGAAAAGAGAATAAGAAAGGACCACAGCAGTGTTCATGCACAGCAGCCTGGCTAATTCGTCCGAAAGTGGATTAACTTTTACTACAAAAACTAGAGCAGAACCTGAGAAGTGATTGGTTCAGAGAGTGTGACATCACTTTGGTTAGTTTTCTGTGTGTGTGTGTGTGTGTATTTGTTGCATATGGAAGTTCCCAGCTAGGGGTCAAATCAGAGCTACAGCTGCCGGCCTGCACCACAGCCACAGCAACGTGGGATCCAAGCTCCATCTGCAACCTACACCACAGCTCACAGAAACGCCAGGTCTCTGACCCACTGAGTGAGGCCAGGGATCAAACTCGCTTCCTCATGGATACTAGTTGGATCCGTTTCTGCAGTGCCGCAACGGAAACAACCTAGTTCTGTGTTTTTAGGGATAGATGCATACTTCAAGAACCTGGCCTGCCTCCCACATATAATGCCTGGAAGAGCTTCCTGTCTTTACATGCTCCCAGCATCTAATCCTAAAGCGACTTGGTTCTAATCTACACTTAAAACCAGACCCTGCTGCTTTCTGCACGACACGAGATTCACTCTGCTTAAACCCTGGTTTGCTTCCTCGCAGATTTCAGGTCACAATACCTGCATTGCCCTGCTCTGCCCAGCTCACGAGGGTTGCTGTGATAATGAAACAGGGCAACACACGAAGAGCTGGTGGACAACGGGGACAACCCTGTATCTGTGACCTACTCTTATCCATGGGATTGATGCCAGCTTCTTCATGGGGCATGGGGATTCTAAATGTAACCTATTTCTTCTACTGAAAATAAACCTACCTCTTAAAACACCATGGATATTCTAAAAACATTTTAGAATCAGAGAAAACCTAAATGCTCCAGATTAAAAAAAAAAATGAAACAAATGTGTGGGAATGACACAACAAAACGTGCAAAGAAACGACAACAGACCA
The DNA here is from genome assembly GCA_004024745.2 of Catagonus wagneri. Lineage (NCBI taxonomy): Eukaryota > Metazoa > Chordata > Mammalia > Artiodactyla > Tayassuidae > Catagonus > Catagonus wagneri. The sequence continues at coordinate 7,479,933 of PVHT021183661.1, forward strand.
TAAAGAAAGATATTTCCCTCAAAAAAATCTGCCTTTTTTTATATTGGCTCAAATGGAAGATTCTTTTTGTTGCAGTTCTTTAAAACTCTTAAAAATCTTGCAGGTAAGATAAAATATTTGTGCTCCTAGGCAATATCTGAATTTTTCCCTTTGAACATGATGCATTTCTTTTTCTCCAAAAACTTTTAAATTTAAAATTTAAATTTAGCATCTACTTCTTGAGTGTCTTCTTTGCATTAAACATTATTAAAACTCTACAGGAGAAAAGGAGATAAGGAAAAGCTTATTTCACATGAATATTACCAAGATTACTGACAAGGAGACTAAGATAAGCACGCAAAGAACTATAATATATTCAGGGTCATAAGACAGGTCACAGGAAAGACAGCTATAATATGGGAGTTGAGAAAGGCTTAACAGAGAGAAAGAAAGAGGGAAGAGTGATTTAGAGGGGAAGGCAGAGAGGAAAGCAAATGCGGAAGCAGAGAAGCGGGACCACACAGCGAGTGTTCAAAGTCCACCCAGGGCTCAGCTGACATTAGGGTAGAAGAATTTTAACATTTTGCAACAGCAGCCAGGTCACGAATATTACTAAAAAGCCACAACAAATTCTTTCTTGTTAGTTTATGCCGTTGAAAATGAAGATGCTTACTCCTGGAAGAGGGAAAAAGAGTTTGAGAAAAGGTTTAAATGAAACAAGACTCTGGCCAAATGTTAATGCTCATAACTGTTGAAGCTGGGGATTTAGACTCTCCACTCTCTGTGTGTCTGAGATTTTCCTTTAAAAATGGCTAAAAAAGAAATGAAAGCTGGAGTTCCCGTCATGGCTCAGTGGAAATGAATCTGAGTAGCATCCATGAGGACACAGGTTCGATCCCGGGCCTCACTCGGTGGGTTAAGGATCTGGCGTTGCCCTGAGCGGTGGTGTAGATAGGTGTGGGTTGCAGACGTGGCTCAGATCTGGTGCAGCTACAGCTCCAATTTGACCCCTAGCCTGGGAACCTCCATATGCTGTGGGTGCAGCCCTAAAAAAACAAAAACAAAAAAAAAGAAGAAATGAAGGCCAGTCAGTCTGGGGAGAGGGTCAGCTAATGGCTTCTCAGGTGAGGGTACAGAACTCAGGTGTCTTTATAGGGCCGCACCCGCGGCATATAGAGGTTCCCAGGCTAGGGGTCCAACAGGAGCTGTAGCCGCCGGCCTTCGCCACAGCCACAGCAACACGGGATCTGAGCCACGTCTTTGACCTACACCACAGCTTATGGCAACATTGGATCCTTAACCCACTGAGCAAGGCCAGGGATCGAACCCATGTCCTCATGGATGCTAGTCAGGTTCATTAACCACTGAGCCATGATGGGAACTCCCTGATAAAGAACTTCCTAACCTCTGGGTTATTTGGAGGGAAAAGGCAGGGCTGAGGTTGGAGCTGACTCCACAGGGGGAAGAAGACATTGCTCGGTGTGACAGGTCTGTTATGAGTCCTGTTTTCTCTGTTTTCAGGCTGGAATACACACGAACGCATGCCTCTCACTCCATACGTCTTTCTCCGCCTCCCACTGAAGAAAGGGGGTAAGTAGCCGGGACCTGTTCAGGACTCTGGTGGTTAAGTCTGGCTGAGAAAAATGTAGGCAACTGTGTTGTCTGCAGTGTACAAGTAACAGTAGGAGTTGTTTCTGGTCATCTCAAGTGTGACATTTGCTTAGTACTTACTAGAAAGCATTAATAAGAAAAGTGAAGAACATCTGAAAATCCACTGCACCCACAGCCAAGAGAAAATCACTGAGCGTTTGGCACCGCCTTTAACTCTGCCCGCGCGCGTGCACGTGTGCGTCTACACGCACAAACCCTCTCTCCTCAGAGCGACGGGATCACAGGGAAACAGTCTTGGGTAACACGTTTTTCAGTTTCACTGTGTTCCATGACATTTCATGAAACAGCATTTTATAACATCGGTTTAGGGGCTGCATCATAATCCATTAAAGAACACTCCTCTCGGGCGCGCCTAACCTTGGACAGGGGTTTACGCCAAACAACACTGTTCCATAAAATGTTTTGCTCTGGGAGGGCTCTTTCTCCCAATATTATTTTGAGTTAATAAACACTGGTGCCATACATACAAGCTGAGAAATGTGATGTGACAATTCAAGTAATTTGTTTTATCGGGAGAGAGGGAGTGGTGGTAACATTCTTTACCAGAGAAACGATCCTTTAAAAAGTATAGGTTGTTGGGATTTTAGGTTTTTGTCTTCCGTTTTCAGGTTGTAAAAGCAATACACGAATGCTTCAAGCTAGGCTGACATATGGTATTACAAAGAGTAACATGTACCTTCCATAGACTCTGGATTCCACTGCCTGGCTACCGTTAATGGTTTGGTATGTCTGTCTTCCAAATATTTATAAGGCTATATATGTATGTCATTTCTATTTGGAACACGTGCTGACAGAATGAGAAGCCAAGGAAATGATCCAGTGAGGGAATCCCACCTACCACACGCCAGCAGGCAGGACACTAGGTTCTGGCAGGGGCTAAGGAAGGTCCACTCACAGGGACACACCTCTAATAACACCCAAGTGAAGGAGCCCCAAGATTGGGGAATCATTTTCTGATAAACTCCAGGCCACACCGCCATTCACAGAAAGGAACACGTAGGAGAGGAAGGCAAAGTATGCCTCGCTGCTCTTTTGGAAATGAACTTCTCAGCCACTTTGAAACCCTTACACAAACTCCTCCACAGTTGGCCCAGGCTCCCCATCAGGCAGGTCTCTGAAGGCACAGGTCCTGTGTGCCACGTGACTGCCACACTCTGGACGCACACGCGGCTTAGCTCTGCAGGCAAACAACCAGAGGCATCTGAGAGCCCTGCTTGTTTCCAGAGTGAGGTCAAGCTTTGGCTGCAACTACCAGAGGTTAACGCCATCCACGCAGGTGGAGGTGTGTGATCCCATTCAGTTCTTCCCAAACAAGAAGCCCCGAGCCCAGTGACTAAAGCCTCTGGCGCATTTCCTCGGACCAGTGGCTCTCAAAGAGCGGCGAGAGCACGCGGTCAAAACCACTTTCGCGATAACACCAAGATGCTCTTTGCTATTTTCACTCTCACATTTTCAGGAATCTACAGTGAGGTTTTTCCAGAGGCTATAGGACACGTGCAACAGTCTCAGCGCAGAAGCAGATGTAGAAATCTAACTGCTGCCTGTTACACCTGACATTAAAGAGATTTTCAAAAATACAATACAGTGCCAACCTTCTCAGTAAGATTCCATTTTGAAAAGAATGGTTATTTTCATGAAAATATGTTATGTCAACATATAACACATCCACTATTATTTTTACGTGAATTTCTAAATATAATAAACATTTCTGCTTTAGTTATATACCATGAATGTACATATAACCCACATAAACAAAAGCTCCTAAGTATATTAGTTTCTAAGAGTGTAAAGGGGTTTTTGACCCTTCCACAAAGTTTGAGAACTGCTGTCCTGGAGGCCGTGCAGATTCCCTGCCCCCATCCGGGAACACCCCCAGCCCTCCTCCTCACGCCACCCCCCGAGGAGGGTTCTAAGTGTGGCGGGAGGGAGGATGGGCCATTCTGAAGCGCTGGCTGAATTAGGAAAGGCAGCCTGCGCTCCTTCCTGGATCTCTGAGTCCATTAGGATGGCTCTGTGCCACCCCCTCCACGACGGTCCCTTCCCCCTCCATTTTCCTTGTAGCAGTTAGCACGGATTTCCCTGTCTGGCCACCGGCAGCTCAGCGAGGCGCGTGAGACGCGCACACCCTCTTTGGGGTCAGGGCTTTCCGGATCGGCCGCCCGAACAGTCTCAGCGTGGACCCTCCGGGCGGCCCGCACGGTCTAGGCAAGTCAGGCTGAGGAGGGCCGTTTCCAGTCGCCGATCGACCCCTGTCCTCGGCGCGGCACAGGCTGGGGACAGGGCGAGGGGTCAGTCCCCAGGAACTAGTCCCCGATTCTCCCCTCGGCCTTGCCGGGATCCCCGCCCCGGGCCGCCTTGCGCGCTGCAGCCGGGCGCCGGGAAGGTGCCCGGGCGCCGGGGGCGCGCACCCACCCCGCCCGGGCCGGGCCGAGCAGCGCTCCGGCCTGGGGACGTCAGCGGGCCGCGTCGTACTCACCCGGACTGCACCGCAGGCTCTGATGGGCGGCCGGCACCAGGCGGCTGGGCGCTCCAGTGCGGGACGAGGTTCCAGCCGCCGCCGCCGAGCTCCTCCCCCTGTCGCCCTGGGGCCACCGGCCGAGGGGCGGAGCCGGGGCGGGGCGATGGTGGGGCGGCCGCTGCCCCGCTAGGACCCGGGGCCCGAGGGGCGGGGCGGGGCGGGGCCTGCAGGCTGGGGGGCCTCCCCCTCCCCCCCGCCCCCGCAGGAGGGAGGGTTGCTTGGGGGTCGGTGGCCGGAAGCAGCCTTGGGCCAGGATCCTCCCCTGCTGGCCCAGGGCCGGGGCCACGCTCTCTCTCTGGGGAGCGTAGTGTGACTGCTCAGCTCGCTAGAAAGCGAGCCCAAGGCGCGGCGGAAAAGAAATGCTGCATTTTAAAATGATTTGGCCGTCTCGGTGGAGGCTCCATTACCTGGCACCCTGGTACCTGTGGTCACCTGCCCTCTCTGCCCTTTTGCCTCCCGCCCCCACCCGGGTCTTAATGCCTTGCAAAGCATGCTGAGTGACCTGCGGTGACTTCAACGTTTCCATGGTTACGAATGCAAAGTTTCAGGGTTTTTTTTTTTTTTTTTTTGATGTGTAACACTTCCTAATGCAGGCTGTTCACTGGTCAGAAGTCAGAGAAACGGCTGAGCTGACACTGAGTGGGCTTTCTTGGCTGCACCGGCTTTGATAGGTTGCTTGGAGTTGAGCCCGCTCAGGCACATATGAATGATCAGATCTTTCTAGATGAATGGTGAAATAGTCTTGCCCAATTTATGTAGAGAGTGATTATAATTTTCTATCTTGAGTTTCTGAATAGAGTACAGGATGAATAAATAATAACTAAATACTGATTCCGGCTGCTACCAGTTACCACACTCTTACTCTACATGCGTGATTTAGTTCCGTTCTTCCAATTGCCCCACGGAGGAGAAATGTGACCTTGTTTTGCAGACAGGAAATGTTCCTTAGCTGGGATTCAGTCCCCAGGCCTTTCTGACTCTTAAGCCCCATTTCATCATGCTGCACAGTTAGACTACAGCTCTCCCCTACTTATATTTCATATTTAAATATAAAAGTTTATCTTTAATTTTGAAGGAGGGCATATTCATTGTATTTCCAATATGGGAGAAGACCTTTTTCTCACCCACCTTCTAAAGTCCTTCCATTCACATTCATTGAACAAACTCTAAAGGAGTTCCCGTTGTAGCTCAGTGGGTTACAAATCCAACTAGTATCCATGAGGACACGGGTTCAGTCCCTGGGTTAAGGATCTGGTGTTGCTGGTGTGAGCTGTGGTATAGGTCTCAGATGTGGTTTGGATCTGGCCTGGCTGTGGCTGCAGTGTAGGCAGCTGTAGCTCCTATTTGACCCCCAGCCTGGGAACGAGTGAGGCCCGAGGGAAAAAAAAAAAAAAGCTACATTCATAACAAGGAAAGGCAGTTCTTGGGCTCATCTTGGCCTCCCAAATATCCAACTGCCACCCCCTTCCATGCCGGTCATAGTCTAATTTTTGTGCCCTCTTTCTAAGTGCCTTAATTCCTGAGCTGCTTTCCCAGGAAACCAGGATCCTCTGGCCATCTGCTTTACAATTAAGCACCAATCCCGTTAACATAGCTTCTAATAAAAGCCAAATGTGATTAAATGTCCCACTGAATCTTTACAAGAGCCCTTGGAGGCTGGTGACACTTTTGCCATTTCGCAGATGAGGAGACTGAGATTCAGAGTGATTATATGACCTGCTTCAGGTCATATAACTTGTAAGTGGTGATGATGGGGTTTGAGCAAAAGCCGATCTAATTCCAGAGCTTGTGCTTTACATCCTGTGCAACCAAATATAATTTTATTTTATATGAAACCATTGGCTACTGTGAGGTTATAGATTATTCTTTGCAAAAAAGAAGAGGATCTTAAATGTTCTAGGAGGGAACGTTGGTCTCTTACCGTGTAGTCTAGAATTTATAGTTCACTTATGTTCTCCCTGATAGCACAGAGGTCCCTGCTGCAGCCCTGTAATTTAGGTGCACACAGGTAAAGATGTTCCCTATCCTGGGGACTGAGGTGTCGGAATCAGAAATGGTAATGTCACCCTTCTGAAGTTGCTGCCATTGCCGTATTTCATATTTTTGTTCCAGAAAATGGTACGGTAATGAGTTATTCACAGCTGAACGTATACTTGATATTTATGTTGTACATGCTTGTATTGCAAATGCTAATGAAGTCCAGGAAGGATACTTACATTCAGACTGAGGTATGTAGAGAGGTAACCTCAGTCCTCTTCTTAGTGGTCTAGAAAAAGAAGGCAAAAATCTGAGAAGAAATGGCAATCACAGCTTTAAGGACTTGCATGATGGCCGCTCAGGGAGGCAGTTTCCCAGTACAACACTGCCACCTGTCTGATGCCGGTGGTAAATACACCTTTTTAAAAAAAGGTGGCCGTTGGTGACCTGTCACCAAGGGCTTCTTAAAGATGAATGCCTGGGGTTTGGGATTGGCATATGCACACTGTGGAATGACTATTGTATAGCACAGGAAACTCTACCCAGTATTCTGTGATGATATATATGGGAAAGGAATCTAAAAAAGAATGGATGTGTGGTATACGCATAACTGAATCACTTTGTTATACAGCAGAAATGATCACATTAATGAGTCAATTATACTTCATTCAGGAGTTCCTGTTGTGGTTCGGTGGAAACAAATCTGACTAGTATCCATGAGGATGTGGGTTCAATCCCTGGCCTCCCTTGGTGGGTTAAGTGTCCTGCATTGCCTTAAGCTGTGGTTTAGATCACAGATGCAACTCACATCCCACGTTGCTGTGGTGTAGGCCGGCAGGTGCAGCTCCAATTTGACCCCTATCCTGGGAACCTCTATATGCCACGGGTGTGCCCCCCCAAAGATGAATCAATTATATTTCAATAAAACTTGAAAAAATGGAAAAAATATAAAAGAGCTGAATGCCTGGGATTTTCCTTGTGGCACAGCGGGTTTAGGATCTCACGTTGTCACTGTAGTAGTTTGGGTCACTGTGGTGGCTCAGTCTTGATTCCTTGCCTGGAAAACTTCATATGTCACTGGCACAACAAAAGCTGAATGGCTGATCCGTACATAGAGGGCTTATAACTCTGCAGCCTTATGTCCCCATTTTGGGGTCAGTCAACTCAGACTTGACAACCTATAAGGGAAAGTCCCATTACATTCACTTGTCAGATGGAAATTGTATAGACACAGTTGGTCTAACACTATAAGCATCTCCATTTATATGAAAAAGTAGCAGCTCTCGCTTTGGAGAAACTTTATACGCCATTATACCACCTGAAATAGATTCATTGGTTCACTGGGGCCTTTGATTCACAGGTTTCCACTTTATTTTATTGTATTGTTTTCATTTTTGGCTGCCCTGTAGCATATGGAGTTTCCAGGGCTGGAGTCAGATCTGAACTGTAGTCACAGCCTAAGTCACAGCTGCGGCAACGCTGGATCCTTAACCCACCGTACTGGGCCCAGGGATTGAACCTGCGTCCCATTGTTTCAAGACGTCGCCGATCCTGTTGTACCACAGCAGGAACTCCAGGGGTCCACTTTAAAGCCTGGGCCTGGTTCACTGATGGTTTGGCTGAGTTGGATCCTGTTACTGTGCACTGGGGCTGTTTCAGCTATTCAGCTGCTGCTCAGCATATGCCATCTTGAAAACCGGTGTGGTTGTCTACTCAGTGGGCAGAACTCAAGGCCATTGCCATAACTCTGGCCAGTATTCCTCATGATGAAACATATTTTTAACTGTTTCTTGGGATAGTTCCAATGATTTAGCTGCCTGGGATGCTGTCTGGTTTGCCACTTGGGAATATTAAAGGCTCATAGGTCAAACAACCCTGATACCTCTGGTGGGAACATTTTAGAACCAACCTGTGTAACGGTGGGGGCAATCCATAGTCTCTTTGTCCTCTAGATCCAACACTGGCACTTGAGGCAATTAGCAACTGCAGCTGACATTCGGTGGACGCGACTGATCTGAGTTATTCTGCTGTGCCTGATTCCATCAAGAGCAGCTGTCAACATGGACCCCCTTTAAACAGGTACAAACATACAGACTGGCACAACCTTGTTACATTGTTACAAATTCACATGCTTTGCTGATGCTTGAGATGTCTTGGGTTATGCCATGTATGGCAAAAAGAGGTTACAACCAACAGACACTCAGTGTCACTGCCTGTGTGATTGAGCCAAACTACTGGAAGGCTGATCCAAGCTGAAGTTAATGAAAAACCTGACAGGACTTTCCTGTGCTTCTTTGGGTTGTATGTTTGCATACGGCTGAAAATGGGCCATAGGATATCTCTCCTTTGGGGATGGAGGTTTGTTTCGTTCTGCTTTGTTTTGTTTTGGACTCATCTGTTACCTTTTGCAATTACTGGCAGTGTCACCAAAGATTAGCAGGTCAGTGTAACTTCTGTACATGGGTTGCAATGGATAAGGGACTGGCCTTCCGCTAGACTATGTCCTGTCTGAAGTAAAGTCCCCTTGTCTCCCCTGGGGTAGTTGTCTGAGTCCAGGACCTTGGAAGACATGTATGAGGTCAATACTGAGGGTTAACTTCACCTTGTTGTTTGGAGTCCTGTTGGTAGCATCCTTAATTAAATGCTGTATGAGATCCATTTGAACTGATTTAAGTCTAGCTTCTGCAGGTTAACTTAGAGTGGTCAAGAGAGTGGCATGCTTTTGTGAAATTTGCCAGAAACCAAGGCATGTAGGGACCACACGTGGATTGACGGGTATGGCAGTCTTCCATGGCCCTGAGTGTCCCCGCACATTTTCGCAGGGTACACCTGGAATGCTGACTGCTTTCCACCCATGCCACTCCTTTGGGTGGTGTTTACAAAGAGCAGCTTCGAGCACTGAAATTGTATAAAGTCAGGCATTTGCTTCAGAATTACTAGGTGGGAGGAAGACCTGAGCGAGGGGATAGATAAGAGAATATTGTCTAAGAATTATGATTGCGATCATAATTCTGCGTCATGGGTACATATAGGTTCAAAGTGCACTTTGTCATCTCTGTAAAAGCGGGGACTTCCCAAGCTCAGCGTTCTTCGTCTGTAGCACTGATCCACCTTACGAATGACTTCCTTCTGGGCCCTTCCGCATCCCTCCCACGTGCCTTGAGTAATAAAGTCTTTCTATGACCAAGGGGTCTTATATCTCCTGCCAATATTCAAAAATAGTAACAAGTTCTTGTTAGCTTGTAAATAGGGTAAAATCTCAAACCCCGACAAGTATCTGTGTTTTGGGGGAGGGTAAAGGATGCTGTGCTACTTGCTCGAAGTCGCCAGGCACAAATTTAGTTACGTAATCTTGTTTTCACATTGAAGAGAAAAAGTTCAGTTTATTAAACTTACCTTGCAGCTGCACCAAATTTTGTGAACCTGAAAATTTAGAATTTTTTTTAGTCATTTGAAAAATTTTATTAAAAAAAATTATTATTGGGAGTTCCCTTCGTGGCTCAGTGGTTAACGTATCCGACTAAGAGCCATGAGGTTGCAGGTTCGATCCCTGGCCTTGCTCAGTGGGTTAAGGATCCGGCGTTGCCGTGAGCTGTGGTGTAGGTTGCAGACGCGGCTCGGATCCCGTGTTGCTGTGGCTGTGGTGTAGGCCGGCGGCAACAGCTCCTGTTAGACCCCTAGCCTGGGAACCTCCATATGCTGTGGGTGCGGCTCTACATAAAAGGCAAAAAGACAAAAAAATTTATTATTTATTTACCTTTTTTGGGGGAATGGAGAATACCTGTGGCATATGGAATTTCCCAGGCTTGGGGCCGAATCAGAGCTGCAGCTGCTGGCCTATGCCACAGCCACAGCAACACCAGATCCAACCAAGCCACATCTGCAGCCTACACCACAGCTTGTGGCAATGCCAGATCCTTAATCCACTGAGCAAGGTCAGGGATCAAACCTGCCTACTCATGGTTACTAGCCAGGTTTGCAATCTGTTGAGCCACAACAGGAACCCCTACAAATTTTTAAATAATGAAAAAGCCCATTTACAAATGAAGACAGATTAGCATTATGAGCACCATTTAAACATCACTCAGCTTCAGCAACTGTCAGCTCATGACTATCTTGTTATTTCTGTGTCTGCCTCTCATTCATATAATTTCATTTGTAATACATTATTTTAAAATCATTGACTAGGACTTGCTTTGTTTTATGGTATCTATATTCTTTGTATTTCTCGAGCTATTTTGTGAATATAGGGTATATTGCTCCATTAATAATAATTAAAAGAAAAGCCTCACGGTCCTCCCACTCTCTGACCTCAGAAATTTTGTGGAGGTAGCCAAAGCTGTACATAGTGGTAAATGTATAGCCATACGTTTTTCAGTTATTTTTAAAAAATCTATGTAAATGTACATAAATTACCAAAAGTTGACTTTAGAAGAAACAAAAATCTTGGCTAGTACTATAATCACACAAGTAATAGGAAAAATTATCAAAGAGATACATTTAAAAAATGTCCTTAACTTAGAGTTCCTGTTGTGGTGCAGCGGAAACAAATATGACTAGGAACCATGAGGTTGCATGTTTGATCCCTGGCCTTGTTCAGTGGGTTAAGGATCGCCTTGCCGTAAGCTGTGGTGTAGGTTGCAGATGCTGCTGGGATCTGGCATAGGCTTGCAGCTGTAGCTCCAGTTCAACCCCTAGCCTGGGAACTTCCATATGCCACAGGTGCAGCCCTAAAAAGCAAAAAAAAAAACAAAAAAAAAACAAACCTTAACTCTATAAAAAAGCATAAAGAACTTTGTAAAGTGAATCCCCATGTACCTGTAAACAAAAAGAAAAGAGTGTCACCCTGATATAAGGGGTTAAATCAAAACCCACTGCAGTCTTCCACCAAGAGAGGGGAATTCAGGATGGAGAAATATAGGAGGAAGCCTTCTCTATTTTCAAGACAGGGCTCCTAGACAGTTAAGATGCATATCTAAGGAAGAATTTCAATGACCCCAGATTCTTGAAACTTCCTATTCGTGGAAAAACACTAAAATCATTACCTTGAGTTATCTGTTTTCTGTAATTTACCAAGATGAACACTTGACTCTATGTATTTCCCAGCCAATGAATTCTTATGTATACTGAATCTTTTCTGTCCTCTTCAGAGCAGTTCCTCAGAGCTACCTGAGAAGCTGTCTCCTGGGCTGTTATCCTCAGGAGGGTCCCCAAATAAAACTGAAACTCGCTGCTTTTATGTCATGCATTTTCTTTTCAGTTGACATATCCATAAGCCAGACTCTGCAGTTATAAAATCTTGGACAATATTATTTCTTCTATATCCTCATTCAGTTCTTTCTCACACTTGACAATTTTGAAGCAAACAACTGACTTTATACTGTAAATTGGAGATTGGCACTTGCATCTGTCTCTTCATCGATTGAATCATGAGCCACTGCAGCTGCCAGCTTGCAACAGCCCCTGAAAGGAGCTCAGGGTGGAGATAGGAGTGAGGCGCTCTGTGCTCTGGGAAAACCGGCAAAACAGGTCTTCAGACAGTTAGATATTTTTAGAAGAAGATTTTTATGAGCTCAATTCTTGCATCTCCTTGTATCTAGAAAAGCACTAAAATCCTTCATGGTGACGCCTGCTTCTCGTGACTGCCAGTAGCCTTCACAAGACCAGCAGCTAACTTTTGTAAAAGTGTGTGCTTGGTTGCACGTACCTCTCCCTTCACCAAAATTACATATGTACTGACATTTCCCCCGCCTCTTAGGATCGGTATCTCAGAGCTGTCTGAAATGCTGCTTCGCAGCTACAGTCCTTATTTTGCCCCAAATAAAACTTAACTCTTAACTTTTAAGTTGTGCATATTTTTAAGTCACTAATACAATTTTATGTATTATTTATTTTATTTAAAAATGTAACCACAGTATCATCATATTGTAGAGTTAAAAATAATTCCAAAATATCATGAAATATGCTATGTTTAACTTTCCCAAACTGTCTTATAACATTTTCAAAACAATTTATTTGTTTACATCAGGCTGATAATCTTTTCTCTGTTAATTTACAGATTTACACTGTATTTTCTTCTTATTTGCTGAAAAAGTAATTATGTTCTTCCACTTGGATTTTGCTAATTGCATCCCTGATGTCATTAATATATTCTGTCCCCTGCAAATAGAAATGTGTATCTTGAAGCTTGATTAGTGTATGTTTCCCATGTTTTGCTCGAGAATACTTCATAGGTGACATTGTGTACCTCCCCCCCCCCTTTTTTTTTTTGCTGTCCCTCGGCATATGGAGTTACCAGGCCAGGGGTCAGATCTGAGCCTCAGTTGCAATTTACCCTGCAGTTGCGGCACTGTGTGATCCTTTAACTAACTGTGCGGGGCTGGGAATCAAACCTGCACCCTAGTGCTGTAGAGACACTGTTGATCCTATTGCACCAAGGGGTAACTCCAACACTGTGTACTAGGGGTTGAATTGGAGGTAGAGCTGCTGGCCTGTGTCACAGCAATGTGGGATCTGAGCTGAGTCTGTGACCTACACCAGAGCTCACAGCAGTGCTGGATCCCCAACCCACTGGGCGAGGCCGGGGATCCAACCTGTATCCTCATGGATACTAGTCATATTCTTTTCCACTGTGCCACAACAGGAACTCCAACAGTGTATACTTTTATCAGGAGGTACATAGTATCTGATTGTCTCTCTCTGTCTCTTTTTGGTGACCATGAGTAAACATTGATGATCAGTACCTAGACTCATTAATCATTAGGGACTGCAAATGAAGATATTCTAATAGAATCTCTTCTGAGTTGAAAACTGAGTCTTTTTTTTTTTCTTTTTAGGGCCCAGGTGTGCATATGGAAGTTCCCAGGCTAGTAGTTGAACCAAACTACACCACAGCCACAGCAACGCCAGATCCAAGCCATGTCTGCGACGTACACCACAGCTCCTGGCAATGCTGGATCCTTAACCCACTGAGTGGGGCCAGGGATTGAATTCGAGTCCTCTTGGATACTAGTTGGGTTCGTGACTACTGAGCCACGAGGGGAACTCCCTGAGTCTTTTTGATAGAACCGGTCAAAATTGACAGTGTCCCTGCTTTCTGGTGTAACAAGAAATTCCTTACTTCCTTGTCCATTTTCTGCTCTAGACTTAGAACCTGCCACTTCTTAAAGGAGCCCTGGTTTCTCTTAGTGGGGAGTGGTATTTAGAGACATAATATGTGCACCTAGGGGGTCCTTATTGCTGTTGGATTGGTCTTTGCAGAAAGCCTTTCAGTGGATAGAGTTTTTGTTTATTTATAAGATACATCATCTTTAAAAATTTAATTTTATTTATGTAAATTATTTTTATGTGAAGTTGTGATATGGTGATTTGTGTAAGAAATATGTAATTGACCTTTGTCCCTATTTCTGGCAAAGCTCCTGAAACCCTTGGAATTTCCTGAGTGATAAAAGCATAACAGTATCTTTTGTTATTTTATTCTTATTTATTTATTTTTTATTTTATCTTTTTTTTTTGTCTTTTAGCCTTTTTTAGGGCCGCACCCGCAGCATATGGAGGTTCCCAGGCTAGAGGTCTAATCAGAGCTACAGCTGCTGGCCTGCACCACAGCCACAGCAATGCAGGATCCACGCTGCGTCTGCAACCTACACCACAGCTCATGGCAACGCTGGATCCTTAACCCACTGAGTGAGGCCAGGGATAAACACGCAACTTCATGGTTCCTAGTCGGATTCGTTTCCGCTGAGCCATGACGGGAACTCCTTATTTTTATTAAAAAAATTTTTTTTTTGTCGTTTTAGGGCTGCGCCTGTGGCATATACAAAGAGGTTCCCAGGCTAGGGGTCAAATCAGAGCTGCAGCTGCTGGTCTACACCACTGTCACAGCAACTCAGGGATCTGAGTTGCATCTGAGATCTACACTGCAGCTCATGGCAATGCCAGATCCTTAACCCACTGACCAGGGATCGAACCCAAGTCCTCACGGATACCTGTCTGGTTTTTTACTGCAGAGCCACAAGGGGAGTGCCACTTTTGTTATTTTAATGAGGTGGCTTTTGGAAAGCACCTAAAGATGGGACCTGGTTGTCTGAAGGGCCAACTTATGATTAAGGTTGGTTGTTTCAGTCCAACTTCCTGACTTCTGGGGAGGGGACAGGGGCTGGAGGTTGAATGTGTCATAGCCAGTGATGTAATCAATCCTGTGTATGTAGTGAAGGCTCCATAAAAATCCCAAAAAGACAGGGTTTGGAGAGCTTGCAGGTTGGTGACCACGTGGAGATGGGGAAGAGTGACGTGCCTGGAGAGGACATAGAAGCTCCATGCCTTTCCCCCATACCTCACCGTGCATCTCTTCCATCTGGTTGTTCCCGAGTTATATGCTTTTTTAATGCGTGGTGACCTGTAAGTAAATGTTCATCTGAGCTCTGTGAGTCACTCTGCACATTAATGGGGTTTGGAAGTTGTTGGAACTTCCCCATCAGTTGCTGGCTGGTGGGAAGCATGAGTGATAACCTGGTCTTGCCAACAGTGTCTAAAGTTGGGGTGCGACGGGAACAGTCTTGTAGGTTGGAGTTAACCTGTGGGATCGGATGCTCTCTCCAGGTGCTGTCAGAGTTCAGTTGACTTGTAGCCCATCTAGCTTGTGCTGAAGAATTACTTGTTGGGAGGGGGACCATACCCCACATACACCCACATGTTGGAATTGTTCTTCAGCATTGTTTAAAGTCAAATCTGTGAAACGAGATAGAGAAGTCTAGCTTCTGTCCCAGTCTTCTTCAACCTATTCTTTCCTATCTCCAATGGATATTCTGGGTTTTTTGTTTGTTTTTGTTTATCCTTCAACTTATTTTAACAAAAGCAAATACGTGACTGTGTTCTTATTTTCTCCTTTCTTAGATGCATCGCATCCTGCACACATTTTTTCTCTTGCTTTTTTTTTTTTCGCCTAACCGTATATCGTAGAGATCACTCCACAGCATACATGGTGCCTTTTCCCATTCCTTTTTATGATTTTATAATATCCTGTTAGCTGTGTGTGCCATTGGTAGACATTTTTGTCTCAATCTTTGCTATTATAAATAGCACCTTATGAGTTCCCGTCGCGGCGCAACCGAAATGAATCTGACTAGTATCCACGAGGATGTGGATTCTATCCCTGGCCTTGCTTAGTGGGTTAAGGATCTTGCATTGCTATGAGCTGTGGTGTAGGTTGCAGATGAAGCTTGGATCCCCTGTTGTTGTGGCTGTGGCATAGGCCAGCAGCTGCAGCTCTGATTTGACTCCTAGCCTTGGAACTTTCATATCCTGCAGATGTGGCCCTAAGAAGCAAAAACAAACAAAAAAACCCCAAAAAACCCCCCAAAAGATAAATAGCACTTCAAAGAAAGACCATATATTTTTTTCATAGAGTACTAGCAGAGGCATTGATGGACCAAAGGGTAAATCCATGTCATTTTGCTAGAGATTGCCAAAATCTTTTCTGTATCAATTAGGCTCTGCCATGGACCAGATGTTTTTTGTCTCGCTCCCAGCAATTTCATATGTTGAAATCTTGATCCACTGATGTGACGGTATTTGAAAACGGGGCCTTGTTCCTATGATTAGATGACAAGGGTGAAGCCCTTCTGAATGAGATCAGTGCCCTTATGAGAAGAGACTAGAGAGCTGATGAGGTCTTTTCTGCCATGTGAGGACACGGTGGTAGCAGCTGTAGCTTTTTGTGCAACCCAGCTTCTCACTGGAACCTGACCATGCCAGCACCTTCATCTTGGGCTTCCGGCCTCCAGAACTGTGAGAAATAAACGTTTGTTGTTTCAGCCAGCCAGTCTGTGGCAACTTGTAATAGCAGTCCAAACTGACTGCGGTAGGGTCACAGTTGGTAACAGAAAGCACACCAGTTACTTGAATGGAAAGAATTTAAGATAAAGACTTGTTTACTAGGTATAATGTTATTTATTGCTGAAAGTAAAAGGAGAACTTTTAAGGTATCAAAAAGGCAGCAACTGTAGGCAGCCCCTAGCTGAGGAAACTTAGGGGAGCGGTTCCTGGAGCAACTCAGACCTCTGAGGACTGCTGGCTGGTTCTGAATTTGAATCGGGAGCTTTGGGGACCTGGTGTTACAGGCTTCAAGTCCCAATCAGGGAAATTAAGCCCAAAGCCTCTGACCGTGTCTCATTGTAATGCCTCTTCCCCATTCCTTCCCCTGCCTCTGCTTAACCTGTTCCCCATGCAATAACGGATCCTGCCTGAAACCAGTCCGAACACACATGCCCTATACAGAGATCGAACAGCCCCCGGCCTGCAGAGCGCAGCTTAGGGGGCGGGAGAAACTGGGTCTCCACTCAGGTCTGCCTGGTGGTGGTGGTGGTGGGGCGTATATAACCTATGCGCACGTGAATTCTCTCTCTCTCTCTGAAAATGTGCTTTCGCTTTAATTTGTAAAACGTCCGACCTTCCAGTGCTTTGTTTTGGCGAGGTGGAGATGGAGGAAACTGATTCTGTCCCTGGGACCCAGACCTTGAAGGAGGAGAAGGCATGTCTCTGTGGGAGACCGGGGCTTGCATTTATAGGGAAAACTGAAACCTGACTTTGGCTGCTGCTCTGCGGAAGGCACTGGTGCTGCAGGCGGAAAGCCCTGCAGGGCTGACTCCAGGGAACCACCAGCAGGCAGGAGGCCCCAGGGAATCAAACAGGAGGGAGCAAGTCCCTTTGTCCTCCGGTAGCCTGTCTGGCTCCCTCTGGTGCCCACGTGGACACATCCCAACTCAGGACCACCTGAGCAAGCAGGAAAGTGGTTTGAGAGTCCTGGTCCCAGCATCAAAAGAAAAGAAAAGAAAAGAAAAAAAAATACAGAGCTGAGAGGCAGCAATTTCATAATCCCTGTAGATGCAATCTCCATAGGTGACTGCACACGGTGCATGTAGCTCCATGAAACTGTTAGGCATTTCCATTACCCTCCACCTTTTCACCACAGCCTCAGCAACAGAATATTATGTTAGACTTGCAGATTTTTGCCATCAGATGCTTCTTCTAAACAACAGGTAATTACCATGCCTTATAAACTGCTGTAAAATATAGAAAAAGACGGAAGATATAACAGTTCTTACTGCTTTTATGCTTATTATATGCAATGGCTTTAACAGTACTTGTAAAACACTTCACAACTATATGGAAACACAGCTGACACAAACTAATGGCCAACTCTATGACCAAAGATTAAAATGATTGTGCAAAATGGCTTGAAGCACCTGTGGGCAAAAGCAAATTTTCTGTATTTTTATCCCTTGGAAATTTACAGTTTATCCTGTTCAGGTTTAAACCTAGAACGGCTTTTGCTATAAAATAAGGCTCTGCAAAATTTTTTTTTATTCCTGTCTTATTTTAAGGTGACCTACCTAAAAGGGAACATCTAGAA
>PVHT021183661.1:7498490-7514759 GCA_004024745.2 Catagonus wagneri
TTAAAATGATTGTGCAAAATGGCTTGAAGCACCTGTGGGCAAAAGCAAATTTTCTGTATTTTTATCCCTTGGAAATTTACAGTTTATCCTGTTCAGGTTTAAACCTAGAACGGCTTTTGCTATAAAATAAGGCTCTGCAAAATTTTTTTTTATTCCTGTCTTATTTTAAGGTGACCTACCTAAAAGGGAACATCTAGAATATACTCTTATAGGTTGCTTTCGTTTGATATGTATTTTTGAAATTCATACATATTTTCATGAAAGCCAATTAGTCATCTATAATTTTTATACTTTACTGATAAAATAAGTGTTTCTCAACTTCTAACTAGGCATCCCAGTCGTTTTAAGTTATTGAGGATCAAAATATGTTCCCCGTTGGGGAAAATCACTCAGAGATATATCCTCTTACATTCTAGGCACGTTTTCCATTAAGTTTTGATATCTTTGATTGAAATCTGTAAAGGTTAAGTTATCATATAAATATCAGGGCTATTAACAATCACAAAATTAATGAGAATAATAATGAGCTCAAGCGTGTAAAATGCCAGAGTTAGCATAAACATTGTAATGCCTGTGTGTATGACATTTTTGTTTTGCCATAGGGAAACGTTCTGAGAGCTGGTTCCCTAAGTGGAGCCCAATACGTTATTACTGCAAATAAACTACTCATTATCTATGCTGTTTTTGCAACTTTTGGAGAAAGCAAAATGAGGTATTCATGAAGGAGACATTTACAGCTGTGCAGTAAAATAAAAAAACCTGGTTTTAAACAGGGGTGAAATTAAGAACACTTCTGTACATCACTTTCATTATAAAAGTAAAACACGTTCACTCTAGAAAACTTTGAAAATATACCCACGTGTGCGTGCACATGCGCGCACACACGCAAACGTACACACGCCATTAAAAACTGCCCATAATCCTACCACCCGTGAATGCCTCATCACTGGTAGTAAGTTTAATTCTGTTGATCTCTGTCTTGGGAGACACATAGCAGCTAGTTTTATATATTGCATTTTTATTAAAATATAACATCAAATACTTTCCTCATGTCATTGAAAATTAAAACCAAAAAAATCATTGAAACCATGAATTTTGTACTGCTGCATAATTGCATACACAGTAGATTGTATTTATTTAACCATCAGTCATCCCTCATTTTTAGCTATGTAAAATTTTCCTTTTTTTTTTTTTAGGGCCACATCCGTAGCATATCGAGGTTCTCAGGGGTCAAACTCGAGCTGTAGCCACTGGCCTACGCCACAGTCACAGCCACTCCGGATCGGAGCCACGTTTATGTGACCTACACCACAGCTCACAGCAACACTGGATCCTTAACCCACTGAGCGAGGCCAGGGATTGAACTTGCATCCTCATGGATGCTAGTCAGATTCATTTCTGCTGAGCCACGATGGGAACTCCCCTTATTTTTCATTATAAACATTTTTATGCATAAAACTTTGGCTACATTTCTAATGACTTCCTTTGCATAAATTCCTAGAAGAATTGCTGGGTCAGAGGATTTGCACAGTCTTACAAGTTTTAAATTATGTTTCCAAGTTATCCTCCAGAAAACTTGTATTAGTTTAAAAATCCACCTTCTGAGGCAGAATAACTGTCTTTTGGGATCCTTTGCAATGGTGGATATTATCATTAATTTTTTTTGTTACCTTGATGGAAGAAATTGCTAATTGTTACTTGTTAAAAATTTATATTTCTTGCATACTAATTTGTAAATAAAATTATAAGACCAAATATTTCTGATTTAGCTTTGGTCAAAATTATAGTTGATACCAGAGGCCACACATTTAAATAGCAGGAATTTTGAGAAAAAGTAGTTATTGACCTGGATGGTTTAAAAGTGTAAAGCACTGAGATAGTCAATTTATGCTATTGAGATGATGGCAAAGCTGAAAACTTGATGTTCTTAAAGTGTAAAATTAGCCAGTACCATACTGTTTTGTTTACTATAACTTTGTAAAGTAGTTTAAATCAGAAAGTGTGATACTTTCAGCTTTGTTCTTCTTTCAAGATTGCTTTGGCTAGTTGGAGTATTCTGTGGTTCCCTATGAGTTTTAAGATTGCTTTTTCCATTTCTGTAAAAAATGCTCTTGGAATTTTGATGGGGGTTGCATTGAATTTCTGGATTACTTTCAGTAGTATAGACGTTTTAATAGTGTTAATTCTCCCAATCCATAAACATGGGATATTTTTCCATTTATTTGTATCTTTTCCAATTTCTTTTATCGTGTCTTATAGCTTTATTTGCGGGAGAATAGATTTTTTTTTAATTTTATAATTTTTTTTTCCATTATAGCTGGTTTACAGTGTTCTGTCAATTTTCTACTATACAGCATGGTGACCCAGTCACACATACATGTATACATTCTTTTTCTCACATTGTCATGCTCCATCATAAGTGACTAGATATAGTTCCCAGTGCTATACAGCGGGAAGGACAATATATCTTAAGTGTTTTTAGCACATACAAAAAATGGCAGCTATGTGAGGATGTGCTAATTAGCTTGACTGTGCTAATTATTTCTCAATATATTCATATATCAAATTATCACATTATATAACTTAAATATGTGCAATTTTTGTTGGTTATACCTCAGTACAGCTGGAAAAACTGGTTTAGCCCTTTGGAAAAATATATATATATTAATTGGGTTGGGGAATAAATTTCTAGTCAAATTTTTCATATATATATTTGTATCATGAATTTGGATCTGTCTAGTTTAGCAGCTAGATGTATTCCAGTGACACACGGATCTTTAATCTTGAGGCTGTTTTTAAAAAAACTCTTTTGGAGTAGAAAATTTTATTTATGTAATACAGGTTATAGACATGTTTATTTGAATTTTTGTTTTGTTTTGTTTTTTTTTTGGCTTTTTAGGGCTGCACCCACAGCATACAGAAGTTCCCGGCCTAGGGTTCAAATCAGAGCTATAGCTGCCAGCCTACACCACAGCCACAGCAACACAGGATCCAAGCCCTGTCTGCAGCCTGCACCACAGCTCACGGCAATGCTGGATTCTTAACCCACTGAGCAAAGCCCGGGATGGAACCGACAACCTCATGGTTCCTAGTCGGATTTGTTTCCACTGCACCACAACGGGAACTCCTATATTTGAATCTTATACTACTTCATTATCCGATTATGGCTTTATTGATCTTGTTATAATTAAACCATATAAAAGATTCTCTTGGAAATACATGGGGTATATGGTAGGCTTATATGGCATTTAAAGCAAAAAGATTTAAAAACCAAATGCAATTAAAATTGTAGACAATAACAAGTATTATTGAAATTGTGAAGATATTAGAATCTTCATACATTTTTTGGTGGGACTGTAAAATGGTGAAGCCACTTTGAAAACAGTTTGGAAGTCTTTCAAAATGTTAGACATGCTTAACCAAATGACTTAGGAACTCTTTTTCTGGGTATATACCCAAGAGATAGGAAAACATATATCCATATAAAAATTTATGCATGATTGTTTATGTGGAAGCATTATTTATGCTGGCCAAAAGTAGAAAAACCCAAAAGTCCATCCACTAAATATATAAACAGGAGTTCCCTTCGTGGCTCAGTGGTTAACGAATCCGACTAAGAACCATGAGGTTGTGGGTCTGATCCCTGGCCTTGCTCAGTGGGTTAAGGATCCGGCGTTGCCGTGAGCTGTGGTGTAGGTTGCAGACGCGGCTCGGATCCCGCGTTGCTGTGGCTGTGGCGAAGGCTGGCAGCTACAGCTCCTGTTAGACCCCTAGCCTGGGTGCGGCTCTAGATAAAGGCAAAAAGAAAAAAAAAAAAGAATATATAAACAAAAAGTGTTATCCCCATATAATGGAATATTATTTGGTAATAAAAAGGAATGAAGTATTGATATATGCCACACCATAGATCTTGAAAACATCATGCTCGATGAAAGAAGCCAGTCATAAGAGACCACATAATTGTGTGAGTCCATTTGTGGAATGAAATGTCCAGAACAGGCAAATCTTCAACTAAATACTAGCCAATCGATTTATCAGTAAATAAGTAGGGTAGCATATCATGAACAAACAGATTTATTTCAAGAAAGCAAGGGTGGTTCAACATTTGAAAATTAACCACTGTAATTCACTATATCAACGGACTAAGAAAAACTATAATCACTTCAATAGATGGAGAAAAATTATCTGACAAAATTCAGCATCTATTCATAATAAACACTTCAACGAAGTAGAAACAGAAGAGAACTTCCTCAATCTGATTAAAGTCATCTATGATAAACTTTGTAAACTTCAGCTAACATCACACTTAAGAACAAAAGACTGATGCTTTCCCTGTAAGATCAGAAACAAGGAGCTTCTACTGTGGCTCAGTGGTAATGAACTGGACTAGCATCCGTGAGGATGTGGGGTCCATCCCTGGCCTTGCCCAGTGGGTTAAGAATCTGGTGTTGCTACGAACTGCAGTGTAGGTCATAGATGTGGCTCAGATCTTGCATTGCTGTGGTGTAGGCTGGCAGCTACAGCTCCAGTTTGACCCTAGCCTGGAACTTCCATATGCCACAGGTGTGGCCCTAAAAAGACAACAACAACAACAAAAAATCAGAAACAAGACGAGACTGGCCACTGTCATCACTTCTATTCAATTTTGTTCCGGATCCAAGCCAGTGAAATAAGCCAGGAAAAAGGATAAAAGGCATACAATCTGAAAAGAAGGAGTTGTATTCTACATGTAGGTGACAAAATGACTATGAGTAAAATCTCAAAGAATTTATGAAAAGATTACAAAAACTAATAAGTAAATTTAGCAGAATTTTAAGATATAGGGTCAATAGATAAAATTCAATTATACTTTTGCATATTAGCAACAAACAATTGGAAATTAAAGATCAGTCCTATTTATAGTAGTATGAAAATTATGCAGCAAATATGTATGGGATCTGTATGTTGAAAACTATAAAACACTGATAAATAAAATCAAAGGAGAGCTAAGTAGAGTGCTCATGGATTTGAAGTCCGGATATTCTTAGGGGTGTCAGTTCTTTCCAATATGAACTGTAGATTCAATGCAATACCAATCAAATCCAAGTGGGGGACTTTAACACCCCACTTACAGCAATGGACAGGTCATCCAGACAGAAAATCAATAAGGAAACACAGCCCTAAATGAAGCATTAGATGAGATGGACTTAATAGATATTTATAGACATTGCATCCAAAAGCAACAGAATACACATTCTTCTCAAGTGTGCGCGGAACATGCTCTAAGATTGATCACATCCTGGGCTACAAATCAAGCCTCAGTAACTTTAAGAAAATTGAAATCGTATCAAGCATCTTCTCTGACCACGATGCTATACGACTGTAAATCAACAACAAGAAAAAAATGCCAATCAAATCCAGCATGATTTTTTTTTTTTTGGCAGAAGTTGTTAAGCTGATTCTAAAATTTCCTATGATGGAAATGCAAATGAAATAAAATATAACAGTTTTTTGGGGGAGCTGTGCCCGTAGCCCACAGAAGTTCCTGGGCCAGGGATTACACCCAAGCCACAGCAGTGACAATGTCGAGTCCTTAATTGCTAGGTCACCAGAGAAAGCCATAACAATTTTGAAAAAGAAGAATCAAACTGAAGCATTCACTATGCCTGATTTCAGATTTATCGTAAAACTATCTCAATTAAGATAGTATAGTATTGATGAAGGAATAGACACAGAGATCAATGCAAGAGAATAGAGTCTGGAAATAGATATGCATATATATATGTGTCATTTTCAAAGACAATTGATGTTCAACCAAGATGCAAGTGTAATTCAATGGAAAAAAGGTAAGGAAAATTAAATATCCATATTGAAGAAAATCAACTTCTACCCATACCTCATACCACAGTAAAAAATTACTCAAAATAGATCATATGCTTAAATATAACATCTAAAACTATAAAAGTTTGGGAGTTCCTGCTGTGGCACAGCGGTTAACAAACCTGACTAGGAATCACGAGGTTGCAGGTTCGATTCCCTGGCCTTGCTTAGTGGGTTAATGATCCAGCGTTGCCATGATGTAGGTTGCAGACGCGCACATTGCTGTGGCTGTGGAGCAGGCTGACAGCTGTAGCTCTGATTCAACCCCTAGCCTGGGAGCCTCCGTATGCTGCGGGTGTGGCCCTAAAAAAAGAAAAAAAAATATAAAAGTTCTAGAGGAAAACATAGGAGGAAATAATTTTTGTGTATTAGGCATAGATTACTTAGATATGACACTAAAAGCACAAATTGTAGAAGAAAAATACAGAGATTCCCCCCACCAGTCGCATTCTCTCACATACCTCTTTATTTCCCTGATAGCACATAACAGTACATGAAAGTGTATTTTATGATTTATTGATTATTACCTGTCAGAATAAACAACATGAACTTAACAAGAAATTAACAATTTTTGAGAGCCATTTTAGATTCACAGCAAAATTGAAGAAACTACAGAATTCCCAGATACCTTTTGTATTCATTCTTTCACTAAGTAATTTGCATTTAAGATTCTTCCATGTCTTTCATTGTTTGACAGCTTATTTCTTTTTAGTGCTGAGAAACATTCCATTATCCGGATACCACAGTTAATGTAACTGTTCACCTATTGAAGGATAACTTCGTAAGTTCCAAGTTTTGGCAATTATGAGTAAAGCTGCTTTCAACATCCACATGTAGCTTTTTGTGTGGACATAAGCTTTTAATTCATTTGGATAAATACCAAGGAGTGCAATTGCTGAACTCTCCAATAAGAATATATTTAGCTTTGAAAGAAATTACCAGTTGGCTTCCAAAGTGGCTGTATCATTTTGCATTTCCACCTACAGTGAATAGGAATTCCTGTTGCTCCAAGTCTTCTCCAGCATTAGGTATTGTCAGGATTCTGGATTCTAATAATTTTAATAGGTATGTAATGGAATCTCATAGTTGTATACATTTGTAGTTCCCTGGTGACACATGATGAGCATCTTTTCATGTGTTACCTGCCATGTGTATAACCTCTTTGATGCGTATAACTTCTGTTCAAATCTTAATTTTAATCATATTTTTAATCAGATTGTTCATTTTCATATTGAGTTTTCAATATTCTTTGTATATTTTGGACTCTAGTACTTTGTTGATGTGTCATTTGCAGATATTTTCTCCTAGTTTTGGGGCCTGTCTTCTCATTCTCTTGACATTATCTTTTACAGAGTAAAAGTTTTTAATTTTAGTTAATTTTTTCTTTCATGGATCAGGCCTTTGGTGGTGTATCTAAAAAGTCATTGTGACCTACGCTGCAGCACATGGCAGTGTTTAACCCATTGAGTGAGGCCAGGGATTGAACCTGCATCCTCATAGATACTAGTTGGGTTCTTAACCTGTAGAGCCACAACAGGAACTCCCATTTCAAATCAATTTTTATGAAGGGTATAAGGTCTGTGTTTTGACTTTTTTTTTTTTGCATGTGGATATCCAATTGTTTCAGCACTGTTTGTTGAAAAGACTATATTTGCTCCATTGCACTGTCTTTGCTTCTTTGTCAGAGATCAGTTGACTGTATTATATGGATCTATTTCTGGGCTATTTTGTTCCATTGATCTATTAATCTATTCTTTCATTAACACCATGCTGTCTTGGTTACTGCAGGTTCATGGTAAGTCTTGAAGTCAGATAGTGAGTCCTTTAATACTGAATTGGCTATTTTGAATCTTTTGCCTCTCTATAAACTTTAAAATCAGCTTGTTGATATCCACAAAATAACTTGAGATCTTAATTGAGATTGTGTTGATTCTATAGCTCAAGTTGGGAAGCACTGACACCTTGATGATACTGAACCTTCATACCCCATGAACATTTATTCAGTTCTTTGATTTATTTCATCATTGTACATATTTTATGAGATTTATATCTCGGCATTTCATTTTAGTATAAGTGGTAATACGTTTTTAATTTCATTTCACTTGTTCATTGCTAAGTTGCCTTGTTCATTGCTGCTATGTAGGAAAGCGACTGACTTTCATATTTTATTTTTGTATGCTGCAACCTTGCTATAGTATAATAATGACTTGTTAGTTTCAGGAGTCTTTTGAATTTTCTGCATTGACGGTTCTGTCATCTGCAAACTAATACAGTTTTACTTGCTTCCCAATCTGTGTGCCTTTTATTTACTTTTCTTGTCTCACTGAATTAGTTAAAACTTCCAATAATATGTCAAAAGCAGTGATGGGAAGGGACATCCTTACCTTGTTCCTAATATTAGGGGGAAAGCTTTAAGGTTTTCATTATTAAGTTTGATGTTAGTGATAGGTTTTTCTGTAGATGTTCTTTAAAAAACTGAGGGAGTTCCCCTCTGTTCTTAATTTGCTGAGAGTTTTTAATCTTAAATAGTGTTGGATTTTGTGAAATGCTTTGTCTTTATCTGTTGATATGATCATGTGATTTTTCTTCTTTAGCCTATTGATGCAATGAATTACATTAACTGATGTTCAAATATTGAACCATCTTTGCATACCTGGGATAAGTCCCATTTGGTTGTGATGTACCATATTCTTTTTATACACTGTTGGGTTTGATTTGCTAATATTTCATCAAAGGTTTTTGTATCTATGTTCGTGAGAGATACTGATCTGTAGTTTTCTTGAATGTCTTTTTCGGGTTTTGGTGTTGGGGTAATGCTGGCTTCATAGAAGTGAGTTAGGAAGTATGTCCTCTGCTTTTACCTTGTGAAAGAGATTGTAGACAATTGGTAAAATTTCTTCTTTAAATGATTAGTAGAATTCACCAGTGATGCCATGTGAGTTTAATGCTTTCTGTTTTGGAAAGTAATTAATTATTGATTTACTTTCCTTAATAGATATAGGCTTATTCAGATTGTCTACCTCTTTTGTGTGAGTTTTGGCAAATTGTGTCAGTCAAGGAATTGGTTAATATCATCTAGGTTATCAAATCTGTGGGCATAGAGAGAGGGTCATAGTATTCCTTTATTATCTTTTTGGTATCCATGAGATCTATAGCGATATCTCTTCTTCCATGTCTGATATTATTACTTTGTGTCTTCTCTCTTATTTGCTTAGATACTCTGGCTAGAGGCTTATCAATTTAATTGATTTTTTTCAAAGAACCAACTTTGTGTTTTGTTGATTTTTTTTCTCTCTTGCTTTCCTATTTTCAGTTTCATTGATTTCTGTTCTAATTTTTAATTTTTTTTCCTTTTGTTCCCATTTGCTTCTTCCCATCTGAAACATCATAGCTTTCATTAAGGCTCTTATTTCTTGCTGTTTATGAACCTCCCTGCCTTTAGGTCCTCTGAAATTTTTTCATTAAGTTAGAGATCCAACTTATGAATAATTGAGAGGTCAAAGATTTGTGGGGAAAATGTAACAAAGCCTTTTCTTCCTGCAACAACAGCTACAATTGTTACTAAAGTCTACTGTTTATTGAATATTTACTCAGTGCTCTGTATTTTAAAAAATGTCTTAATCCTCAAAACATATCTATAAGGCGATTAGTATTATTTTCATGTATACACGAGGGAAGAAGGTTCCAAAGGTAAAATAACTTGCTCAAGGCTGTTTACTTTATGTAAGTGGAAGAGTTGGGTTTTAAGCTTGGATCTGGAGAGTAATAATATGTAAGAGATGTACATATAAATAAATTCACTGCAGATATATGGTTAAATAGATATTGCAATATCACAGGGATTCTGAAAACATGCTTTAGAAAATTTGAGGGTAATGTATTTTATTTACTAGAAAGTGGGATTGCTTTGTTTGATGAAGGGAAGGACCCGTTCAAAGGTAGAGAGATTTGCTGGTGGAAGAGGAATGGTGAGACAGGTTCTGCCTTAGTTTTCAGCGCTGGTCTCTGATACACACTTACCGAACTTATTGGCCCTTTTGGATGCCCATGTGTTTTGTCACTGATAAACTGTAAAAAATGAGGATTGAAATGTTGTCATGTTGTATTTCACTCAGCCTTTATTTAAAAATTTTTTTTTAAGAGTTTCGCATCATGGCTCAGCAGAAACAAATCTGACTAACATCCTTGAGGATGCAGGTTCAATCCCTGGCCTTGGGTTAAGGATCCGGTGTTGCTGTGAGCTGTGGTATAGGTTACAGACGTGGCTTAGATCTGGCGTGGCTATGGCTGTGGCGGAGGCCGGTGGCTACAGCTCCAATTTGACCCCTAGTCTGGGAAACTCCATAGGCTGCAGGTGCGGCCCTAAAGAAAAAGAAAAAAGAAAAAAAGGTATAGTTGCTTTACAATGTTCTGTCAATTTCTGCTGTACAGCAAAGTGACCCACATATATATATACACACACACACACACACACACACACACACACACACACACACACACATTCTTTTTCTCATGTGATCTTCCATCACGTTCCATCACAAGTAATTGGATAGAGTTCGCTGTACTATAGAGCAGGAGCTCATTGATCATCTATTCTAAATGTCACAGTTTGCCTCTACTAACCCTAAACCTTTAAAGATGATTTAAAAATAATTATCCTGTGCAGTGGAAATTGGCAAACTATAAATCAACTATATTTTAACAAAAAATAAATTAATTAAAAATTATCATATCCCAAGGTGTTTTATATTAAGTCTATGCCTAATACTTCTTCATTCCTTTATATTTTATTTTGGAAAATTTGACTTGACTTCCTTTAGGAGGGGGGGTTATGATCCAGCAAGCTTCTCAGCCCAGTGACGGTGCCATGAATTTAATTTCTGTAGGCTTATTAGCTCCTAAAAGCAAAGAGATTAAAGCAGGGGAGATGTGTTTAATTATTGACAGCTGAAGCTTTTTAAGATTCTTATTGGGGAAAAAATTTCCACAGGATAACAGGAGAACATATGATTTCGATATTATTTGCAATATTAAATAGTACCAATAGATGGCAACATTGTTCCATATGAATTAGAATGCTTGGTTCCTCCAAGAAGACTAAAGAAATTCAAGTTTCTGGCAAGTTGAAAATGGATTTCCTCAATAAAAATGTGAAATAGGAAAATAGGTTACTTATACATTTTAATAAGAAATAATTTTTACAGGGACAAGAATTTCACTAATTTCAATTATAGCTACATGAAACTCTTAGTACCTGCACCGTTTTTACAGTTTGGCCACTTTTAGATCTGTACGCATGAATGTGTTTATCTTGTACAAAATGATCTTGCACAAAAAGGATTTTAATCACTGTCCACAATTTCTAGGATAAAAGAGATAAAACACAACTAAAATTAAAAAGTGAAGCAAGAAAGAATGGAATGAAGTTAGAGTGATAGCCTGCCTTGTGTGGGATCACAGATACGGCCTGCAGCTTCTTGGGAGCCAGTGCTAATAGGAAAACAGGATCAGCAGCAAAATCGAGTGTCTGTAGCATAAAAACATGCAAAGTGTTAGGAGAGTTGTAATAATACTATTGGTACTTGGGCATAATAATGCTAAGGTCAGGAATTATGTCACTTGGGGATTCACGAAGAGGATGCTGCCTAATGTGATAGATACATTAAGCCCAATAATACTGGTCACATGAGTGCTTCAGACTGCGTCAACTGGTGGGCGGTACTACAGTGCTCTTCAAGGGGCTGGAGGTGGACGATGGAGAGTAACACCGTGTACCCCCAAAGTTTCTTGTTGTGTAACTCTCTGACGGTCTAGTTTAATTGAGGGATACAATTAAATTCATTAATTTGCTGTTTTAGGGCCGCACTCTTGGGCTAGGGTTGACTTGGACCTGTAGCTGCCGGTTTACACCACAGCCACAGCAACGCAGGACCTGAGCCACATCTGCGACCTACACCACAGTTCACGGCAACGCTGGATCCTTAACCCACCGAGCAAGACCAGGGATCGAACCCACGTCCTCATGGATGCTAGTCTGCTTCCTTTCCTCTGCGCCACACGGAAACTCCCAAGGGATACAATGTAGACTCCACCAATCCTCCTTACATACTATTTCTCTAACTAAGGGATATGATCAGGATGAAGGGTTGCTGTGAAGACTAAGTAACACGCTGCATGCAGGACAGTTAGCTCTGAGCCTGGAGGGAGTGAGGCCTTGCGAAAAGCCATCCATGACCAGCCTGGACCCTGCACCACCCTCAGTCAGAGGACACACAGTCCTTGCTGTGACTGACTTGCATGGTTATCCCTGTGGCTTATAGCAAAGTGATTCAGTTATATATATATATATATATATATATATATATATATACACACACACACACACACACACATTTTTTTTTCATATTCTTTTCCATTATTCATCAGAGGATATTTAGAAAAAATTTTCCTTGGAATATAGTTGACTTACAAAGTTGTGTCAGTTTCATGGAGTTCCCATCGTGGCACCATGGTTAACGAATCTGACTAGGAACGATGAGCTTGCGGGTTCGATCCCTGGCCTTGCTCAGTGGGTTAAGGATCCGGCGTTGCCGTGAGCTGTGGTGTAGGTTGCAGACGCGGCTTGGATCTGGCGTTGCTGTGGCTGTGGCGTAGGCCGGTGGCTACAGCTCCGATTCGACCCCTAGCCTGGGAACCTCCATATGCCGCGAGTGTGGCCCTAAAAAAAAAAAGGTTGTGTCAATTTCAGGTGTACAATAAAGTAAATCAATTATGCATGTAATCGATACAGTCCTTTTCAGATTCTTTCCCCGAATGGGTTATTACACAGTATTGAGTTAATTTCCCTGTGCTATACAGTAGGTCCTATTACCCATTTATTTTATATATAGGAATGTATCACAGGATATTTAATTTAGTTCCCTGTGTTATACAGTAAGATCTTGTTGTTTATCCATTCTGTATGTAATAGCTTACATCTGCTAATCCCAAACTCCACTCCATTCCTCCCCTACCCTTCTTCCCCAACCACAAGTCTGTTCTCTAGGTCGTTGAGTCTGTTTCTGTTTCACAGATAAGTTCATTTGTGTCTTATTTTAAATTCTACCTCTGAGTCATATCATGTAGTATTTCTCTTTCTCTTTCTGACTTATTTCACTTGGTCTGATAATCTCTAGGTCTATCTGTGTTGATGAAAATGGCATTCTTTCATTACGTTTTATGGCTGAGTAGTATTCCATTGTATATGTGTACCACATCTTCTTTATCCATTCATCTATTGATGGATACCTAAGTTATTTCCATGTCTTGGCTAATGTGAATAGTGCTGCAGTGAACACAGGGGGCCATGTATCTTTTCAAATTATGACTTTCTCTGGATATATGTCCAGGAGTGGGATTATAGGATCATGTGGTAGCTCTATTTTTAGTTTTTTGAGGAACCTCTATACTGTTTCCCACAATGGCTGCACCAATTTACATTCCCCGTGTGGTGTGTTAGATGCAGCCGTGTAGTTTTCAAAAGTCGTTTGAACTAGGAGAACTTCGACATCCCTTTCTGGAAGGATTCCCTGCAGCTTGCTGTTGGCTCACTCGCTTTGGTTCCCAACCTCTTGCTTCTCGGTGCTGTTTGTGTTTCTAAGACTTTCTCTCGACGTCTTCTCTAGCCTGGTCCTGCTCTTGCTCTGTGTGTGACGTTCCCGAGGACATCACTGCTCTAGACCCTGAAACACAAGCCAGATTCCTACCGTCCCAATCTTTCCAAAACACTACTGCCCAGATCGGGTTTCCCTCTCTTGCCAGGGTGGAAGATCAGATGACATTAGGCTTTGTGGCTTCATTCTTAGTCAACTTACTGTAATTTCTATGACTCTGTGACATACTTATAGAAATTTCAGAGCAGCTTCTGGGGCTGAGAAGCTGATTTGAGGAAATTTCTTCGGCTCTGTCCATTCACCCTGTGGTGTATTCACATCTACACTCTTTGCCTTCTTTGTATCCTCAACCGGGAGGGTCGTCGAGTCCATTCGGCCAATCACACAGATGTCCCCCTACAGACAGTCTTCCTGTGTTCTCCATTGTATTGATGGCAAATTCTGCTGAACAGAATGTTGCAATGATTTTGCATTCTGCAGCCGGAGAATATGCTAAGGGTATATTTTTGCTTATATACCAGTGTGCTTCTTTCTGCACACTGATTGGGAGAATGTGCCCTGAATTCTGTTTTGTTTCCATTAACCTTTTTCTGAGAAATTACTGACCCTGAATATTGGAATCTGCAAATGGATTCTTTTAACAACTATCCTGTCAGGATGCAACCTCTGTGTGTTCTGCGGCTTTTAGTCTGCAAATGCTTCCTCTTAATGCATCGATTACCTTAAGAAGTATTTATTTGTGTGACTTTCCCTGCATTAGGGTTTCAGGAATATTTCTGTCTCTGCTGTTTTAGGAAGCCTCCAGTTGGAAGGATTTACAGTTCGCTTATTTTTATAGCTGGCAGCAGCTATTTAAAACCTTGTCTCTCATTCCTACCTGCTTGAGATCACCCCAAATCAGTGATTCATCTGATTTCTCCACAGACTTGGTCTTCATCCTGCACACTCATTCTTAAGTAAGATATTTGTATCCTGACATATTTTTGCATGTTTCTGTCACTCTTGAGAAAATCATGCAAACTCTTTCCTAGCTCAGTGCAAAGCAGAACTGCCCCACTGCCATTTAGCCTCAAATGCGGTGAAACAGCCCCAGGATTTGGATCTCACAGTATTCACATGCGAGCCTCTTCGCTCTTCCACGCAACACTGCTGTCCATGAAACAGGAGACAGGTCAGGATTGGATATACTTCCAGAAGGCAAACCCAGTGGGTAGCCCCAGCATGCAGTCATGGGTCGTTTACTATTTTCAGGTGAGGCTGCCAGCAACTCAGGACCCTAAAGGAGCAAGCCCGTGGGGACCAGTCCCACGGGGGCTGTCCACTCCCCAGAGGGGACGTTCGGTGGACAGGTCTCAGCAGATATGCAGGGACTGGTCCTTGTACTAGCAATACCTTTACTTCTCTATTTTCCATTATGGTAAAAATGAAAACCAAACGCACAGGAAGTCTACTTATAAACGGCGCTTAGTTCTCATCAGCGAGTGCATTTCGAAAACCTTGGAATCTGGGGTGTATAGTTTCGTGTGTGTGTGAGAAACTGGGGTGGGGGCCAGGCAGGGCACAGAGAGGAAACAGGAGATGCTGCGGACACTGGAAAGGTAAAGGAATGTAATCAAAACCGAAAACCGAACGCTCCCTAAAGTCTGGCCAGAGAGCCAGCCGGGAAGCACAAGGAATCGCCTTTCAGACCGTCCCCCCCTTCTCCTGCCTCACCCCAAACTGCCGGCAGTGTTCTGACTCCTAAACCTGATGATCGGTGACAAGTGAAATCAGGCAGTCTGGTTTCTAGGTAGAAGGTTGGAATGCAGTGAAATGTCTCTGGAACATCCCCGCCTTTGTCAGAAAGCTAAGAGGAGCTGCCTCCAGATGGTACCTGGAGGGTGCACGGTAATGCTTCTGCACTCATTACCTGGACTTGCACTTGTGAGGTGGAACTTCCCTGGGAAGACAAACTCCCACTGAGCGTTAAGGTCCTGCTGGTTTTGGTTGTATGAGGTGCTAATGGGAAGCTGGGGGTCCGAAGCAGAGAGCAGATGAACAAATGGGATGTCAGGGTGGCTGTGTGTGGCAGCAGCCAGCGGGTTCTTCCAGATGGGATAACTTCCCACCCTCTCTTTATTATATGGAGCGGCGCTTTGTCAATTTCGGTGTCACTGGCTCTTTTCTATGCCAGGAGCAGCCCTGAAAGAGTATGCTAGACCCAGGGGAAAAGGCTAGAGGACCTTCTATGCCTGAAAATGAAGCTCAGAGCTCATGAGCTGGTGGAGGAAAAACAAGTTGGGGTGAGGCAGAGGGGCAGTGAACGAAGGGAACAAGAGAAGAAAAGGGGAACAAATATCGTCTTACAAAGATATAAGCAGTATTGACAACAGTGTGGAAGGGAAGAGAAATTGAAGAAAAATCATCAGAAGCGAGATAAGCAGGAGAGAACCAGATTCAGCCCCTTGTTGATAAGAGGTGATCCAAACAGGAGAAAACCTGGTGAATGTGATTTCTGGTCCTGGCGAGACTGAAGCTGAGGCCACGAACTGTGACTTCAAAATGATTCGGGGGGGGGGCAGTTCCCGTCGTGGCGCAGTGGTTAACGAATCCGACTAGGAACCATGAGGTTGCGGGTTCGATCCCTGCCCTTGCTCAGTGGGTTAACGATCCGGCGTTGCCGTGAGCTGTGGTGTAGGTTGCAGACGCGGCTTGGATCCTGCGTTGCTGTGGCTGCGGTGCAGGCCAGTGGCCACAGCTCCGATTAGACCCCTAGCCT
>PVHT021183661.1:7515759-7534561 GCA_004024745.2 Catagonus wagneri
TTCGATCCCTGCCCTTGCTCAGTGGGTTAACGATCCGGCGTTGCCGTGAGCTGTGGTGTAGGTTGCAGACGCGGCTTGGATCCTGCGTTGCTGTGGCTGCGGTGCAGGCCAGTGGCCACAGCTCCGATTAGACCCCTAGCCTGGGAACCTCCACATGCCGCGGGTGCGGCCATAAACCCGCGGCCATAAAATGACAAAAGGCAAAAAAAAAAAAAAAAAATGATTCAGGGGGGGACTTCCCGTCGTGGCTCAGTGGTTAGCGAATCCGACTAGAAACCATGAGGGGGCAGTGGTTGGGGACTCGAGTTCTCTGTGGCAGGCGTACCCGCTCTGCTCAGCTGAGATGAACCTGGGGTTCTGCGTGGTGACCTGTTCTCTCAGGGCTGGACTAGCTGCTGTCTGGGGAGGTAAGAAGGCACCTGAAGCTGCCTTATATAAGCAGCCCCAAATCTAAGCCTGTAAGTGCCTCAGAGTTACAGAATCGAAATGCTGAGGTCAACCAATCACAAATAGCCGACTAACAATTTTCTTATTTTGCTTCTGCACTTTCTCTAAGTCTCTCCCTGAACTCCTGTTGGTAGGGTGGTTCTAACCACCTTCAGGTTGATGCTGCTGGATTTGAATAGAGTTTTGCTCAACTCTAAAAATGTCTGTTATACCTCAGTTTATGTTTTATGCAGAGATGGTACAGGAGGTTTCCTGGCTTAGTAAAATGTTAGCTATTTTTAGTACCCATACGTGTAGTCTTTAAAACATGTACAAAAATATTTATATAGCAGATTTTGTTTTTGGCTGCACCTGAAGTGTAT
Organism: Catagonus wagneri; assembly: GCA_004024745.2. Taxonomy (NCBI): domain Eukaryota; kingdom Metazoa; phylum Chordata; class Mammalia; order Artiodactyla; family Tayassuidae; genus Catagonus; species Catagonus wagneri. The sequence continues at coordinate 7,516,569 of PVHT021183661.1, forward strand.
GGAAGTTTCCAGGCCCGGGACTGAATCCAATCTGCAGCAGCTGCGACGCACGCCATCGCTGCTGCGACGCCAGATCCTTAACTCACTGCTCTGGGCCCCCTGGATCAAACCTGCATCACCGCAAAGATAACGCCGAACCCTTAACCTGTCACACTGCAGAAACTCCCTATATAGCAGTTTTACAAGTAGAAATATTAGTTACAAAATAGTACTCACAACGGCAAATACACACACAAGCGTGACAAGTAGGAACTGCACTAAAATCTTAACAGCTTACTTTTGGAAAGTGGATTATTGCTAATTTACCTTTCCCCTCCCAATGCTTATCTGTGTTTTTATAGTGAACATTAATTACTTTTGTAATAAGAAACACATCTTGGAGTTCCTGTCGTGGCACAGTGGTTAAAGAATCCGACTAGGAACTATGAGGTTGCGGGTTTGATCCCTGGCATCGCTCAGTGGGGTAAGGATCCGACATTGCCGTGAGCTGTGGTGTAGGTTGCAGATGTGGCTTGGATATGGCGTTGCTGTGGCTGTGGTGTAGGCTGGCGGCTACAGCTTCCATTAGACCCCTAGCCTGGGAACCTCCATATGCCACGTGCCACAGGTACGGCCCTAAAAAAAAAGCAAAAAAAAGGAAACACACCTTTCTTTCTCCCTTCCTTCCTTCCTTCCTTCCTTGCTTCCTCTTAGGGCCACGCTTGCGACATATGGAGGTTCCCAGGCTAGGGGTCTAACAGGAGATGTAGCCCCCGGCCTTTGCCACAGCCACAGCAACGTGGGATCTGAGTCCTGTCTGTGACCTACACCACGGCTCATGGTAACGCCAGATCCTTAACCCTCTGAGAAAGGCCAGAGATCAAACCGACGTCCTCGTGGATGCTAGCTGGGTTCGTTAACTGCTGAGCCATGCCGGGAACTCCCACATTATTTTTTAAACAGCTGCAAGAGTCAATCCCAACAAGGTCCTTTATCAGTCCTTTTGGAAGATGGACTCGAGAAGCTCTAACATCTGTCCTTGTTCTCATCCCTCCCTGATGTAGATTCACTTTATTTAATTTAATTTTTTTTTTTTTTTGGCCATGCCCATAGTCTATGGAAATTCCTGGGCCAGGGATTGAACTCACACAGGCTAGCAGGCGACCCAGGCTGCTAGCAACCGAAGCTGCTGCATGACATTGCAGGATCCGTAACCCACTACGCCACAGGAGAACTCCTGGATTCATTTTAATCAGGAGCTTTAGGGCCACCCCACTGGTGCCTTCCGGGTCAGAGGGAGGGGCAGCTTTGCCTTCTGATAAGAGCTGGGAGAAGCCATTCCGTCCTGTGTTTTTCACCTCTGCTTTAAGAAAGGCTCTTGAAGTTTTTGACAGACGACCCGATTTGCTCACAACTGTGCTGGTTAAAGGAGCCAGACTTGCAGGCAGGCTTGGAGCAGGCATGACTTCCCACAATCTGCAATAGGCAGGTTAATTATTCGGAGGGCTGTCTCTTTGCACATGCTTTATGAATCTGTGGGCATTGCCATAAAACATGGGCTTTTAGCTGAGGCAGCCTTCTGAGGGGGGCTCAGAGGAGCAGCTGCTGTGGACTGGAAAGTGCCCCTCTCCAGCTGGGCGAACCACCTGGGGAGAGTGGGGAGCGCCTGAAAGCCAGCATTTGTCGGGGGAGCAACGCTTTCCCGGGCTCTGTTTGGAAACGGAAGACGTCCTGTTGTGTTTCCATTGCCTCTCTGCTAGAATCCAATGACTAGCATCATAGGATGTGGTCGAATCTGGGTGGTTCTAGGTGGTGACAATGGCTTTGAGGAGCAGGGAAGAGGATGGCGATGTGCCTTCCAATTAGGTTGCTGCAGTCCAACTGCAAATAAACAGTAGAAGCAAAGAAAGAGTGAAGGTAGGTGTCTGTGCTTGTGATTGGCTCTCCAGCCCAACTTAGCACTGCTCCATATTTTAAGCTGCTTTGGCACGTTTTGATTTTGGGCAGGGATTCAGTCGTGTCCGCGGTGCCAGAGGCTGGGTATGTTAATAGAGGCATCACATGCAGTGACAGACAGGCTTGTAGAAAAAGCAAGCTGTACAGAGACAGATCACATGGGAGCAGTTTCAGTGTCAAGTGCAGCACAGCTTGTTGTTTGCATCCCATAATAACATGGCTGCTCAGAGTCACATTCAGCGGTGTCCAGGTGGGGCGTGACACTCGGTGACGCTGGTGGGTGTTGGACCCAGCCCCCCAGGTAGCCTGGGAGAGGCTGTATGGGGAAGCTTCCTGGGCAGGAGGTCTGGGACTGGGGATACAGAACTCTGAGCGCTGGCATCCTGACTGTTCAAGCCTTGGGCATGACTCTGATCCTTTGTCAGAAGCTGACAGTGCGTGACAACTGAAAGTTGAAGTGCAGAGATTTTTCACTCCCTTTACTCCTCATTCTTCTGCTGGTTCCTGCCAGTTCACTTTCAAGGCTCCCAGAAGGAGCGGGAGGAGAAGAGAGCCAGGGCAGGGTTTCTCCTCTTGTATTAGTGGTTCTGTTAAAAGGTATTGTGGTGGTAGGGGAACTGATAAACACACGTTGGGTAGTCTTAGGTTTCACATGCTCCCTCTGCTTCCATTTCTTCTATGAACTATTGCTAGTACAAGTGAACCCCTTTCCCTAATGAGGGTAGACTTAAATTATATACCTGGTGGGGAAAATGTGCATCAATCTGTTTTCATGGCCAATTAGATTATGAGCAGTTTGACTACTAAATGTTATCCCACTTTGATTTTTGCTGAGGCTCTTTAAAGTTGCCCTGTGTTGATAGACTGAAAAGTCCATATAGACGTTCACTGCGTGCCTACTGTGCACCAAGACCCTGAGCAGAGACACAGGGTCACCCAGCCAGATACAGTTCTGTCTTCATGGAATTTAATTGGAAGAAGAGAAAAGGAAGCAAATAATTAGGAGACAGTGTAGTAAGTGCTCTGATGAGGCAAGTTCTGTGTGTCTCAGAGCAGGAAGCAGGAACCTTGGAGGGACCAAAGTTGTTCTGGAGGAACTGACCTCTAGGTGGAGATCTGAAGATGAGTACAGGAAGACAAAGAGGTGGGCAAAGCTGGTGTTAAGCAGAGGGACGAGTCTGAGCACCACTTCACGGTCCCTTTCTGCGCTGCATACATATATTTAGAAAGGAAAGTCTTCAGTGAGAAAGAACTTCTCTGGTAATAATCAGATGGTTATTAACAGATTGCTTATATCTTTTTTGTTAAGTTTAACTTAATGAATTTTATTTCAATTATAGGTGTACATAAATTATCACAAGTCAGTTTGATAGATTTTGTGTCCCAAAGCCACAGTGCATCCCCCAACTCCCCTAACAGATTGCTTATTTCTTTTATCGCCCTCTTATGACTGTGCCCCCTGGCCTTGGTTTTATGGCTGATTATGTCCGTCACCAAAAATCTTTGGAGGGTCTGGAAGGCTTCTGTTTTACTTTTATTACATAGATAGAGGTTTTGTAAATGAGCTTGTTGAATGGTGAGTCAAAGCATAAGTGGGTTCAGAGCACACTGGAAATCAAGTCTATGTCCCAAAGCCAGCAGGGAAGGTAGTCAATCTTAACGTGTGATCTTGAATTGCTTTAATGCTTCTTTAGTGCTTCTTGAATTGGTCAGTGGCACAGGTGGAACTTTCCTACAGGTTCTGATTCTTGGTCACTCTCCTTAGAGCTGCTGTCCTTCTTTCTCTGAGGCTGACTGGGCTTAGGCTTGGATGGGCCCATTGGCCTATGCCCTCAAATATCTTATTTTAGCTGCGTGACAGTTGTTATGATTGCAGGCATGTGGAGACATCTCATTCAGCAAAGATTTCAGTTCCACATATTGCAACACATTGGAGAGCTTCCTATGCCTTAGGTTCTGTGATATGTGCTGACAGCACAAGAATGAATAAGACAGGACCTCTGCCATTAGTTCTTAGCAAGTATTACACGCCACGTTTCAGCTGAGCTAGAGATGGTGGGGGTGGTGTGGAGCAGGGGGATGGGAAGTCCCAGCATCAAGATTTTAGGCAGCAATTCTCCATGACATCGAAAGGGAATGTGGTCTTGATTCAGGAGCTTTTAAGAGAATTTCCTCAGGAAACAGGACCTGGTCCCTTAGGAGATTGTAGACTTTTTACCAATTTCATTTCTTGATAGTGGGTGTGAGCTATTCATCTTCATTCAGACAGAGTTCTCTCTGGGTCCTGGACTGGGTGGGGATGAGGTCATTGGGAAGAATCATACCCGCCAGACTGTAGACTGGTTCTCTCGGAGGCTTGAAAGAGTCGATGTCCCTCTGTGATATTGTGATATGATAAGAAATATGCATTTGGTCTTTGTCCTCAGATCCTGGCGCAGAGCTCCCTGAATGATATTCCCTGAATATCCCTGAATGATATTCATTCCCTGAATGATATTCCCTGAATGATAGAGATGGTAGGAGCATCTTTTGCTGTAATATTTGGTCTTAGGTTATGACACAAGAGCTCCTAAGACCCTTGGAATCTCTAGGGTGATAAATGAGGTTACTGGTGGCCTGGGGTGGGGTGGGGGTGGGGCACCTAGTACTGTCAGGATGGAGGGCTGGTTGCCAGAAAGGCCAGGTCACGGAGTTCCTGTTGTAGCTCAGTTGTAATGAACTTGACTAGTATCCATCAGGATGAGGTTTCGATCCCTGGCCTTGCTCAGTGGGTTAATTATCTGGCATTGCCTTGAGCTGTGGTGCAGGTCGCACGTGCAGCTCGGATCCTGCGTTGCTGTGGCTGTGGTGTAGGCCAGCAACTACAGTGCCAGTTCAACCCCTATTCTGCAGGTGCGGACCTGAAAAGAAGAAAGAAAGGCAGAAAGATCAGGGCATGATTTGAGGGTTGGAGCTTTCATTCTCATCCCCTGACCTCTAGGAATGATGAGACTGGTTAACCGTCAGTGGCTGATGATTTAATGATGCTTACCTAATGAACCCTCCATAAAAACTCCTAGAAGACAGTTTGGAGAGCTTCTGGGTCAGCGAACACATTAAGGTGCTGCGGGGGTAGCAGCCCGGAAAGGGCGGGGAAGCTCCGGGTGCCCCACCCCAAACCTTGCCCTATGCATCTCCTCTGTTTGGCTCTCTCTGTTGTATTTTTGATTTATTTTTAATTTTTTAAAATTATTTTTATTTTTGCTTTTCAGGGCCACACCCACAGCGTATGGAAGTTCCCAGGCTAGGGGTCAAATTGGAGCTTCAGCTTGGGCCTGCACCACAGCTATAACAACCGTGGATCCGAGCTGCGTCTGCAGCCTACACCACCGCTCGTGGAAAGACCCGATCCTGGACCCACTGAGTGGGGCCAGGGATTGAACCGTGTTCTCATGTATACTAGTTGGGTGTGTTACCTGCTGAGCTGCAATGGGAACTCCTGAGTTGTATTTTTTATAATAAACCAGTAAGAGTGAGTAAACTTTTCCTGAATACTGTGAGTTATTCTACCGAACCATCAAACCTGAGGAGGGGGTCATGGGAACCTGGATTTGTAGGTGGTGAGTCCGAAGTACAAGAGGCCCTGGACTTGTGACTTGGTGTGTGAAGTGGGGGCAGTCTTGTGGGACTGAGCTTGCAACCTGTGGGATCTCTGCTAACTCTGGTTAGTTAGCGTCAGAGTTGAATTGCAGATACTCAGTTCTGAAGAGTTGGAAAACTGGTTGGTGTGGGGGGGGAACCCTATGTATTTGGTGTCAGAAGTTTTGTGAATAAAAAGGGTTTAGAACCTCCCAAAAGAATACCCAGATAAGGCTATAATATCACTTTCAAGCAGAAATATTTTTTTAAAAAGATCTCATTTTTTTGGGGTCTCTTACTTTGAATTTTGTGATTTTGGGGAAACAATTTAGGTTAATTTTTTTTTTTTTTTAAATGGCTGCACCTGTGGCACATGGAAGTTCCTGGGCCAGGGGATGAATCCGAGCCAGGGCTGTGACTTACACTGCGGCTGTGGCAGTGCTGGATCCTTTAACCCACTGCACCGGGCTAGGGGTTGAACTTGTACCTCCACTGGGACCTGAGCTGCTGCAGCTGGAATCCACACCCAGTGCACCACAGCAGGAATGCGTAGGCTAATCTTTATCTTTACATTTTTTTACAGAAAAAGGGACTTGGACACAAGATAATTCTGAAAATATATAAAAGATTAGTAAAATAAGCTGTCTAGCAATTCTAGGAGCACAGAAACTTGAAATGCTAATTAAAAATAATACTTTTTGTAAGAATGTAAGAACAGGCCTCCTGCATAAAAGTCATGCTATATATATATATATTTGTTGTTAAAACATTCTAGTGCCAACTTTTAGCTAAAGGAGACTTGAGATAACTAGTGCTGATTTCCAAGCTACAAATCACCTATGTGTTTTATACAAAGAGATAAATTAACAATGACATAAATCTAATGGGCTGTTTATTTCCAGGAGTAGTGAAAGCTAGAAAACCATGGCAACCAATGTAGTGAGAGATGAACAGTGAAAAGGACTTATACTCTGGGCAAAAATGAATTGAAAAAAAAAATGGTGTGGAAAGTCTTGAAACACTCACTAACAGTTCTAGGCAATTTAAGTTTTCTTTTTTCATTCTGATGGAGGAGTTACATCGCAGCAGGAGTGGTAGTTAGAGTGAAGGGTTATTTGTTGCTTACAACTCCTATTTTATAATTCTAAGCTCAGTGTCAGAGGCCCAGTTAAAAGCTCATGGACATGTTTTTTTTCTTTTTCTTTTCTTTTTTTAGGACCACACCCCCGCATATGGACGTTCCCAGGCTGGGGGTCGAATCAGAGCTGTAGCTGCTTGCCTATGCCACAGCAATGCGGGATCTGAGCCGCATCTGCAACCTACGTCACAGCTCACGGCAACACCGGATCCTTAACCCACTGAGGGAGGCCAGGGATAGAACCCGCAACCTCATGGTTCCTAGTAGGATTCGTTTCTGCTGCACCATGATGGGAACTCCCTCATAGAAATGTTTTATAGTAAAGGTAGTGATAATAATAGCATGTCAACAACTCACAAAGAACTCAATATGTGCCACTGACATTAAGCTCTAAGATTCTCTCCTTATTCAAGTCATCTCTTAGGATCTGCAAGAATTCCAGGACACCATGAGAAATGTTACTGTGTCAGTCCACTTACTGGTAAAAAACTTAGCTGCCTAAGTTGATTTGTGGATGATGACATTACTTATTTGCTACTAATGTATATTCTCAGCCATTTATAAACCAATTGATGCTTAATCAACCAGAGCAAACTACATCTTTTTGTTCAACAAATAATGGTGCAAACTTTCTGATTCAAAACAGGATGGTAATAGGACAAGTTTAAACATCTCAACATGGGCTCTTTTTATTGAAATTCAGTCACTTTTCTTGGATCATTGCATGCTTTGGTTAATTTATAGATTTCTGAAAAATTTAACTTTGACTTTTTTCTTTTTTTTGTGTGCTGCTGTTCTGGTTGCTTTTATGGATTTTTGGAGGCTCTTTACTGAACTGAGCTCAAGTTCGCTCACTTGCTCCATGTGTGCAGCAAAGCCAGTCTACTGACATGGGGGTGTGGTGAAGGAAAGCTCAGTGTTTATTTGTAGAGCACTACATGAGGAGAATGGGCTGTTAATGTTCAGAAGACTAGAACTCCCTGATAGCTTTCAGGCAGAGATTTTTAAAGGCAACATTAGAGGTATGATCATTGGAAGTGTGATCAGGTCATGAACACTCTTGTGACTGGTTGGTGATAAAGTAAAAGGGTGATGTCTTGGGAATTTTAAATTAATCATCTTCTGGTTCCCACCAGTCTGGCGTCTATGTGCTTGTGGTCAACAAGCAGTCAACATTCTCCACTGGGTTTTTGTTTCTGGAAAATGACTCAAAGATATGCATTAGATTGTTACCTACATCCCTGGAGGAGGAACTAGGAGTCTTGTGACTCTGTTTTTACCACTGAACTGTTGCTCCTTTTCTGGCTTGACTGCTTTTCCTCTGTTTTTTCATTTTCTCCTGTCACTAATCATTAGCTATTTGAATCTGCTCTTTGAAACTTGAGGAGGGCCTAGGAGACTAAAGTTTTTTGCTTTTTTTTTTTGTTGTTTGTTTTTTTAAACGAACAAGAAGCAGGAGGCATGGAGGGGTTTGTACCCAGGAAGGCCCCACAAAGTCCTGCTGGTTTCAGTTCTTACTCCACCACTCTGGAGTGCTTCTTTCCAGTCTCTTCCTTTTTTACTTTGTTTTACCTTTTACTTTGTTTATCAGCATTAAATGTACATGAAATTAAACTGGCTCCCGTGTACCCCCATAGCTCTGTTACATGGGACCGCGATCCTGAGTGGCTGCCTGGAGTGGATGGCCTACAGCAGTGAGTGTCTGAGCACCCACTGTTTCCACTGGAACTCTTCTTAACCTGGAGACGAGCAAACAGTTAAAACGTGGAGGGAGAGCAAAGGGAACACCACTAGCCAACAGCGTGATCATGTGCAGAGAGAGTGTCTGGATAAGAGTTGAATGTGGTAGCTTATATTTGTGACATTTCAAAAACTCCATTGCTACAGCTCACTTTTGTTTCATTTCACAGTAGAAAAATATATCAGACTGGTAAAGTTCTTGCCCAGACTTTCATTTTTAATGTACATTTGGATGCTTGCGCTTAGTGACAGATGTGACAGATGACACATTTACGCTTCTCAGGTTTTCCCCCAGGGACTGCTCTCCCCTTTGCTCTCCTTGTCGCTGACAGTGCCCGAGGCTCAACCACTGACCATTTGTTTCCGCATTCTTCTCTTTGAGACCAGAGCCCAGAGTAGTGGATTCAGACAGTATCCTGTGAGCTGGGAAATACTTGCACAGACAACTAATATTTGCATTTATTCACCTCAGAGGATCAAATGAGAGGCTCTAGACTGAAGGATAGTAGTTGTGTAAGAAGCAAATTAGGGAGTTACTTCTGACCACCAAAGCTTGATCCTCTGTTTTCCTTCTTCCCTGGTGGAGTTTTCTCCTGACACGTTTCTCCTGCCTTGGATCACCATTTCATTTCCTTATTGGAATTTGTTTACATGTCTCCTTAGTCCAGTGGTTCTCAACCAGGGGAAGTTTTGTCCCCCAAGGGGCATATGATAATATTTGGAAATACTTTTGGTTGGCACAGCTGGGGTGAGAGATGCTGCTGGCATCCAGTGAGTAGAGGCTGTGGGTGTTACCAGATCCTACAATGCACAGGGCTGTTCTCCATAACGAAGAACCATCCCTCCCTATGAAACCAACAATGCTGGTGACTTGAACCCAGCCAGAAGTCAGAGAGGCACTTGAACCCACTTTTTTTTTTTTTTAAATTAGAATCACTCACCTGGTGTCTGGACTTACTGAAGTTCAGGTTCTTTGTGTCTCAGCACAGAAGGAATGCAGCAAGAGATAAAGTGATAGGCAAGAAATAGATTTATTAAGATAGGATGCTTATGAGAGGTACAAGCGGGCAGGCAAAGAAGCACTTCTGGGTTCTGGCTGGGTTCAAGTCATAAGCGTTGTGAGTTTCAGCTGTGTGTTAATAATTCTGAGTTTGTGGAGTTCCCGTCATGGCTCAGTGGTTAACAAATCCGACTAGGAACCATGAGGTTGTAGGTTCGATCCCTGGCCTTGCTCAGTGGGTTAAGGATCTGGCGTTGCCGTGAGCTGTGGTGTAGGTTGCAGACGCGGCTCGGATTCCGCGTTGCTGTGGCTGTGGCGAAGGCCGGCAGCTACAGCTCCTGTTAGACCCCTAGCCTGGGAACCTCCATATGCCGCGGTTGCGGCCCTAGATAAGGCAAAAAGACAAAAAAAAAATCTGAGTTTGAGAAATCCTGCTCTCATCCATGAGATTTGAGGACAGGGAGCCTGTAGCTCAGTATGTGATACATAATGAATGGTAAACATAACAGTTGGTTAAAGAACAGAGCCTGTCATTGCTTATCATTTTTTTTTTTGCAGTTGTAACCAGTGGTTTGAGGGCTTGAAATTAGGTATTTGATTTTTTTTTCTTTTCTTGGTTAGTTACTGAACAGGAAAATCCAGAAAGATCAACTGCTCTATTTATTCCTATGAATAAACATAAAAAATACATGAAAAAAAAAAAAGCCAACCTGAGGGGCACTAGAGGCAAGCCAGAAAACGAAATCCACATAACATTAGAAAGGCGTCATTCAATCTTGCCTCAGCTGATGGGGCTGGTGGTCCTCGCTCATCGGAGCAGGCACGGTCTTTTCTCTGAGTTTGTCTTACTCTTCAGCGTGGCTTCGGGATGTGGGCTTGATTTACGGCTCTCCGCTGTGCACAGTTGCAAGACACACAGTGGTGGAGGGACGGGAAGGAAGCTGTAAGCAGAAGAGACACTTTCTACATCCCGCTTGTTCCTGTGTGAGAAGACACCACGCTCTTGCTGCTTTGAGAGAGAAGATAAAGAGCGTGGAGGACGAGACAGCTCGGTTCCCCGGATCCCTCGGCCTCGCCCTGTGCTAGGCGGCTCCGTGCAGGCAAAGGGCAGCAGCCGGGCTGTGTGTTTCGGCTATGGCCTCAGCTGAGCAAGTGAGCACAGGCCTGCTAACACGCCCTGCGTCCTCCATCTCTCAGTGTCCTGCTGGGTGTGCATGTACAAAGGAAAAGTGCAGAACTCCGAAATGTTTGCTGAAGGGACTTGCGTGTAAAGAAATTAATGCATAAATGATTTAGGAAGAGATGTGGCCTTTTTAGAGCCGTCCAATCGATTCCGGTGGGTGGAGCATGTGGTCTTTGCCAGGACCTTTGCTAAATACTGTTTTCATTTAATCCTCATATCATTCCTGCGAGTTAAGAATGTTTATCTTTTCACAGATGGAAAAAACTGAGGTCCAGAGAGGTCAGCTAGCTTGCCTGAGATGTCGGACCTCGTGCGGAGGTTCGGCTTAGAGCCCGCGTGTACCTGCGTGGCTTCAAGGGCAGGGCTTCCGCTCCCCCGAAACCTGAGAAAGCGAGATGGTGGAGGAGGTAGAAGTGAGTCCGGGGCTGCTTCAGCAAGTGTTTGATAAAGCTTCCCAGGAACTGCTGGTGGCATCAAGTGAGCTGTGGCCCCAGGCGGTGGTCGCTTCTGTCCCATAGCCCGGGGCTGGGTTTCTCTGCTCCCAAGCCTCACCCGCCATCCGGAATAAACCAGCAGCATGGGAACCTTTGTCTCAGGCTCTACTGCTGGGAAAACCCGCTAAGACAGTAGGCCTCTGGAAATGTTAGCTTTTGTTAATATTGTAAAATAAGATAATTTTATATTTCTCTGGTGAGGCATATGTTACAGGAAATTCAGTTGCCTGAGTATTTCTGAGACTTTTTAGAAATCCTCGGGTGGCCCAGCTTTCGTTATTTCTGCTCCTCCTCACGCCTTCTCTACATCACTGCTCTGTGCCTCTCCGGCCTTTTGGGGGTTGACTTCTGCCCAAACTATGAACACACAGGCTCCCCCAACACCCTACCAGGTTCCGTTAACCAGGGCTTTGGAGGTAACAGAGATGCTTATTAAAAGACCCATGGGATACTGTGACTTCACTCAGTAAGGATATTTCCCTTTTGTCTTGGAAAAGAGAATTAACAATCTCTGGCTATTAAGGAAATGATACTAAAATCTGTGTGTCCTTTCCCAGAAGATCCATCATGCATATTTTAATAAGGGATGAGAACAATTAACAGTTTCTGGAGGCAAAGGAGACGGTTGATTTATTTTCCCCGTTTGAGAGGGTAGCTTGAGAGACCAGGCTTTTGTTCTCATTGTCGCGTGAGTAACCTCAGATCCATCCTCAACATGCCTATCACTCTCCTGGGCTTCTGTGCTGACTGCATCATGTCCTGAGAGGCTGACTGGAACCGTGTTATAACCGCCCTTTCCGTCTACACTTTCCACCAGAGTTGCCCTCCGAAAGCAAAAATGGTTATTGCATTCTGGGGCTTAAAGCCTCTCAGTGGGTCCTTACCGTCCACACGTTGACTGGTCTCTCCATGGACCCCTGGGTCCCTTATGATCCTGTGTCTGCCTACTTCCCACCATGTCTTTCTCCACTTCTGCTCCTTACCCTGCACCTAGGCCTCAGGCTCTCAGAGTCAGCATCACTTGTGAGCTTCTCAGAAATGCAGATTTGTGGGCCTATTTCAGACCTGTTCCTCTGGGGCGAGGACATTAATGAACTCTCCAGGTGACTCGGCAGGTGAACCACCCACCTGCGCAAAGCAGAACTGGCCTTGACCCTCCCCAAGGTAACTGGAAGTTCCTACCGTCCTTCAGGAGTCAGGTTATCATCACCTCTTCCACAAGGCCTGCTCTGCCTTTACCCAGCAGCATCTACCGCTCCCCTTTTGGTGCCGCTGTGCCGCCTCCACTGTGAAGTGCAATATGCTGTTTTGCAATGATTGCAGTTTACTTGTCCATTTCCCTGACTAGACTGTGAGATGCTTGAGAGAACAGAAACTCTCTAAAGGCTCGCCTTAACTTTGATCCTCTGTCTGTCTCTATATACCACTCCCCCAAAGACACAGACACACAGAGACACACAGACACACACACTGCAGCTTCCATGAAGAAGACCACAGGATGGAATATACAGAGCCACTGTTTAAAGTTCACCGGCCATTTCTACCACCTGGAATCTCTCCCTTGGTCCCACCATGAGCTGGTAAGGCCAGTTTTGCTCCGGATTTCCAAAGCAAAGATCTATACCCTTAGGTCTTGAGACAAGGGGGCTTATTGTCAGAAAATGGCAACTCTAGATAAGTGATTCCCTGTTTGTCTAGGCCCTGGATTCGCTTTTTAAAATCGATTAGTTGAGGCTGTAGTTGATTATGTTTTCTCTTCAATCTTAGGATTCCAAAGACTCTTAGTAAAACTTAAGTTACTTAAGGAAAGCTTGGAGTTGCCTGTTTATGGGCCCTAGTCTGATTAGTCTAGGAGCAGACCCTTGATTCTCTTCTCTGTGCTCTAAGAGTTAGCCTCGGCCTAGAGACAGTTCTGCTGGGGACTGGGAAAAGGGGGGTCCAAGAAGAGCCAGGGCAGGTGGGGGGAGCAAAGGCCCTGCCTTCCTCTCACAATGTCTCTGCTGCTATAAAGAGCTTGGGTAGTGGCTTCCAGGGTGGCAAACTGGAGGGAGGTCTGCTGTGTCTCTCTGGAGAGACAGATATGTCTCAGATGTGTGGCAAGACTTCCCAGTTGGCTAGTGGGTCAGTTCTCATTCTGTTTCCTTTACCTAGATAGCTCCAGTGGCTAAGACAGTGCCCGATGTACAGAAAATCTGAAAGAAATCACGGCTAAACTTTGACAATTCTGAATACCATGTTTTGTGGGTACAACAGTACGTAAATCCATTTACCATTTTTCCTGCAGTTTGGATTAGATCCTAGACTTTTTTGAAAAATCTTAATATAAAAAGAAGAGAAGCAAGCCGCCTGCAGCTGCATCACAGTTTTTCTCCAGGCCAGAAGCCTTCCTATAAACCATTTGATGAAGTAGCAGATGGCAAAGTTACAACCTTTGTGCCTCTAAGACTTAATAGAAACCACAATCAACTACAGTAATGGACTGTCTTATAACCCGAATTGATGCTTTTATTGTGCTCTGATGGGCTTGTCACTTGTTCTGCCTCTTTGTTAATTATGACAAAATCCCCATACGTATACATTTTGAACAATAAATCTTTGGCCAATATCCTTTAGATATAATTTGTGTAACTGAATACCCTCTTTTGAGTATTGCTTTAAGAATTGAAAAGAAGGAAAGAGATGGCACTGACAAATCTATGGCATTTCTGAAAAAGCGTGAATTGGATTATAATAGGCTGCAATGAGAGAGCGAGAATGTGCTGGAATACTTGATATTCAGCAGAGTTCATCTGGGTCCTGACAGTCAGGAATTCTGGGCTATGAACCCTCTTCAGTAAAACTCTGAATTTATGCCCATAATAGGCCGATTAAGGCTTGATGTGATTATTGTCGTATCAGCGGAGGGATGTCATCATCACCTCATCTTCTTCAGGCTGCTCTACAGACCCCCAGAGCCACCTATTCCATTTCTGTGGGACAGTGCCTGGATGTGGGTCCTGCACACGCAAGGTGAGCGAATGAGAGCCCCCCTGGTGGAAGGTTCCCGAGAGTAATAGGAAAGCTTGCCTTTTGTCAGGTATTATAATCAGGAGGATGAAAATTTCATCTTCCTCTGTAACAGCGTTTTTGCTTCTCCTTCCGAGACGCTGCAATTATAGGCCGGGATGGAGGATGAGGACATGAACGATGGAGGTGCCCGGCATTAGCACAACACTCCATTCATCTCTGCTGAAGGGCAGAGTGGAACCCTCAGAACAGCCCTGGGGAGGGGGAAAGGGAGCGGAGTGCGGGCTGCTCGGGGCTGTGATTTAGCACCTCGGGAGGGGATCGGAGCGCCTCCACGTTAGAAGGGGCACATTTTTTGAACGTTAACATCTGTAATGGTGTTTGTAGTGTGACCATTGTGTGGGATTGATTCGTCACATGACTGACATGTGGCTATTTTCCAGGTGGGCGTTTGATTTCACATATGTGTGCTCTCTGTTGGGGGGCTGTCTACGCCCCTAACTTTGCGTAGAAGCTGTTTTCAGACTCATCATTCCTATTTATTACAGGTACCCTGTTCCCTCCTTTAATTGTAACATGAGTACATCACATCATTGGTTTGAGGGTTGAAGAGAAAGGCTGTGAACCTGATTTGTGTTGTTTCTCAGTCAATGCAGGATATTCTAAAGAACAGAGGACTGAAGACCTCACGTTTATTCAAGTCAATAAATGTGAAAGCTTTAACTTTGTAAAGAGTCAAGGCAATTCAGTTTCAACTATGTCCCAGGTCGGGGACAGTGAGATGAAATAGTACCCGGTTTCCTGGGAGAGGCTGGTATGTTTTCTGTGCCCCTGGTCAGGGCTTCCTTGGGTTCAGGTGGTCCTAGGGAGCAGTAAGAAATCAAGAAGCCCCAGAGTCTTGGTCAGCACTGTAAGGCAGGGGATGTGGCCATGATGGTGGGCAGAAAGAAGAGCTGTGACTAGGGGTCTACCAGATGGCCCGGGGCAGACCCCAAGTCCACAGCCCCCCAGAACAGGGCCAAGGACACCACCTTGAAATCTGGAGCTACTGCTCTACTTCCTGTCCCTGCCACACTGGACCTGGGCTGTACCTGGAAGGGGACAGGAAGGCAAACTCAGGGGAACAAGGCAGGGGCTGACCTCCTGTGAAGTTTTTTTTTTTTTTTTGCTGAAAGGCTCTGTTGGGGAAAAATGCCCTGGAAATAGGAAGAAGGGGCTACTCTGACCAACTGACCATGGATTAAAGAAGTCTGTGCCAGTGCAGGCAGCCCGGGATGGGCAGGGGTGGAAAACTGCTGAGGGTGAATTCCCCACCCCGCTGAGAAGGACAGGGCGTGTCCGCAGACTGTGAGGGTGGCCCACTGGCTGTCGCTGTACCTCGAGTGGGCTGGCACAACTGAGACCCAGATCTGTCTCGATTCCTGGGCTCCTCAGTTATGCAGAGGCACCCCAACCTGACTGGGGTGTCTTTCTGTCTTCTGGGTCCAGCTCAGGAGATTGTAGTAGTTACCTAACAGGTGATTTTGGGGTGGGGGACTTACTTGTCTCACAGACTTAATGACTGCCGGCTTAATTCTCTTATTTTGGTTTCTTTGAGCTGAGAGGGTTAAAAGGGTGAGAAAGCTCAGCATGGCAGCACGTGGAAGGTAAATTAGGGCTAGAAAAAGCCTCATTCTCTGTTTCCGAGAAGTCCTCTTTCCTTTCTGTTGTCTGCTGAGACCCAGAAGCTGCTCTTTTTGGTGGGCATGGAACCCTTTGTTTCTTTTGATTTCTGTGCTGTGACTCAGGGCTGGTTGGAGCTGAAACCTGACATGAAGCCACAACAGGCTGAGTCACATATGCCGTATCTTAGGCTTCCCCGATTGTACCTTGTTTGGAGAGAATTATAACTGAAAGGGAAACATATTCCCTCTGGCCAGAAACTTGGCTTAGAAATGCTTATTTGGAGAAGCTCTTTTCTGTTTGTCATTTAAATAAATCCACTGATATAAATCAATATTTGTGAGTATTAGGGAGACCAAGTAAACAAAGCCCTACATATTTATTGCAAACAGAACCACCGTTGAGGTTTCCTTGGGGGAACTAAGGAGTGGGAGTGGGGGATCATCATTTCCTGCACAGAGAAGATTAACTGTTTCATTAATTTCGATGCAAATACATTCTTCCTTCAAAATAGTGGTTCATTAAATCTTGTCAAATTTGTGCCCCTTCTTAGATAGATGAAGCATCAAGAATATTAGGTACAAATAATAGCATTGGGATTAGGTTAGCTCTCATCTCATCCCCAGATAAATCTGGATAGAATTATCAAAAAGGAGAAAAGCAGCTCCTGACCTTCGGAAACGGGCAGCGCACTTGCAGGTTAAGTGTTCGCCTGTTGGATGTAAACAGTCGCACCAAACATTGACATGTGACTGTGCTGAAATGAGAGAAAAAAACAAATGAGGGGACTTGAAACTGTTGCCTGGGCACAAACAAAAGCAAACCACAGAAATAGCAAATGTCCCCCTGTCTTTGAGTGACGTCCCCCCAGTCTGAGTGACTATCACAGTTCTCAATTCATACCTTACAGATAAGATGTATGAAGAAGCTAGTCTAGAATTACCCTTCTTTTGTGATGGTGTCCGACCTGTAGCAAAGTCGTCAGCCCTCCCCAGATCACCTACCCCTTGCCCAGCTTCTAGAGTGAATCCTTTTTCTTTCTGAGCTGCCCTACGTCCCCAAAGTGTGCGTCCTCCCTCCGCGCCATGAGCACTAAGCCCAGCTCTTTTAACTGTGGGTGTGTTCCTGGTGGTCTTTGGCTGGAGGGTGTTGATGCTATTCCCTGAGTTCTCAACAGCCAGTCCCAACATCCCTTCTTTCCTGGAAACAGAACCAAGATGTTTGGCCAGTAAATCCACTGTGTTCTCCAGGAAGGTCAGCCTTACTCTGAACCCACGATGCCTCACGATTAGTCTTTGTAAATGTTAGCTTGGGGGATGGGCATGGGAGCCAAATCCGGTCAGTGTGGCCTGGGGGGGAAATGGATTTATTGTGTTGTCTTTTACCACAAACACATATTTTTTTTTTTCATTTTTAGTGATATTTATTATTTTCTTTCTAATTTTATAAGCAGTGCATATTCATTGAAGACAACTAGAAATACACAAAAGCAGAACTTAAAAGTTAACAGTCACTCATAATCCCCATCCCCCCAGAGGTAACCATCATTAGCATTTTGATGTATTTCTTCCCAGTGTCTACGTATTTTTTTAACTGAAATATAGTTGAGCTACATCACTATGTTAGTTCCAGTTGCACAGCATAGTGATTTGGTATTTTTTTTTACCTTACAAAGTGATCACCATGATACGCCTAGTTAACATCTGTCACCATGCAGAGATATTACAATGTCATTGACTATATTCCCCACACTGTACATTTCATTCCTGTGACTCATTTATTTTGCAAGTAGAAATTTGTACCTCTTAATCTCCCCGACCTATTTTACTCATTCCCCAGCCCCCCTCCCCTCTAGCAACCAGCTGTTTATTCTCTGTATCTGAGTCTATTCTGTTTTGTTATATTTGTTCATTTGTTTTTTTCTTTACTTATTCTATTTTCATTTTTAAATTTTTTTTTTTTTTTTTTGCCTTTTGTCATTTTATGGCCGCGGGTTTATGGCCGCACCCGCGGCATGTGGAGGTTCCCAGGCTAGGGGTCTAATCGGAGCTGTGGCCACTGGCCTGCGCTGCAGCCACAGCAACGCAGGATCCGAGCCGCGTCTGCAACCTACACCACAGCTCACGGCAACGCCGGATCATTAACCCACTGAGCAAGGGCAGGGATCGAACCCGCAACCTCATGGTTCCTAGTCGGATTCGTTAACCACTGCGCCAC
>PVHT021183661.1:7544482-7555578 GCA_004024745.2 Catagonus wagneri
CCACGACGGGAACTCACCTCTTCTACTTTTTAAATTAGGGCTTTTAACCTATTAATCAATTTATTTAAAATTTTCTGCCCAATAGTTCTGATGTCTGGGGCAGAAACTAGATTTTGCATTGGCTTTTAAACTGTTCTCAGACTTGCTTATCACGATGTAAGTTTATACAGAACCATCACAAACCAGCAAGCTCAGCTAGTAAACTTTTTGGGAGTAAAATGGAAATAATGAAACAGAAGAAACATTTTGATACTCTCTTTGTTAGGATTTTATTCTCACTGGAACACTTAAATGTGTTAAATGTAATTCCACAACTCTAAATTCATAATCTTTTTAGCACAAGAGCTTTATCCGTCCTCTAACTCTTAAATAAATATTCTAAGCATTAAGTAGTAATTTTTTTTTTGGCTTTTTAGAGCTGTACCAGTGGTATATGGAAGTTCCAAGGCTAGGGGTCCAATCAGAGCAACAGCTGCCAGCCTATACTATAGCCACAGCAACTCAAGATCTGAGCATGTCTTCCACCTACACCACAGCTCACAGCAACACCAGATCATTAACCCGCTGAGTGAGGCCAGGGATCGAACCTGCATCCTCATGGCTACTAGCCGGATTTGTTTCCACTGTGCCACAATGGGAACTCCTTAAGTACAGTTTTTTAAAGAGCGTATTATAGGTTCCTTTTGACCTAATTTGTTAAGAATGTTTCTTTTTTTCTGTTATAATTTTCTGGGACTTTTTTCTATAGGTAATATATCTTTAGAAAATTCTTTTAAGACTCCAGCACGTGGCCAGATAACTAACATCAAGACTTTTTTTCAAGACACAATAGTGTTTTTAGTTTCTGAAACAGCGGCAGAAATTATGTGGGTGGCTTTGAAGCATAAACATACACACACACACTAATAATGTGATAGTTTTGCTCATCTTGATACTGCAGAGTATGTTCTTACCAGGGACTTTTTTTTTGGCAAGTAAACAATATAAGCTTTATTTCACAAGGTGTTCATCCGTCTGCCCAGCTATCTACCCATTTATCCACGCATCCATTCCTTCATTCAACAAACATCTTTTGAATGCTTTTCCGCCAAATACTTCATGGATAATACAAAGATGCTTCTTGCAGGGAGTTTCTCATTTACTGGCGGAGATAAGATGTAATAATAAGGAACAGTAATACACAAAGTGTGACCTTCTTACTGCTCCCAAGCAGCAGAGGCTGCGTGGAACACCTGTTTGACCTTTCCATTGCTAACTAATTTCCAGCTTGCATTCTCACCCGTGCTTAGTTGCACAACTTCTACTTACTCAGAATGAGACTGCTGGTGGTCCTGACATGTGCTCTGCGGTTAAAAATCTCTTCCTGATGTACATGCATAATCCCAGTAATACTTACGAGTGTTACTAGTGCCAGCAGGAGGCTCTGCCCCTGAAGCTGTTGGAAGGCATTTGAACAGCTTTTCAGTGAAGATGAATGGTTATAGAAAAGAAAAAGAAAATCTTGGTCTGTCAGCTTGAAGTTAACTTGAAGGGATATAGCAGAAGAAAGCCAGAAAGCATACTTCACAGGCAAGATGTGTTGGAGGAGTTTATGTTGGAACTGAAGCTCTGATGAATTACATGTTTAATGCTGCCGACAGGAAGATGTCAAAGTTTGTGGATAACAACTGAGAAAATAATGAGGGCTCCTATTCCAGAATGCCAAAAAAGCACACCAACAGTCCGTATGTCCATGAGAATAAAGCAAATGCATTTCTTTGGGTTAAATTCATTTGCCAAGACAGAAAGAAAGCTGGCCCAGGCAGAACTGTGCTGCTGTAAAAGAGATGTAGATTATACTTCCAATAATGACTCAGGCTTTCAAACTTTCAGTGAACATAGGATCCTGCAATTAAACAGAGTTGCACTTTGCCTGCTTTTCCCCTTTCTCTCTGGGTTGAGAATCCAGATGGAAAAAGACCATAAAAGAATAAAGGAGGGCTTTCATTCAGGAATTTTAATTACTTCCCAAATAGATACTGCGTTTTGTATTCATATTCCTCAAAGCAGTATTGAGATACATTACATACATTACATTGATTTCCTGTGGAATCTTTCTTGTTCTCATTGTTACTGAGAAGTCTATGACTTCTTTGATATAGTGTTCCTATATGGCCTTCTGTAAAGTTGACTCAACAATTTGATGCTATATGCATAACCCTCATTTCCTTACTTGTTCTAGTGGCCTGGAATCTCAGACATTCCACTACATTCCACATTATAGAAAGCTGCAGGGAAGAAGAGCGTGTCATCATTATGATTAAAACAGACTTCTCTATTACTTGCCCAGCTATCATATAGTCTACCTAGGAAACCATCACCCAAGACAGAATCTGTTGCCAAAGATAACTCATCCTTTCAGAACAAGCTGTCCTACTGCCCTGGAGGGAAGGCAGTGACAATATTGGTCTGAGCAGATAGCTACCCTGCTCCTCAGAGATGGTTTGCTGTCTGTGGTTCTGGCACATCTTTTATCCTTCTGGTTTTTTTTTTTCTTAATTCATCAGAGCAAAAAATTATTCCTAAGTAACACATTCTGATATATACATGTAATACATTTACATTCTATAAAAGTATATATTTCTACAGGCTGTACATCTATGCAGTTTGTGAACCTTATTGAAATTAATGCACTAAAGAACAGGAATAAGACATAATAGGTAGGCTTAGAATATCATGTACTATTGGAAACTAACTGCACATGAAGAGAGAACTATGTTTTTCAAGGTTTGGGTCTGGGCAAAGCAAGATCTGAATGACTGTATTTTTCTGGATATTTCAGCAAGAAGTTGCTGTGACATATAAGAAGACTAGAATTGTTTTGTAAGCATAATATGTAAATAACCATAACAGTGATTACAATGATTATTTTGTATGACCACTAGTAATACTGTACTATATGTTAAGAGTTTTTCTTGCCTTTGGAATGGCTGAGCAATGAGATCCTGATGTATGGCACTGGGAACTATATCTAGTCACTTATGCTGTGCATGATAATGTGAGAAAAAAGAATGTATACACGTATGTGTAACTGGGTCACCTTGCTGTGCAGTAGAAAACTGACAGAACACTGTAAACAAACTATAATGGAAAACATAAAAATCATTATATAAAAAAGAATTTTTAAATGATTATCTCATTTAATTTTCACAATTCTTGAGACTAAGTATTATTATTATTATTTTTTGCTTTTTAGGGCCACATCCATGGCATATGGAGGTTCCCAGACTAGGGGATCCAGTCGGAGCTACAGCTGTTGGCCTACACCACAGCCATGGCAATGTGAGATCCAAGCCACGCCTGCGACCTACACCACAGCTCATGCCAAGGCCAGATCCTTAATCCAGTGAGCAAGGCCAGGGATTGAACCAGCAACCTCATGGTTCCTAGTCAGATTCATTTCTGCTGCGCCCTGACAGGAACTCCTAAGTATTATTTTGCTAATACACATTTTATAGGCTTAAAAAAAGTTAAGCGATTTGCCAGAGTAACACAACGTTGAAACTTAAAGCAAAGATGTATCATCTTAGAATCTCATTAAATACCCCTTCACATCTATATTTTGCAATTTGTTGCTTGAAATGGCCCAGGGCAGATTGTTCACACACAAGTACTTCCAGATGCTGGAAGGAATTACAGAATGTTCCAGGCATGCGTTGCTTTGGGTTCAACGGGTTCTTTCTCTTTGCTCAGAAGGTCATTTATACCCTGAGGTTCATATATCCACAACTGAGGACACATTAACAGAACAGCTAAAATGGATAGTGAGTAATAGGTCAAGGGATTATAATGGGGTAAATTAACTGCAAAATGAGAGAACCAGAAAGCTTAATTTTGCATTTTGGCAGTGTTCTAAATTCATTTTTATTCAGTTTAGTTTTGCTCTGCTTTCTTTGAACATTTTTGCCTACATTTACTTCTCTGTACTTGAGAGGCTTGCTAATTGTAACTTCATACCTTTCCTCAATTTACACTAAAATTTATAGTTACATTCCTGAGATGCACTGAGATTTTAGATATGAACATGCCTGCATTATTTCCAAATTAAGTATATTTTAGAAGGCTTACAAAAATGGTAGTACCATTCATCAAAAAGAGTGTTCAGCAAATCTTCCTAACCCTGCTTAATGGCTGCCTCTGAAAAGCAGAAAGTCCTTTGCTGGGTCATATTTGTGTTTGCCGTTCATACACTTACCGCAAGGTTTGGATCCAGCCCAGGGTTAAGATTCTTTGACTGGAATACAGTGTTGGTTAAAATTCTGTTTGGGGAGTTCCTGTTATGGCTCAGTGGAAGCAAATCTGACTAGGATCCATGAGGACGCAGGTTCAATCCCTGGCCTCGCTCAGTGGGTTAAGGATCTGGCATTAACATGAGCTGTGGTGTAGGTCGTAGATGCGGCTCGGATCTGATGTTGCTGTGGCTGTGGTGAAGGCCAGCAGCTGAAGCTCCGATTCAGCCCCTAGCCTTGGAACCTCCATATGCTGAGAGTGCAGCCCTAAAAAGGGAAAAAAAAATCTATTTGGCTTCTCCTCAATGGTTGGCCAACTTTTGGAAACAGTATGCATAGACTTTATCTGTATGATATTTAAAATATTATGGACCATAATTTAGGATTAGCAGATGTAAAGTATTATATTTAGAATGGATAAACAGCAAGGTCCTACTGTATGCACAAGAAACTATAATCAATATCCCTATAGAACAGAGAACTATATTCAGTACCCTGTGATAAACCCTAATGGAAAGAATATATACATGTGTAAGTGTATATAACTGAATCACCTTGCTGTACAGCAGAAATTAATACAACTTTGTAAGTCAACTATACTTCAATTAAAAAAATATGTACTAGAAATAGTACATATAATACCTAGAAAGTATTTTTTTTTGTCTTTTTAGGGCATCCACAGCTTATGGAATTCCCCAGGCTAGGGGTCGAATCAGCTTTACCTGCCAGCCTACACCACAGCTACAGCAACGTGGGATCCAAGCCGCATCTGCGACCTGTACCGTGCTCACTGCAATGCTGGATCCTTGACCTGCTGAGTGAAACCAGGGATCAAATCCGAATCCTCATGGATACTAGTCAGATGTATTACCACTGAGTCACAGCGTGAACTCCTGGAAAGTATTTTTAAGGAAGAAGTTCTTCTCAACTGAGCCATGTCACTACTTGCTATAACTAACTCAGATTTTTTTCCTCCTCAGGAAGTTGTCTTACTTTTCCTAGCTAGAGCTCATTTTACATACTTAACTATACACAGTATATTTATTAGCTTGCTTCTTTATCAGTTCTTTCACTCATTTGTTATTTTGTTTCTTCTTCTAGTCCTCATTTCTTGAAGCCATAGCCAGAATCTGGCCCAAGGTAGGTATATAATAAAGGTCAGCTGAATGATAGAAGTATTTTTTTCTTACTCATTGAGGAATAATAGACAAATGTAATCACATATATTTAAAATGATCAATGTAAAAATTTTATGTACATATATGTATGATGTAATGATGTAATGGTACACAAACACACATACCCCCAACCTTTGTAGAATGATTACCAAGATCAAGATAATTAATAGATCTGTCACCTTATAGTTAACCTTTTTTTTTTTTTTTCTGGTGAGAACACTGAAAAGCTACTCTCATAGCAACTTTCAAGTATATGATATTGTATTATTTGTATTAAATTGTATTATTAACTGTAGTCACCTCATGACCTGTACCTCCCTCATTCCCTCTCCCCCCAGCTGTTGGCAACCACCATTCTATTCCCATTTTTTCTATGAAATTGCATCTCTTTTTTTTAGGTTCCACATATGAGTGATGCTGTACGTTATTTGTCTTTCTCTGTTTTGGTTATTATATCACTTCACAGGATGTTCAAGAGTTTCATCCATGTTGTTGCAAATGGCAGAATTTCCTTTTTTGTAGCTGAATAATATTCCATTGTGTGTATATATGTGAATATACATACACACATATATGTATATGCTGTATACACATACACACATATGCATACGTATGTGTGTATATATACACACACACACACACATATATATTTGCTATATTCACAAATATAGTTTTTTTTTTAGATTACACATACACATGATAATATTCGGTATTGCTCTTTCTCTGTCTCACTTATTTCACTAAGCATAATGCCCTCTAGGTCTATGCATGATGTTGTAAATGGCAAAATTTCATTCTTTTTTATGGCTGAGGAGTATTCCATTTTGCATGTATACCACATCTTCTTTATTCATTCATTTGTTGATGAACACTTGGGTTACTTCTGTGTCTTTGCTATTGTAAATAATGCTGCTGTGAACATTGTGGTGCATGTGTCTTTTCTAATTAGTATTTTGTTTTCTTCAGATATGTACCCTGGAGTAGAATTGCTGGATCATATGGTGGTGGTAGTTTTAGTTTTCTGAGAACCTTCCATACTGTTTTCCACAGTGGCCGCACCAATGTATATTCTCACCAACAGTGTATGAGGGTTCCCTTTTCTCCACATCCTCACCAACATTTGATGTTTGTGATCTTTTTGATGACGGCCATTCTGACAGGTCTGAGGTGTTATCTCATTGTGGTTTTGATTTGCATTTCTCTCATGATTAGTGATGTTGAGCATCTTTTCATGTGCCAGTGGGTCATCAGTATGTCTTGGAAAAAATGTCTATTCAGGCCTTCTGCTCATTTTTTAATCAGGTTTTTTGCTTATTTACTTTTTGATAATGAGTTATATGAGCTGTTTATATATGTTGGATATTAACCCATTATCAGTCATATCATCTACAAGTATTTTCTCCCATTCAGTTGGCTGTCTTTTCATTTTGTTGATGGTTTCCTTTGCTATGAAAAAAGCCTCATTTATTTATTTTTGCTTTTGATTCTCTTGCCTTAGGAGGCAGATGCAAAAAATATTGCTGTGATTTTATGTCAAGGCATATTTTGCCATGTTTTCATCTAGGAGTTTTATGGTTTCTATTCCCTCGTACATTTGGGTTTATTTTTGTAGGGGTGTTAGAAATTGTTTGAATTTTATTCTTTTACATGTATCTGTTTGATTTTTCCAGCACCACTTATTGAAGAGACTGTGTTTTCTGCAATGGTATATTCTTGCCTCCTTTGTCATAGATTAATTGACTGTATGTGAGTGAGTTTATTTCTGGCACTCTATCCTCTTCCACTGATTGATGTTTCTGTATTTGTGCCAGTACCACACTCTTGATTACTTCATAGTGTAGCGTAGTTTGAAGTTAAAGAGCATAATATCTCCACTTTTTTTCTTTCTTAAGATTGTTTGGCTCTTCAGAGTCTTTTGTGTTTCTTTTTAAAAATTAAAAAAATATATAGTTGATTTATAATGTATTTGTTCAGGTGTACAGCAAAGTGATTTAATATATTCAGATTCTTTCCCCTTATAGGTTATCACAAAATGTTGAGTATGTTCTCTGTGCTATACAGTATTCCTTGCTGGTTATCTATTTTATATATAGTAGTGTGTGTGTGTTAATCCCAAACTCCTAATTTATCCTTCCTCACCCTTTTTTCCTTTGGTAGTTCTAAGTTTTTTTTCCATGTCTGTGTGAGTCTGTTTCTGTTTTGTATATAAGTTAATTTATATATATATATATATATATATATTTTTTTTTTAAGATTTCACACATAGGAGTTCCTGTCATGGCTCAGTGGGAATGAATCTGACTAGTATCCATGAAAATGCAGGTTCAGTCCCTGGCCTTGCTCAGTGGGTTAAGGATCTGGCATTGCTGTGAGCTGTGGTGTAGGTCGCAGAGGCAGCCTGGATCTAACATTGCTGTGACTGTGACATAGGCCAGCAGCTACAGCTCCGATTTGACCCCTAGCCTGGGAACCTCCGTATGCCACAAGTGCAGCCCTAAGAAGACCAACAAAAAAAAAAAAAAAGAAAAGAAAAGATTTCACCTATAGGCGATTTCATATGATACTTGTCTTTCTCTGTCTGGACTACTTCACCTAGTATGGTAATATTTAGGTCCTAAAAATGACATTATTTCATTCTTTTTAATGGTTGAGTAATATTCTATTAAGTATACCACACTTTCTTTATTCATTCATCTGTCCGTGCGAATTCAGGTTGCTTCCACGTTTTGGCTACTGTATACAGTGCTGCAATGAACATTGGGGGTACATGTATCTTTTCAAATTACTGTTTGCTCTAGATGATTATACAGGAGTGGGGTTGCAGGATCATATGGTAGCTATATTTTTAGATTTTTGAGGAACCTCCATACTGTTCTCCATAGCGACTGCACCAATTTACATTCCCACCAACAATATGGGGGGGGGGGTTTCCTTTTTCTCCAAACACTTTCTAGCATTTATTATTTGTAGATTTTTATTTTTATTTTTATTTTTTTGTTTTTTAGGGTCGCACCTATGGCATATGGAAGTTCCCAGGCTAGGGGTCGAATCGGAGCTACAGCTGCTGGCCTATGCCACAGTCAACAGCAACACCAGATCTGAGCCGCGTCTGTGACCTATACCTCAGCTCATGGGAACGCCAGATTGCTAACCTGCTGAGCAAGGCCAGAGATTGAACCTGCAACCTCATGGTTCCTAGTTGGCTTCATTAACCGCTGTGCCACGATGGGAACTCCGTATTTGTAGATTTTTTTTGACAATGGCCATTCTGACTTGTGTGAGGTGATACCTTATTGTAGTTTTGATTTGCATTTATCTAATAATTAACAATGTTGAGCATCTTCTCATGTGCTTTTTGGTCATCTATATGTCTTCTTTGGAGAATGTCTATTTAGATCCTCTGCCCATTTTTTGATTGAGTTATTTGTTTTGATAATGAGTTGTATGGACTGTTTGTATATTTTGGAGATTAATCCCTTGTCAGTTGCATCATTTGCAAATATTTTTCCCATTCAATAAATAGCCTTTTTATTTTGTTTATGGTTTCCTTTGCTGTGTAGAAGCTTTAATTAATTTAAGATTAATTAAGTCCCATTTGTTTATTTTTTTATTCCGTTACTCTAGGAGACAGATCTAAAAATATATTCCTGCAATTTATTTCAGAGAATGTGCTGCTTATGTTTTCCTCTAGGAGTTTTATAATATCTGGTCTTATGTGTAGGTCTTTAATCCATTTTGAGTTTATTTTGTGTGCAGTATTAGAGAATTTTCTAATTTCATTCTTTTACATGCAGCTGTCTGATTTTTTCCAAGCACAAGTTATTGAATATACTATCTTTTCTCTCTTGTGTATTCTTGTCTCCTTTGTCATAATTGACCATAGGTGCATGGGTTTATTTCTGGGCTTTCTATCCTGTTCCATTGATGTATATTTCTGTATTTGTGCCAGTAGCATATTGTTTTAATTACATTGTAGTATAGTTTGAAGTTAAGCAGCATGACACTTTCATTGCTCTTCTTTTTCAAGATTGTTTTGGCTATTCAGCATCTTTTTTTCTTTCCATATAAAAATTTAAATTATTTGTTCTGGTCCCATGAAAAATATTGTAGGTGTCACAGATGGATCTCATCTACAAAAGAGAAACAGATCACATACAGGAAGAGCAGACTTGTGATTGCCAGGTGGTGGGGGGAGGAAGTCAGATGGATGAGTTTGGGGTTGGTAGATGCAAACTATTACATTTGGAATGGATAAGCAATAGGGTCCCTACTGTACAGCACAGGGAACTATGTACAATCCCTTGGGGTAGAACATGATGGAAGACAGTTTGAGAAAGGAGTGCATGTATGTTTATGACTGGGTGACTATGCTATACAGCAGAAATTGACACAACATTGTAAATTAACTATTACTCTAATAGAAAAAAAAAGAAGGGAATTCCTGTTGTGGCTCAGCAGAAACAAATCTGACTAGTATCCACGAGGATGCAGGTTCAATCCCTTGCCTCTCTTAGTGGGTTGGGGATCTGGCATTGCTGTGAGCTATGGTGTAGGCTGCAGACGTGGCTTGGATCCCACATTTCTGTGGCTGCCGTGTAGGCTGGCAGCTGTAGCTCTGATTTGACCCCTAGCTTGTGAACTTCCATATGCCATGGATGCAGCCCTAAAAAATAAAGTCATAGGTATTTTGATAGAGATTACATTGAGCACTGAGTCTATAAATTGCCTTAGGTGATATGGTCATTTTAACAATATTAAATCTTCCAGTCCATTAACACAATATATCTTTCTATCTGTGACATCTTTAATTTTTCCCTCAGTGTCTTAGAGTTTTCTGAGTACAGGTCTTTTACATTCTAGGTAGATTTATTCCTAGGTACTTTATTCTTTTTGATGAGATGGTAAATGAGATTGTTTCCTTAATTTCGCCTCTGGATATTTCATTGTTAGTGCATAGAAATGCAGTGGATTTCTGTATATTAATTTTGTATCCTGCAACATTACTGGATTCATTGGTGAGCTCTAGTTGGCTTTTTTTTTTTTTTTTTTGGTGGCATCTCTAGGATTTTCTTTTTACAGTATCATGTCATCTGCAGATAGTGACAGTTTTACTTATTCCTTTCCAATTTGTTTTCCTTTTATTTCTTTTTCTTCTCTGATTGCTGTGGCTAGGATTTCTAATGCTATATTGAGTGAAAGTGGTGAGGGGAGCATCCTTGTCTTACTCCTGATCTTGGAATGATTTCAGTTTTTCACTCTTGATTATGACATTAGCTGTGGGATCATCATATATGGCATTTATTTTTTTAAAATTTTTGCCTTGGAGTTCCCGTCGTGGCGCAGTGGTTAACGAATCCGACTAGGAACCATGAGGTTGCGGGTTCGATCCCTGCCCTTGCTCAGTGGGTTAACGATCCGGCGTTGCCGTGAGCTGTGGTGTAGGTTGCAGACGCGGGTTAACGATCCGGCGTTGCCGTGAGCTGTGGTGTAGGTTGCAGACGCGGCTCGGATCCTGCGTTGCTGTGGCTGCGGCGCAGGCCGGTGGCCACAGCTCCGATTAGACCCCTAGCCTGGGAACCTCCACATGCCGCGGGTGCGGCCATAAACCCGCGGCCATAAAATGACAAAAGGCAAAAAAAAAAAAAAAAAA
>PVHT021183661.1:7556578-7599800 GCA_004024745.2 Catagonus wagneri
AAAAAAAAAAAAAAAAAAAAAATTTGCCTTATTTAGGGCTGCACCCGTGGCATATGGAGGTTCCCAGGCTAGGGGTCTAACAGGAGCTGCAGCTGCCAGCCTTCACCACAGCCACAGCAATGCAGGATCTGAGCCGCGTCTGCAACCTACACCACAGCTCATGGCAACGCTGGATCCTTAACCCACTGAGCAAGGCCAGGGATTGAACCCACAACCTCATGGTTCTTAGTCGGATTCATTAACCACTGAGCCACAAAGGGAACTCCTATGGTATTTATTATATTGAGGCGTTTTTTATATATCCACTTTGTTGAGACCTTTTATCATAAATAGATATTGAATTTTGTCAAAAGCCTTTTCTGCATCCATTGAGATGATTATATGGTTTTTGTTCTTTAATTTGTTAATGTAGTGTGCCACATTTATTGATTTGTGGATATTGAATTATCCTTACATCCCTGGGATAAAACCCACCTGATCATGGTGTATGATCCTTTTAATGCACTGTTGGATTCAGTTTGTGAATATTTTGTGGAGGATTTTGTCATCTATGTTCACCAGTGATAATATCTTGTGATTTTTTTGTCTGATTTTGGTATCAGGTTTATGATGGCTTTTTAGAATGTGTTCAGAAACATTTCTTTGTCTGTAATTTTGGGGAATAGTTAGAGAAGGACAGATGTTATCTCTTCTCTAAATGTTTGGTAGAATTCACCCATGAAGCCATCTGGCCCTGAACTTTTGTTTGTTGGGAGTTTTTTTCATTACTGGAAATTTGTCTGCTCATATTTTCTGTTTCTTCCTGGTTTAGTCTTGGGAGATTTTACATTTATAGAAATTTGTCCATTTCTTCTCTGTTGTCCATTTTATTGGCATATAGCTGTTCAGAGTAGTCTCGTGATCCTTTGTGTCTCTATGGTATTGGTTGTAACTTCTCCTTTTTAATTTAGAGTTTATTGATTTGAGCTTTCTCTTTTTTTTCTGTATGAGTCTGTCTAGAGGCTTATCAATTTTTTATCTTTTCAAAAAACCAACTCTTTAGTTTTATTGATCTTTCCTATTATTTTCTTTTTTTAGTCTCTAGTTCATTTATTCTCTGATCTTCGTCACTTCTTTCCTTCTACTAACTTTTTTTTTGGTTCTTTTTATAGTTCTTTTAGGTGTGAGATTAGTTTATTTGATATTTTTCATATCTCTTGAGGTAAGCTTGTATTGATGTAAATTTCATTCTTAAAAGTGCATTTGTTAATTCCCATAGATTTTGGATCTCTGTTTTCATTTGTCTATGGATATTTTTTGATTTCCTCCTTGATTTCTTCAGTGATACCATGGTTATTAAGTAAGCACGTTGTTTAGCCTCCATGTTTTTTGCATTTTTTTTCCTTGTAGTTGATTTTTAGTCTCATAGTATTGTGGTCAGAAAAAATGCTTGATATGATTTCAATTTACTTAAATTTACCAAGGCTTATTTTGTGTCCTAGAATGTGCTCTATCCTGAAGAATATTTCATGTACACTTGAAAAGAATGTGTATTCTGCCTCTTTGAATGAATGTGTGTGTGTATAGGATGGTCGAGTTATATTTCTGTGTTTCTCTCTCTCTCTCCACACACACACACACACACACACACACACACAGTATGTATTTATCACATTTTCTTAATCCATTAATCCATTGAAAGATATTTGGGTTATTTCCATCTCTTGGCTGTTGTGAATAATGATGCAATAAACATGGGAGTATAGCTATCTCTTCAAGATATAGAATGTATTGATAGAAATGTTTTCATAAATCCAATGTTGGCAAGAATATGAGAAAATGAATGCTTTTCTCTTCTTCTGGTGGGAATGTATTTGGGCATGAACTTTATGGAGGGAAACGGACAATGTGTGACAGTCTTTGACAGGTTCCTCAAAAATTGTAAGGATTTATCCCATGAAAGTCATTTGATATTTGATCAGAGATTTGTGATCTTTGACACAAGACATTCATCATATTAATAGTAAAAAATTAAAGCTACCAAAACATCTGATATATGATAACATGGAATTATTAAAAGTGCTATTTTTGAAGATATTTAATAGAATATTAATTATATTATTCAAATGAAAACTGTACATATGGTTGGATGATTTTGAATTTCTAGAAAAATTACATATACACATATAGTATTCAAAGAAAGATGAGAACAAAAACAGTGAAATTTTTAAACAGATTTTCTCTAGGTAGAAATAGGATGTGTGATTTTTAATGGTCTTTAAAAATATATACTCACTATTTCCTTGAGTATAGTTTGCATTGAGTATGTAATATATCATGATTAGTTAAATCTGTTATATTAACAAAAAAGCTTTGCAAGAATAGTAATCTAATATTACTTTGTAGAAATATTTCTTCTAGGCCCATTGAAATTTGGATAATGGTATGTGTAATTTGGAAAGCCAAAATGGGATTTTAAAATCGCTTTGGACTATTTGTTGGTCACTCAATAATAGAACATCCAACAGAGTAAATGTTTCTCCCAAACCATAATGGAGTCCATGTATCTCCCTTATCATCTCTTTCAGCAATGTAAGATAACCATATTTATGATTACAAGGAATTGTTTCATTAAAATATCAGCCAGTCTTATATTCTTGAAAAAATAAAAATTGTCAACACGAAAAGAGGTTGATTTAACCAAGTTATGCATAATGCAGACATTGATCCTGTGGGAGCTAAACATCTATCTATACCAGGTTCTGGTAGCTTTCATGAAGAGCTTGTTTGTTTGTAACAATATGTGATTCACTTAAGGAAATGTGGTATTTTCACATGTCTTCAGGGCTATGTGAATGACATTTTCAGTGCTGTCAGTGCATAACTTGTATAACCATCTATAGGAACCCTGAATGCTCAATAATTTCATTGTCAAACCTGAAATGGACAACAAAGTTAAATTCACGAGCACAGGTTTTATTATTTATTTTTTGCCACATCTGTGGCATGTGAAAACTCCTGGGCCAGGGATTGAACCTACAATGCAGTTGCAACATCTGCCACAGTTGTGGCAATGCTGGATCCTTAACCTGCACTGCATGGGAACTTCTGAGCAAAGGTCTTTTAAAAAAGAAAAACAAATAACTGAAAATGGCTGTAAATGAGTTAAATACATCTTTAGATTCTCAGTGAAAGGAGACATCACTTAAGTTTTGCTTATGATACTAAAAGATAAAGAGCTGTATATGAAAAAAATACATTCTTAAATGTTAGCATTTTTCATTTACATTAAATTCACTGTTTCTACATTGAATTATAACTGATTGCATTTTAGGGTGAAAAATAGTAATAGCTGGCATTTCATCATTAGAATACTATTTCTTCATTTTGCAGAGCCTCAGAAGTATTGATTAACTTGTTAGAGGTCATAGAGCCCCAAGCTGAGATTCTAATTCAGCTTGGTCTGTGAGCTATGGCCTTACCCTATAAACACTACGACCCTTGAAGGGAACTTGGTTCTTTCAAGGGCACAGAATTGGCTTTTTAAACTGCCCAAAGAAGCTTGCTTCTCTCAGGATGAACTCAAGGCTCAGGTCACCCAGGGCAAGTCTCTGGGTGGAAGAAGCAGTAATAATAACTTTGATTCTACTGCCCATGGCTATGAGAAATTATCCAGGGAAAAACTGGGTCAGACTTTCTGGTTTGGTTGAGTCAATAGAGACAACTATAATAAGGGCAAAGGCTAGCTCTCTTCATTTCCATGTTTGAAGCTTGGCCTCCCAACTACAACCTTTCCACCCACGAGGGCAGAGCTTGCTAGATCATCAAGACTTCAGCTGGTAAGGAAATTTTCTAGTGTTTTTGAGTTAACTATTCTCCTTTGGTCAGTAGTGCGGAACTAGTTGGACTTAGATTTCATGTAGTAGAGACACAGAGTTTTCCTGGCAACACTCAAAAACATATTAAGACTTTGCCTTTCTCTGTTCCCATGTTCACTGATAAGTGACCTTACAGATAACTGTAATCCCATGGCCTGGGAAGAGTAACTGTGTACGTGGTATTCCTCCTAATCATCCACCCTTTCTCATTTCCCATTACTTTTCTGCTAACTTCACTTACCAGGTATTATCTGCTGGCTTTCTGCCTTCTGCCTCCCAGTGCCAGGTGCTGTGTATGCACTGGGGTTTGCTGTTGATTCAAAGGGAAGCCAAGATGCTCCTCTGCCAAGGGTACATGAAGAGGTCCGGGGACACACAGATCAAGAAGCAAACCAGCCAGGTTCCTCTATGCAACAGGGCTTAGCACCCTGGTTAGAGCCTTGGACCTGCATTGTTCCCACTTAAGACTTAAAAATCCAATGAAGGAGTTTCCTTGTGGTGCAGAGGTTAAGATCCAGCATTGCAGTGGCTCAGGCTGCTGCTGTGGCATGGGTTTGATCCCTGGCCTGGGAAATTATATATGCCACGGGTGCATTCCCCCCCCCCCAAAAAAAGAGCTTACCTTGGCAATGACCAATTTGATTATATCATTATGGTGCAGAGGAAAATTAATTCCAATTTCACCTTGAAAAAGCTACAGCATAAAGGTTCTACCACATTATGTGGTTCCCATTGCTTAGAGAGATAAAAAACTTAATGATTTATTTGTGCATTATTGCTTTGTTTATAGGAAACTCTCTTGGAGGCATGTTAAAAAATAATATATTCAGGGGAAAAATTTGGCTGTCATATACTATCTACTAATAAGAAAAGGATAATAGATTAAACAAAAGTTACTTTCCCAGGGTAACCGTTAAATATTTATGTAAGACACAGCAAATAAGCACAATAAGAATGAGTTCTGGCAAGTTAACAGCACAATTTATCTTTAAAGTGCTTTACAAAAAGCCAAGCTAATTAATCCTCCCACCCTCTGTGTGATAAAGTGAAAAGATGTTACTCTTCCTTTTTTTTATTGTTGTTCATCAACCTAGTTTTATTTGTGTAACTTTTAGTTTGAATGCATTTTTGATTCTCCTTGGTGTCTTCCACAGTGATAGCTTTATTGCTGTCTTCTGGGAGACCATCTGATGATGTGACACCTTCAAAGAAAATATGAAGTCAAATCAAGCTGGCCGGTCACTGCCTGAGAGCTCACTTACAACTTTCTGAACCTGTAAATGAATCGGAGCTTCCCAGAGGACCATGGCTTTCAGACAATTCCTACCATACATTTCTCATTGCTGGGAAAGGGAAGTTTGATTCCATACCAGGGACCACCATGATTGCAATGAACCATCCAGTGTCATCCTGCTGACAACTTGCCTTATGTTTACAGAAACTGACTTTGTGACCAGTTTATCAACTTAACTTTATCAACTTTTTCTCCCAGTTTTACTGAGCTATAACTAACATATAATATTGTGTTAAAGATGTGTAATATGATGGTTTGATATATGTATATATTACAGATAAGTTTAGTTAACATCCATTATCTCACACGGTTGTTTCTTGTGACGAGAACTTTTAAGATTTACTCTCTTAACAGCTTTCAAAAATGCATTATTGTTTAAAATAGTCACCACACTGGGCATTACATCCCCAGGACTCTTTTATCTTATAACTAGAGGTTTGTGCCTTTTGACTACCTTCATTCATACCTCCCCGCTCCCCAACCTCTGCCCTTTGGCAACCATCAGTCTCTTCTCTGTGTCTGTGATTCAGTTTTTTAAAGATTCAGCATGTAGGTGAGATCATATAGTATTTGTCTTTATTGATCTGACTTATTTCACTTAGTGTGGCGACCTCAGTGTCCACCCATGTTGTTGCAAATAGAAGGATTTCCATCTTTGTAATAGCTGCATAATATTTCTGTGTGTGTGTGCGTGCGTGCATGTGTATCACATTTTCTTTATCCATCTATTCATCAGTGGATACTTAGGTCGTCCTATGTCTTGGCTGTTGTAAATAATCCTACAGTGAACATGGGGGTGCAGACATCACTTTGAGACAGAGATTTCATTTCCTTTAGATATGTACCCAGAAGGGGAATTGCTGGATCGTATGGTGGTTCTATTTTTATTTTTTTCATTTTTGTTTGTTTTTTTTTCATTTTAATATAATTTTAAGTATGTCCAGAAAAGTTGTAAGAATAGTATAAAGAACTCTAGATTCTCTACTTTATTGTGCCAATTGTTTATATTTTACTCCATTTGCTTGATCATATTCTCTTCTCATTCTGCTCTGTTTTTTTTTATGAATGTGAAAAATTGATGACATATCTTGATTTTCTTAGAATTCTGAGCATGTAAGTGATCAATATTTGAAAGACTGATATATCCTTAAAATAATCTTTTTGGTTTGTTTTGAAGACACGGTGTTAAATAGCAGTAATATTTAGTAGAACCAAATAACCCAAGAATAAGAAAACATGCATTTTGCATTTGAAGTAAATGTCTTATGTTTAGAGTTAGAACTGCCACATGCTAGACATTCAAGTATGCAGTGAATGAATGATTGTAAGTTATTTAAAAGCATAGGTATTTCAAAATTGTTTATATTTCTTCTTTTTTCATTTTTAGAAGTTTTATTGAAATAGATTTACAAGGTTGCGATAATTTGTGCTATACAAGAAGTGACTCAGTTGCACATGTACACACATCCATTCTCTTTTAGATTCTTTTCCCACATAGAAAATGTTGGATAGAGTTCCCTGTGTTATACAGCAGGTCGCTGTTGGCCACTTATTCCATATAACACAGTGTCTGTGCCGATCCCAAACCCCCAGTCCATCCTTCTCTCCACCTGTCCCCTTTGGTAACCATAAGTTTGTTTTCAAAGTCTGTGAGTCTGTTTCTGTTCTGCAAATGGTTTCATCTGTATCCTTTTATTTCCTAAGATTCCATACATAATTGATATACAGTATTTGTCTTTCACTGTCTAACTTCACTTCGTTTATGATAATCTCTAGGTCTATCCATGTTGCTGCAAAAGGCATTATTTCATTATTTTTTATGGCTGAATATTCCACTGTATGTAGGTACTATGTCATCTTTATCCATTCCCCTGTCGGTGGAGATTTAGGTTGCTTCTATGGTTTAGTTATTGTAAATTGTGCTGCAACGAACATTGGGGTGCATGTATCTTTTTGAATTATGTTTTTCTCCAGTTAGATGCCCAGGAGTGGGACTGCTGGATGACATGGTAGTTCTATTTTTAGTTTTTTTTGTGGAATTTTCATACTGTTTTCCATAGTGGTTGCACCAATGTACAAACCCACCAACAGTGTAGTAGGGTCCTCTTTCCTCTGTACCTTGTTTAGAATTTATTGTTTTGGAGATTAATCCCCTCGTTAGTTGCTTCATCTAAAAATATATTCTCCCAGTCTGTGGGCTGTCTTTTCATTTTGTTTATGGTTTCCTTTGATGTGCAAAACCTTTTATGTTTAATTAGATCCCATTTTATTTTTGTTTTTATTTTCGTTACTCTAGGAGGTGGATTTGAAAAGATATTGCTCTGGTTTATGTCAGAGTGTGCTCTGCCTATGTTTTCCTCTAAGAGTTTTATGGAATCCACTCTTATATTCAGGTCTTTAATCCATTTTGGGTGTATTTTGTGTGGTGTTAGAGAATGTTCCAATTTCATTCCTTTACATGTAGCTGTGCAGTTTTCCCAGCATCACTTTTTTGCTTTTTAGGGCCACACCTGAGAAGTATGGTAGTTCCCAGGCTAGGGGTCAAATTGGAGCTACAGCTGCTGGCCTATGACACAGCCACATCAAGGTGGGATCTGAACTGCTTCTGTGACCTGTACCACAGCTCACAGCAATGCTGGATCCCTCATCCACTGAGTGAGGCCAGTGACTGAACCCACATACTCAGGGATACTTGTCACATTGTTTCCGCTGTATCACAACGGACACTCT
The DNA here is from genome assembly GCA_004024745.2 of Catagonus wagneri. NCBI lineage: Eukaryota > Metazoa > Chordata > Mammalia > Artiodactyla > Tayassuidae > Catagonus > Catagonus wagneri. The sequence continues at coordinate 7,564,460 of PVHT021183661.1, forward strand.
CCCAGCACCATTTATTGAAGAGACCTTCTTTTCTCCATTGTATATTCTTGCCTCCTTTGTTGTAGATTAGTTGACTGCAGGTGGGTGCATTTTTTTTTCCTGGGGTTTTTGTCCTGTTCCCTTGATTTATTTTTCTGTTTTTGTTCCAGTACTCTACTATTTTGATGACTGTAGCTTTGTAGTATAGCTTGAGGTCAGGGAGCCTGATTCCTTTAGCTCCTTTTTCTTTATCAGGATTGCTTTGGCTATTCAGGGGCTTTTGTGCCTCCATATAAATTAAAACTCTTTGTTCTAGTGTGAAAAATGTCATTGGTTAGGAGTTCCCTTTGTGGCTTAGTGGCTAATGAATCTGACTAGGAACCATGAGGTTGTGGGTTCGATCCCTGGCCTTGCTCAGTGGGTTAAGGATCCGGCATTGCTGTGAACTGTGGTGTAGGTTGCAGACGTGGCTTGGATCCTGCGTTGCTGTGGCTCTGGCATAGGTCAGCAACTATAGCTTCTGTTAGACCCCTAGCCTGGAAACCTCCACATGCTGCTAGTGTGGCCCCAGAAAAAGGCAAAAAGACGAAAAAAAGTCATTGGTTATTTGATAGGGATTGCAGTGAATCTGTAGATTTCCTTGGGTAGTATAGTGATTTTGACAGTATTGGTTCTTCCAGTCTAAGAGCATTGTGTATCTTTCCATCTGTTTGTGTCAGCTTTGATTTCTTTCATCAGCATCTTTTAGTTTTCAGAGTGTAGCTCTTTTGTGTCTTTAGGTAAGTTTATTCCTAGATATTTTATTTTTTTGATGCGATGGTAAATGGGATGCTTTCCCTAATTTCTCTTTCTGATCTTTTATTGTTAGTATATAGAAATGCAATAGATGTGTGTATTAATTTTGTATATTCTGCAACTTTGCCAAATTCATTGATGAGCTCTAACAGTTCTATGTATAGTACCATGTCATCTGTAAACAGTGACAGCTTTACTTCTTCCTTTCCAGTTTGAATTACATTTATTTCCTTTTCTTCTCTGATTCCTGTGGCTAGGACTTCCAGAACTATGTTGAATAACAGTGGCAAGAGTGGACATCCTTGTCTTGTTCCTGATGTTAGCAGTAATTCTTTTAGCTTTGAGAATGATGTTAGCTGTAGGTTAGCTGTAGGTTTTCATATATGGTTTTATTATGTTGAGGTAGGTTCCCTCTATGCTTATTTTCTGGATTTTTTTTTTATTGTCAGAAATGGATGTTGGATTTTGTCAAAGGCTTTTTATGCAGCTATTGAGATGATCATATGGTTTTTATTCTTTAGTTTGCTAGTGTATCTCACTGATTGATTTGTGGATATTGAGAAAATCCTTGCATCCCTGGTATAAGTCCTACTTGATCATGATGTGTAATCCTTTTAGTGTACTGTTGGATTCTGTTTGCTAGTATTTTGTTGAGGATTTTTGCATCTATGTTCATCAGTGATATTGGCCTACAATTTTCTTTTTTTTGTGTGATATCTTTGTCCAGTTTTGGTATCAGGGTGATGGTGGCCTGGTATAATGAGTTTGGGATTGTTCCTTCCTCTGCAGTTTTTTGGAGTAGTTTCAGAAGGATAAGTTCTCTTCTCTAAATGTTTGATAGAATTTGCCTGTGAAGCCATCCAGCCCTATAATTTTGCTTTGTTGGAAGTTTTTAAATCACACTTTCAATTTCAGTACTTGGGTTTTATTTGTTCTTCTTTATCTAGTTGCTTTAGATATAAGATTAGGTTGCTTATTTGAGATTTTTCTTGTTTCCTGTAGTAGGCTTGTATTGCTCTAAACTTCTGTCTTAGAACTGCTTTTGCTGCAGCCCATCTGTTTTGGATCATCGTACTTTTATTTTCATTTGTCTCTAAATACTGTTTGATTTCTTCTTTGATTTCTTCTCAGTGATCCATTGGTTGTTTAGTAGCATACTGTTTAGTCGCGACGTGTTTATGTTTTTTGCATTTTTTCCTTGTAGTTGATTTCTAGTCTTATCACGTTGTGGTTGGAAAGATGCTTGATATGATTTCAGTTTTATGAAATTTACTGAGGCTTGATTTGTGGCCCAGAATGTGATCTATCCTAGAGAATATTCCATGTGCACTTGAGAAGAATGCAAATTTATATTTCTTCTTAACACAGTTTCTTTCTGTTGCAAAGAGATGATGAATACCTTTATTCTGTAATTCAGAACATAAGTGCTTAACCTTTCAAATTGCTTAATAATGCAAACCACAGATTATGTTATCTTTAGTGAATTAAAATGTGTTTTTATAAGCGTCCACTTAAGCTTAAATACTGCAAAAAGTCATCACATTCACAACTGTTGTAAGTCGTAAGTTAATTTCTGCCAGGTTGAATTTGGAATAAGGGAATGCGTATATTTTTAGGAAAGAAGAATATTATGACATAAAAGTCTAAAATCTTAAATGCAAAGTATCTGAATCATAAAAATTTCCTCGTCATTTATTACTACATCATTTTTTGGTAAGGAAAATGGAATGGGGTTACTTGTGCCAGTGTATTTTTGAAAGGAATCTGTAATCATTTGGATTATAGAAATACTTTGTGGGTCAAGGCACCTGTTTGGCATACTTTCCTTCGTGGTAGATAGCAATGAATTTTTATTACTAAAATTTTATTTTTGGCATAATTTATCTGTATTGTCACAAGAAATTAAGATATCATTGGGTGGATATTCTAATTTTGTCTATATGGTTACATTCCAAAAAACACGGTGTCATTTGTGGTAGAGACAGCTGTGATGATCAGTTTTGTCAACCGTCAACTTGACCAGACCATGGGATGCCCAGACATTTGGCCAGACATTATTCTGAGTATGTCTGTGAGGGTATTTCTAGAGAGATTAACATCTAAATTGGTAGACTGAGTAAAGCAGATTGCCTTCCCTAATGCTGGTGGGCCTCATTCAATTGAAGACCTGAGTAGAACAACAACAATAAAAAAAACTGAATAAGAAGGAAATTTACCTCCTGACCTTTGGGCTGGGACCTTGGTCTTCTCCTGCCCTTAAACTGGAACTTACAGCATCAGCTCTCTTGCTTCTCAGGCCTTTGTACTTGGACTGGAACTATACTCTTCGTTCTTTGGAGTCTCCAGCTTGCTGACTCCAGATCTTAGGGCTTTTTAGCCTCCATAATCATGTGAGCAAATTCCATATCATATATCATATCATATCATATCATATCATCATATCATATCTGTCTCCCTATATCTATCTATCTATCTATCTATCTATCTATCTATCTATCTATCTATCATCTATCTATCTATCATCTATCTATCATCTAGAACCAATAGCTTATTGATGTGGTTTCTCTGCAGAACCTGGACTATCAAAACATCCTTTAGGGCACCTGCCCATTTCACAGTCACTCTCTCTTCTTTGGTATCGGCCTTTCAACCTGCATCGATGGGTTCTGTAGCTGTTTTATCCTATTTCACTCCACCTTCCTGTTGCAGTTGAGTAGTCCAGAAGTGGACATCTGGCTCCAGGTAGGATTTTCAAATAATTTTCTCAAGAATTTGAAATTGGGCCTGAAAAAGAGGGAGAAATCTTAGTTTCCTACTTGGCCAGCATGTAACATTTAGACTTGGGAGCTGTGGGTGGCTGTTTTCTGTCACGTGGGTGAGAAGCAGAGAAAGCTAGTCTGCAAAGAGAATAGAAAACATCACTGATGAAAAACAAAGAAGGGGCTCCTTCCTACTGTATAGCACAGGGAACTATATCCAGTCTCTTGAGACAGAACATGATGGAAGACAGTATGATAAACAGAATGTAAATGTAAGCATGACTGGGTCACTGTGCTGTATAGCAGACATTGACACAACACTATAAATCAACTATACTTTAATAAAAAAAGAGAATTGTTCCTGACTCACTTATCATTCCTGTCCCCATGTCTTTCTCAAGCCTGGATGCTTCTTGCCTTTGGTTTCTTATAATACCCCAATATCAAACCCCTTCCCTCCACCATGTATTTTATTTTTTACCTATGTTGGGTGAAGTGGGTGTCTGTACTTACACTGGTACCCTCGCTAATACCTTGGCCTGGCCCATTTTTTTGTTAACTTCCACTTTTTTGTTTGGTAGGTCCAGGGAGAAAGTCAAAGGAAAGGTCAAGTGGGAACTTGTTCAGATGTAGCTCCCTGAGAAGCAGCCACAAGGTAGTAAGTTCTAGTTGGAAGCCAACATTTTCAGGAAATAACCCAAAGTGCAGCATCAGTGTCTATGATAAGAAAATCATGCCCAGTCCAGTGTGTATTACTTATTTTTAAAATGTTGATGTGATACTATCAGAAGAGATTACACCTGTGCTGTGAGAATGAGTTTTCTCTGTAAATTATTTGGCATTGTGAGTTTAGGATGAAGGTTTTGTTTCTTCTTTGTTAAAGTATTGCTCACCGATTATGAACACGTATATGAAATCCTTCTAAGGTATTATGAAAACAAAGCAAAATTCAGTGTGAGGTGTACCTGCAGTACTCACCTTGGGATTAAGTAGGTTATGCACTCAGTACCTGGCACATAGTACGGTCTCCATAAAGGTTAACTATTGTTTTCACATTTACAAGAAAAGAGATTAAGTGTTCATTTATTTAAATAAAAGATAAATAAAATATATTTATTTTAAAAAAGATAAAATATATTTATTTTAAATATATCTTAAATAGATTTAAATAAAATTTATTTAAACATATTTAAATAAAAGATAAATATCTTTGTCTCCCATGTGATTCTTCCCACACACAATTTAAGCATTATTATTTTGCTCTGCTCCTATCTGCGTGGAAAATTACCTTAATGGATGTGAAGTAATGCCCGGGGGTTTCTTGTCAACATCTAAACAAAGGCAATCCTGCTGCAGAATCTTCAGAGCAGGGCTATTGAGGGCAAGGACGTAACATAATTCCTTTTAATAGCAAAATGTGAGTAGGTTTTTGGTGTCCAGTGCCAACAACAACTTATGACAGCAGGGCCCTCAAATGCTTTACTTAGTTCTTGCCAGTTCCTTCTTCTGCCCACTCATTATTGATGGTTATGAATGAAGCCGCCAAAGAGAGGAGGGAAGGGAAAAGGCAGGTAGAATTCTTATTAAGGTATTTCTATTGCTGGCACATCGCTACTTGGTTATGTAGAGCAACATTTATCTGGAGGCCTTTTTTAAAAAAGTGAATGTTGCCTTATAGTGAATACTAAATAAAACCGATAGATTCCAGATTAATTTTTAATGTTAGCAGTTGTGTTCTACATGTAATAATATTGAAATTAATACATAATTAAAGTATATTTGTACAGAATAGTTCACTTGAGAGTTGAGTGGTGGAGAACAAAATTGAACATCTCTAAAGGCGACCTACAACTCTGGATCCAGATTTTTCAGACACAGAGAGAGATTAGTGTTTCCTTGAGCAAAGTCACACTTGCCAGAGGCATTCAGGATTGTTGAGAACTTTGACCAGGGCTGAAACCTTCCGTTTTAGTTGATAGGAGGTGGCACTGGATACTAATTAGGACAAAATAAGCATATGTCACAGACTTGCCTAGAGCTCTTTCACCGCCACAATGACTTTTCTTCTCTGTTTTCACTGGTTAATGATTTTAACCTTTCTTAAGACAGGTTATTGGGTCAAACCTTGTCACTTGTAAAAAGTAAGCAAGCAGCATTGCGAATAAATATAGCTTTGAATGTAATTTGAACTTATTGTAGGTATTATATGGAACAATGGACACCCTCCAAGTGACAGGGAAAATGCACTTAGGAGTCCAATTCCTTGCCCCGAAGCTCTACTGCAATTGCTTTAATGAATGTCCAAGTTACTGCTTTTGTAGAGGACACCTCCATGTGGGAGAGAGCTATGGATTTTAGCCAGGAAGTGCCTTCATGAATAGCTGTTGATTTTTTTTTTTTTGTCTTTTTGCCTTTTATCTAGAGCCGCACCCACGGCATATGGAGGTTCCCAGGCTAGGGGTCTAACAGGAGCTGTAGACTCTGGCCTTCGCCACAGCCACAGCAACGCAGGATCCGAGCCCCGTCTGCGACCTACACCACAGCTCACGGCAACGTCGGATCCTTAACCCACTGAGCAAGGCCAGGGATTGAACCCGCAACCTCATAGTTCTTAGTCGGATTCGTTAACCACTGAGCCACGAAGGGAACTCCTGATTTTTTTTTTTAATTTAACATCAATCTCTCCTTCTTGTGCCTTTTGCTCCCCAATTTCCTTGTGGGCACCCCATCTCTCACACTCTCTGTTCATGTACTTCAGATGAGGTTGACCTCATCCTTGGCTCCAAGAGCGGTCTTGTGACACGGAGGGTCACATCCACCTGGCCACCGTGATTGGTTCAGAAATGAGTGTGTGACCCAAGCTGGAACAAATATAGGCAATAAAAATAAGTTCAAGAATTTTATGAAAGTGTTAACAGAGGAGACTTCTCTTTATTTTTGTGGACTTAGAGCTGAGAAGATGTAGACCTGGAACTGGGAGCTGTGCTAAGGCATAAACCTTCCAGAGAAAGAAGCCAGTGTAGAAAAAGGCTAATGTTGAAAAGTGATGGGGAGTTCCTGTCATGGTGCAGTGGAAACAAATCTGACTAGGAACTATGAGGTTGTGGGTTCGATTCCTGGCCTCACTCAGTGGGTTAAGAATGCAGCGTTGCTGTGAACTGTGGTATAGGTCACAGACGCAGCCCGGATCTGGCATTACTGTGGCTGTGGTGTAGGCTGGCAGCTGGAGTTCCAATTGAATCCCTAGCCTGGGAACCTCCATATGCCACGGGTATAGCCCTAAAAAGCCAAAAAAAAAAAAAAAAAAAGAAGTAGAAAAAAAGAAAAAGGGTGGGCAGTTTTCTCTAACATTTTTAAATATGTGGACCCAGCTGTGTCTGAAATAGCTCTACACCTGGACTTTTCAGTTACACGAACTGGTAAATTCCCATTTTTGCTTAATCTTGTTTGAATTGGATTTTCTGCTACTGCAACTCAAAAGTCTTGAATCATGTGGGACTCTTTGAAGTCTGTGCCTTTTCTCTAGTGTTATCTCAGTAAAGTTTAGGGCAAGTCCCCCTGCCAAGTTTGTGTGGTTGGTGCTGGAATTTGGAGGTTGCCACACTTATTTTGGTCTATGGAATCACCTCGGACTCCTGCCTTGATGTGTGACGCATATGGTCCAGGAAAGTGAGGAGGAGGAGGAGGAACTAGAAGGATGTAAAGCTAAAGTGAATGATCCAACTGTCCCACTTTTCTACAGCGCCTATTTAGGAAAGTTTCCTCCAGGGCAGAGCCTCTCAAAATTTAAAGAGATATACAAATTATCTGAGGATCTGTTAAAAGGGGCAATCGTGATTCAGTAATTCTAAGGTAGGACATGTGTTTCTGCATTTCTAATTAGCTTCCACGATGCTTTTTGTCCAAGAACCATATTCTGAGTTGCATGGTGCTGGCATGGTCACTATAATCACACTTTATTTCTGCTTCCATCTAGATCTAGAGTTGAGAATGAGTCCCCAGACTGATGGTAGAATTCTTCAGTGACTTCTACATGAGAGAGCATTTTTTTTTTTTTTTTTTACCCTTTTACTTCCCTCTTAGCAAAGCTGTTGTGCTAGACAGGGTTTTGCCTGGGGGTTATGCGGTGGCTGAAATGTTTAGAAATACTTCCAGTTTCTTGATGACAAATCACTTTTGTTCATTCTGAAAAAATTTACATGATTCATGTATCTAGGTTTAAAATGAACACTCCTACTTGCATTTTCCCGTTCAAGTTTTCTCAGAAGACAGAATACTTATTACAGATGGTCAAAAGCTAGTTTTGCCCTCACCAAACTGAGACATACACTGTCTTTTTTCCCCACAGGGCTGCTGTGAATCCCCATGTAGATTTTCCAGACCAACCACTAACAGGTCCTAGAGGAAATCAAAACCTATTTTAGAGTTTTAGAGATATGGGTCAAAGGTCCGTCCTTTATTTAATAATCACATCACTTCTGAGTCCACAAGTTGTCTTTACCTTTCTCCCTAAAATGACAGGATAAGCGTGATGAGAGGAAGAATTCCTTGTCAGTACTCAAAGGGAGGGAAGAGTGAAGCAGGATTTGAATGAATACTCTCTGGAGAGTATAGAGCAGATGGAAGAGGGCCGAAGAGAAGCCAGGTAGAGAATCCTTCCCCGCAAAACAAAAGAGGAAGTACTGCAGAAGTGACCAGATGATCCTCAATTCAAGCTCGGAAGTGACCATGGGAGTTGGGACATTTTGTTGTGGGTGGAGGGTTGCAAGCCAAAATGTAGGCTGTCTTTGTGTACCTACAGAGATGTTTTCGTAGAAAATTGGTGGTGGACGGAGTTCCCATTGTGGCACAGCAGAAATTAATTCAGCTAGTAACCGTGAGATTATGGGTTCGATCCCTGGGCAAGCTCAGTGGGTTAAGGATCTGACGTTGCCATGAGCTGTGGCGTAGGTCGTAGACATGGCTTGGATCTGGTGTTGCTGTTGCTGTGGTGTAGGCTGACAGCTGCAGCTCTGATTTGACCCCCTAGCCTGGGAACCTCCATATGCTGTGGGTGTGGCCCTAAAAAGCAAAAAACAAAATGAAACAAACAAAAAAAAAACCAAGAACAACCAAAAACAACAACAAAAGAAAACTGGTAGCAGATACTGTGTTAAACTAGAAGTCTAGTGCCAGTAAAGCATTTCCATGATATGAGAGATGCTGGTATATTTTAATCTGACTGGGATTAGGAAAGTATCTGAAGAACCGTTGGAGAGGAAGGAAAGGATCATGAACTAGGCAATTAGGTAAACATTCAGTGATGAAGTGGGGTGTATGTGTATGTGTGTCGGTGTGTAGTGTGTGTGTATTTAAATCCAGTGACAATTTCTCAGAAAAAAAGGTTAAAGGGAGACAATGCCGTAATAACTAGACTTCAGGAACCTCTCTCTTCTTAGAATTATTAGAATAAGATACAAGCTTGATTAGTATTCCTACTGGGCCTTTTGCTTAACTTCCAGCAAGGGTTTTATTTCCCTGAAATATGGCTCCAATATGATGATCATAAGCCTTCGTTAATTTTAAGACATTTCTCTTCACTTATGAAAAAGGGCTCATCAGCAGTCCCCGCCAAAAACTCATTAAAATACCTTTTAAGATCTCCTTTAAGGTCATTTTTAGTATTCGTTGCACTGCTAATTAGAAAACTTCAGTTTCCTTTATTCTTATCCCAGACCTTCTCCAGTAGCATCTTTGACTCTGGTATTTTGCTGACTGCCGTGTTTTCCTGAATTTAGCTGAGTAGATGGCTGTATTTTAGCTTGGCTATATTTTCTTCAGCTGTGAGTTTGGCAGCCTCTATCACCGATAAACCTAAAGCTGCCATTTATTAATTTATTGAGATGCTATTCACATTCTCCACAGAGTCAGAGAAGATGCCAATTAAATTTGTTACTGCAAAAGTGAGATCACAGAATTTAAATTTATGTCTTCACAGTACAAACTTCCATCATTTCAAATCCCAGGTTCCTAAAAGTACAGAATGTCTTATATGTAAATTCAGTATATATTCATTGCTGCACCTTTGCAGACATTTAGCAAGTATCATTCAGTTATTGCCTTCCAGAAAACGCGGAGAGGAAAAATGGAAACTTTATGTTGCATGTGTGAGAGAGACTTCCTGAAGAAGAGATGGGAAACCTGGCTTCTAGTCCCAGTTATGGACCTCGTTTCCACAGCAGGACAGGAATAAACACTAAGACAGACTTTATAAAGCCTGGTCATTACTCAAAATTACCTTGGAGGTCTTTGTTTTTTTCTTTTATTATTACAGTTGATTTACAATATTGTGTCAATTTCTACTATTTGACTCAGTCATAAATACATATACACCCTTTTTTTAATTACTCAATGAATTTTATTACATTTATAGTTGTACAACAATCATCAAAACCACATTTTATAGCATTTCTATCCCAAACCCTAAGTGCATCCCCCACCCCCCAACCTGTCTCATTTGGAAACCGTAAGTTTTCCAAAGTCTGTGTGTTAGTATCTGTTCTGCAAAGAAGTTCATTGTGTCCTTTTTTTTTTTTTTAGATTCCACGTGTAAGTGATAACATTTGATGTTGATGTCTCATTGTCTGACCGACTTCACTTAACATGATAATTTCTAGCTCCATCCATGTTGCTGCAAGTGTCCTTATTTCTTTCCTGTTAATGGCTGAGTAATATTCCATTGTGTATATATACCACATCTTTATCCACTCATCTGTCAGTGGGCATTTAGGTTGTTTCCGTGTCTTGGCTTTTGTATATAGTGCTGCAATGAACATTGGAGTACTTGTGCCTTTTTGAGTCATGGTTTTCTCTGGATAGATGCCCAGGAGTGGGATTGCTGGATCAAATGGTAATTCTATTTTTAGTTTTCTGAGGAATCTTCATGCTGTTTTCCATAGTGGTTGCACCAATTTACATTCTCACTTACAGTGTAATAGGGTTCCCTTTTCTCCACACCCTCTCCCGCATTTATTGTTTGTAGATTTTTGGATGACGGCCTTTCCGGCCAGTGTAAGGGGATACCTCATAGTTAGACGGTGGAAGACCAAAAGGCACCTTCAAGGAAGAGGGACCCACGCGAGCTGGGCCATGACAACGTGAGCAAGGCCTGGGGAGAGAATTTGAACATTTGACTGGAGTTCAGGGTACAGGGATGATGGGGGCTGGTGATGGTGGTGGTAGCTACTGAAAGGGTAGAGAAATGGACGAAACTGAACTTTATCCCAAGGTGCAGGGGAACCATTAAGGATTTTTAAGGAGAGTTATGATTACATAGTTACTGTCAAAAACCACTCTTCTGGCATCGTTGTGGTTTTTTTTTTTTTAACTTAATGGATTTTATTTCAATTATAGGTGTACATAAATCATCACAAGTCAATTTGATAGATTTTGTGTCCCAAACCCACAAAGCATCCCCCCCCACTGATTATCTTATTTGAAAAACCAATGTTTTCCAAAGTCTGTGAGTCATTGTCTGTTCTGCAAAGAAGTTCATTGTGTCATCTCTCTTATAATTGATCGCTTTAGATTCTCATAGTCAAGTGCATGCCCGCCTCTCTGTTCTGCAGAAGCAAGGCATTTGAAAGCTGTATACGGAGCCATCAATAGTCTGTCACTAGGGCTCAGCAGAAGTGAATCTGACTTAGCATCCATGAGGACACAAGTTTGATCCCTGGCCTCACTCATTGGGTTAAGGATCCGGTATTGCCGTGAGCTGTGGTGTAGGCCAGTGGCTACAGCTCTGATTTGATCCCTAGCCTGGGAACCTCCATATTGCCATGGATGCAGCCCTAAAAGACCAAAAAAAAAAAAAAAGAAAAAAAAAATCTGTCACCAGATTATGGGGCCCATGTGTAGGGCAGGTGGTGAACTGGCAGAAGAATGGACAGTGATCTCATTTTCTTGCCCAGGAAAAATGGGAAAACTTAGATCAGGAGCCATTGCTGGTCGTCCCCGAGTGAGGTAAAATGTAATTAGCCTCTATACATTGTTTACTATTCCCTCTGGCTGAGAACCGTCCCACTCTTCCTATCTTGAAGCTTATTCTGAAGTTGGAATGTTTTGAAAAGCCACTAGCAAAGTTCTCAAAGACAGTCAGTATGGGCATGCTCTGGCAGCCTTTTAGAGACCTAGAAGGTTTTGAAATAGAGCATAATAAAGCAATCCGCCTCAGTTTCCTGTTTGTAAGGCAAGAGTCTTGAACCCTGAGGACTCTAGGGCCCCAGAGATTTTTCACATTCTGAGCTTTTCTGTAAGAGGCATAATTACTGAGAAATCTGCTTATTTTTCTTCTAGAGATTAATCTTAGGGCAGGCCATGTTCTTGCCATTTCAGCCTGACATGCATTCTTTGACGTTTTGGGGGCCTATCACAGGGGAAAATGGCTTTTCTTGTTTCATTGCGAAATGTGTAGGAAACAGTGGCTAAGATAACGCCGGACCTCATAAATGCCATAGCTGCCCGCTGCGCTGCTGACAGGCAGAACTTCTCTTCTTTATCCAGGAGAGACACTGCCATCTCCAGCAGGGAGTACACAGTGCATGAAAAGGGGAAGAGCCTTGAGTAATCAAGCGGCTGGGGACAGCCTGTCCCACCACTGTCAGTCAGCTGGGAAGTAAAAAGAGGCCAGACCGGCGCTGGGTCCGCTCAGTCAGCTCTGCCCCGTTCAGCTGCTCGCGGTGGAGCCAGGCCGACACGTTCCCTGTGAGCCGAGGGGAAGCCTGGGTGGTTAAAGGGACTCTGTTTAGCAACACACACAGGGGTCTGTTGAACTTGTAGTCGCATGATGATGGGAGAAGAATTTGTGGGGGACGAATAACCCTTATTCTGCAATGAGAACTGCCTATAATTTGTCATATGTATTTATTCATGAAAGGAAAACGTGGGATTTCGAGATGCTGTACATCCTCCCCAACAAGAAGGTAATCAGCTCCAGTGCAAAAGGTGTATTTCGGGGCTTCACGTACAGTTTTGAAAATTTACTTTTAAGCTGAATTATTAAAACACAGGTGTTCATTATGTATTTGCTTATACTTTTTTTTATGGAGAAGAGGTAGTTGGCAGTGGGATTTTTAAAGTAAATTTATTGAAATCATTATACATAACTGTACATATATATATACATATATATATATTTAATTTTGTCTTTTTGGTCCACACCTGAGGAATATGGAAGTTCTCAGGCTAGGGGTAACGTGGGACCTGAGCTGTGTCTGTGACCTACACCACAGCTCACGGCAATGCGGGATCCTTAACCCACTGAGCGAGGCCAGGGGATCGAACCCACATTCTTATGGCTACTAGTTGGGTTCATTACCGCTGAGCCGCAACGGAACTCCCCGTAAGTGTACATATTTAGAGGATACAATTTGAAAAGTTTTAACATATGTATCCACCTGTGAAACCATCACCGTAATCAAGAAAATGAACCAACCCAACATCCCTAAAAGTTTCTTTATGCTTCTTGTAATCCATCTCTTCTGACCCTCCACACTGTTTCACCCTTTCCAACTATTGATTCCCTTTCTGTCACTATAGATTACTTCGAATTTTCTGTAAGTTGACTCATACAGTATGCACAATATGTACTCAGTATTTATTTTGAGATTTATCAGTGCTGTTACATGTAGTAGTAGTTTTTTCTTTTTTATTGCTGACTAGTACTCCCTCGTATGGATATACTATGATTTGTTTACTTACTTACCTGCTGATGGACATTTGGATTGTATCCAGGTTTTGGTTATCACAGATAAAGCTGCTATAAACATTGTCCCCCCCCCACCTTTTTAGGCCTGCACCTGCAGTATATGGAAGTTCCCAGGCTAAGGGTCGAGTCAGAGCTACAGCTGCCAGCCTATGCCACAGCCACAGCAACACCAGATCCTAGCCACATCTGAGACCTATGCTGCAGCTTACCGCAATACTGGATTTTTAACCCGCTGAATGAGGCCAGAGATCGAAACTGCATCCTCACAGAGACTCTGTCGGGTTCTTAATCTGCCGAGATACAGTGGGAACTCTGAACTCTGAACATTCCTGTCCAAGATTAGTGTGTGTGTGTATACATATGTTTCCAGTTCTATTGAGTAAATATCTAGGAATGAAATGACTAGATCATATGGTAGACGTATATGCACATTTAGCTTTTTAAGAAATAACAGACTGTTTTCCAAAGTAGTCATGTCATTTTACCTTCCCACCAACAGGGGATCTGAATCCCAGTTTGCCCACATTCTCTCCAGTGCTTGAAAAGGTCAATCGTTTTCATTTTAGCAACTCTCATAGGTGTGTAGTGGTATCTCATTATGGTTTTAATTGTCATGTCTTTAGTGAGTAATGACGTTGAGCACCTTTTCATGGGCTTATCTATATATTTCTTTGGTGAAGTGTGTGTTCAAATCTTTTCCGCATTAAAAATAATTGGTCTGTTTATTTTCTTGCTTGATTTTGAGACTGCTTTGTTTTTTCTAGAAGTAAGTTTTTTTTTTTTTTTTTTTTAATGGCTGTACCCGAGGCATATGGAAGTTCCCAGGCCGGGGACTGAACCTGAGCCACGGCTGTGACCTGTGCTGCAGCTGCGGCAGCACCTGATCCTTTAAACCCCTGCTCTGGGCCGAGCATCAGACCAGTGCCTCCACAGTGACCTGAGCCTCTGCAGTTGGATTCTTTTTTTTTTTCTTCATTTTTAAAAGTTTTTTTGAAGTATAGTTGATTTACAGTGTTGTAATAATTTCTGCTGTGCAACAAAGTGACTCAGTTATACATACACACACATCCACTCTTTTCTCATGCAGACCATCATAGAATGCTGGCTGGAGTTCCCTGTGCTACATAGCGAGTCCCTGTTGGCACGTCACCCCATATACCTCAAAGTGCACATGCGAATCCCAGACCCCCAGTCCACACCCCCCACACCTGTCACTTTGGTAACATTAAGTTTGTTTTCAAAATCTGTGGGTCTGTTTCTGTTCTGCAAATAAGTTAATTTTTATCCTTGTTTTTTTGATTCCACATGTAAGTGATATCATGATGTTTGTCTTTCACTGTCTAACCTCACTTAGTATGATAGTTTCCAAGTCCATCCATGTTGCTGCAAATGGCATTATTTCATTCTTTTTATGGCTAAGTAATATTCCATTGTATATATGTACCGCATCTTCTCTATCTGTTCCTCTGTTGATGGATATTTAGGTTGCTTCCATGTCTTGGCTATTGTAAATAGTGCTGCTGTGACCATCGGGGTGCATGTATCTCTTTGTTTCCTACTTTTTTAATTTTAATTTTTATTTTTTTGTCTTTTTGCCTTCTCTAGGGCCACACCCGCAGCATATGGAGGTTCCCAGGCTAGGGGTCTAACAGGAGTTGTAGCTGCCGGCCTACACCACAGCCACAGCAACGCGGGATCCAAGCCGCGTCTGCAACCTACACCACAGCTCACGGCAACGCCGGATCCTTAACCCACTGAGCAAGGCCAGGGATGGAACCCGCAACCTCATGGCTCCTAGTCGGATTCATTAACCACTGAGGCACAATGAGAACTCCCATGTATTTTTTTGAATTACAGTTTTCTTCAGATAGATGTCTATGAGTGGGATTGCTGGATCATGTGGTAGTTCTATTTTTAGTTTTTTTTTGAGGAACTTCCATATTGTTTTCCAAGTGATTGCACCAGTTGACACTCCATCAACAGTGTACAAAGGTTCCCTTTTCTCGGCATCCTTGCTAACATTTGTTATTTGTTGTTTTTTTGATGATAACAATTCTGATAGGAAGTGAAATTAGAAGATTTTCTGACATCATATACAAAACTAAACCCAAAGTGGATTAAAGTTCTAAATATAAGACTAGAAACCATAAAACTCCTAGAAGAAACACTAGAATGTTCTCCTAGGCAGAACACTCATCGACATAAATCATAGCTATATATATATATATATATTTTTTTTTGTTTGTTTTTTTTGTTTTTGTTTTTTTTTGGATCTGTCCTCTTAGGTAAAGGAAACTAAAGCAAAAATAAACAAATGGGACCTAATTAAACTTGAAAGATGTTGCACAGCAAAGGAAACCATAAACCGAAAGAAAATAACTGAATGGGAGGAAATATTTGCAAGTGATATGACCAAAAAGGGGTTAATATCCAAAATACATAAATAGCTCATATAACTCAATACCAAAAAAAACCAAACAATCCAATTAAAAAATGGGTAGAAGACCTGAATAGACCTTTTCCCAAGAAGGCATACAAAGGGCCAACAAGCATGTGAAAAGATGTACGACATCATTAATTGTCAGGGAAATACAAATGAAGAATAGAACTTTTGACATGAAGTCAAATTTATCAATTTGTTCTTTTTTATGTAATGATTTTGGAGTCGCAGCTAAGAAATCTTAACTAAACCCAAGGTCTTAGCAATTTTTCCCTATGCCTTTTTCTAGAAGTTTTATAGTTTTTAGGCTTTATCTTTAGATCTATGATCCATTTTGAGTTATTTTTTATCTGATATGAACTATAGCTCCGAGTTCAATTTTTTCTTTTTCTTTTTGCATAGGCATATCCACTTGTTACCGTATAATTTGTTGAAAAGTTCACTTGTCGCATAGGTGGTTTCAGATTTTTCTTTCCACATGTGGCTTGTCTTTTTTTCTCTCCATATGTGGCTTGTCTTTTTTTCTCTTAATATCTTTGAAAGTACAATAAATTTTAATTTTGACGCAGTCACATTTGCCAGTTTTGTCTTTTATGGTTTGTAATTTTGGAGTTGTATTTAATAAATTGTTGCTTAAAAATTACTTGGCTAGGATTGAATTTCCATCTTTTAGTTTTTCTGTTCACTGGGTGGTAATCAAATATGTATGGAATCTTCTTAGTGTATGGAATACACAAATATCACAAGAAGATATGTATTATTTCAGAAATTTAAGGGGGGTCAGGGCAGTTGTGAGTGCAAATTAGGGACAGAAGGAATTTTGAGACTTTCCTGGGAAGAAAAAAAATTGCCATTTTTTTTTTTTTATGAGAACAGTAGAATAATAGGGGAGATGGTGTAGAGTTCAGCATCAGGTGCTAAGCAGGTGGTTAGCATACTTGGATTTAAAGTGAAAGATCAACCATAAAGTATTAGTGACCATCACTTTATTCTGCGAACAATTTCTGGGAATCATTTTGGGTACAGAAAATAAACCATTCATATTCCTTCTTCTGTACCTATCCGGCAGATACCCAGTTTGGGATCCAAGGGACAGTTTGCCTTCCTTCCTCTGCAGGGGACTGTCCTTAGTAGTTTTCCTTGCTCCAAATCATTACTACTTGCCTTAGGCTCTCTAGCAAACCACACATCTCCTTGGTTTCAGCAGCTGCCTTACCTTCTACCTCGAAGTAATCAAATGCGCTCCTGCATCTAAATGTATGTGTCTATATACGTATGTATCTATGTCCACAGCTATCTCTCCATCTTCTCCTCCAGTTCCAGAAAAAGTGAGCAGTTCCTCCTCTTGTTTCAGGTCACTCCCCACCTCCCTTTGCCCTTGACACCCCTTCTTCTTGACTCCAAGCTGGCCTTTGTCTTTCCCTCTGTTTCTCATATCCTCATTGCTGCCTTTCCACCGGGCCATTCTTGCAGTGAATTAATATGTTCATGGTTCTCTTATCCTAAAAATATTTCTCTATTGAACCCTGGATTTTTCTTCTTCTCCTTCTCCTTCTTCTTCTTCCTCTTCCTCTTCCTTTTCCTCCTCTTCTTTTTTTTTTTTTTTTGCCTTACTGTACTATCTGCCTTTTTTTGCAAGAGTAATATTGCTATCTCCACTTCTCCAATCCAGCTTCCTCTTGTATCCACTGCCTTCTGGCCTCTGCCCCCACCGCTCTGTTGAGACTCTCTCCCTAAAGCCTGAAGACTCCTTAATTGCTATATCTAATGCACATTTTTCAAGGCTATTTTGCTGGAACTCTCAGTTGTATTTACTTCTTTTTTGAAACTCTCTACCCTCGGGTACCATGAAATTTTGCTCTCAGTTCCTCTTTTGCTTCTCATACTATTCTTTATTGTCTGTATGCTCAACGAATTTTGTCTTTTTTAAAAAAATATGTGACTCATCTAAATGAATGATAAAAGTATGCACATTGGAGCTATTTTTGTTTCTTTGTCAGGTTTTTTAGATCAGGTACTCAACTGAAAATCTTACTGTTAACTTTTTTATTTTAGTAAGTCATATGTTCTAATTGCATTAACTATTTTGTTTAACATTCACTTGAGAAAGTATCCTTTTAAATCTGTTTACCTGTTCTCTCTGCAAGAATCTGGATGGTCATTAAATCTGTGCACTAAAACAGCTGAATTCAGAGTATTTACCTCATAAGACTGAAATATATAGTGCTGTGCTTTAAAATTATGCAAACCTCAGAAATCTATAAATGAAAATTGAATTTGGAGCCTAGAGGTAGAAAACATGATTAAAGAGAATATGAGAGCTCTGAGATTTTTTTTTTTCTGGGCAAGAGTGAAAAAGAGACAAATTTTATTTGCTTTTTTCTCTACCACATGAAAAGGCAACCAAAGGCTTAGAAATACAAAGTCGCTTTTGTCATTTAAACAGATTTTTGCCATAGAGTACAGTAATCCTTGTTAGCAAAGGAGTGTGGAGGCACAAAGTTGAGGATTAAATTCTTTATACTTATGATTTTACTGCTATGTTTGATAGAACAGATAGAAAATATGAACATATTTATTTTTCATCAATATTATTATCCTTTTACCAGATAGAATGGACCTCTTAAAAATCTCATCTAATTTTATTTATTTATTTATTTATTTATTTATTTATTTATTATTTTTTGCTTTTTTAGGGCGACACCCATGGCATATGGAGGTTCCCAGGCTAGAGGTTGAATAGGAGCTACAGCTGCCAGCCTACATCACAGCCACAGCAACACAGGATCCTAGCCGCGTCTGCGACCTACACCACAGCTCACAGCAATGCCGGATCCTTAATCCACTGAGAGAGGCCAGGAATTGAACTGGAGTCCTCATGGATACTAGTTGGATTCGTTTTCGTTGTGCCACAATGGGAACTCCTATTTATTTATTTATTTATTTAGGTTTTTAGGGCTGCAGGTGTGGCAAATGGAAGTTCTCAGGCTAGGGGTCAAATCGGAGCTACAGCTGCAGCCACAGCAATGAGGGAGCCGAGCCATGTCTGCAGCTTACACCACAGCTCATGACAACACTGGATCCTAACCCACTGAGCAAGGCCAGGGGTCCAGCCCACTTGCTCACGGATGCTAGTCTGGCTCATTACTGCTGATCCACAATGGGAACCTCCAAGTCTAGTCTTATTTAAACAACTTTTGGCCATTTAAAAAAATGTCAATGGTAATTTCATTTACTTAACAATTTCAAATATATAGATACTTTTTAAAAAGAAACTTATCTCAGTGGTTTAAAAAGGTCTGTGAAGATTTATCGAGGATAAAGCAATTGTGTTTATATTTATTCTTTATTTTATCACAAAGAGATTGTGTTTCCTTTCACTAGCTCATGTGAAATATGGTTGGTTGATGCCCCTTAAACTGGGGCTAGTCTTCTGCGACTGAGAAGAGAGTGGCAGCATGCCTGACTAATGGCCAGTTAAAGTCTCTGATGCATAGGGATCAAATTAAATAAGGCTCTATGTCGTCAAGATTTAGAATCTACTGATGTACCAGCATTTATTCATCTGCTTTTTATTTAGCTTCGAAGGCTTGCAGGTCAGCTTGCTCTGGCTGCCTTCCAGGGCAAGGGAACCTGAAGGGACGGGCGCAATGGCAGTGCCACTAGGTGGCAGTCTTTGGCGGATTAAACCCCCCTCTCGGGTGCAAGCACCAGTTTATTTCTCTTTCCTCTTTTTCTTTCTCCCTCTTTCTTTCTCTCTTTCATGCTATTTTTAACCTCTTATTCCCAAGAAACCTTTCATTGCTGTTTTTATGAACACATTTATTATTCACTTACTTTCCTCCCATCTCCGGAATAATGGGGAGGGTTTCTGAAAGCTGTAGCAGCCTGAGGGACCATTCACTTACACTTAGTGTTCATTCAAGATGACCAAATTACAGACATCAAACACAAGGCGTGCCCGTCGTGGCTTAGCGGTTAACGAATCCGACTAGCATCCATGAGGACGCGGGTTTGATTCCTTGCCTCGCTTAGAGGGTTAAGGATCCGTTGTTGCTGTGGCTATGGTGTAGGCTGGCGGCTACAGCTCCGATTGGACGCCTAGCCCGGGAACCTCCATATGTCTCGGGTGCAGCCCTAGAAGAACAACAACAATAAAAAAAGACAAAAATCAAACACAAGGCCCCCACCAAAAAGACAAGTACATAAAATAACCAAAGACCAAATGCAAGTGAAATCCATCCTGCACTTCCTAGGATAAACATAATTGGCAAAATTGATTGTATGTGATTTGCTCACCAGTCAAGAAGGAAATATTTCCTGGTTGCTGGAGCAGACAGCTCAGACCGGGATCTGATGAACTTCTCTTGACCATCTTGCTTTTACCCTCCCTTGTGGGGAGTCTCGCTTTTTTTGGCCTTGCTGACAGTTTGCACAGGAGGATGAAGGAAATCTGCTCTGTTCTTCCAGGACTGGTTGGTCTCTGCGTGACTAACAGCGGGAGGGAGAATTGCTTTAATCGGTAAACAGGGATTTATTAAACCTGAAGGCCGGGTGCAGGTGGGACAGAGTTGACCTGGCCCAATACATTATTCTACTCATAACTGTGCTTTAAGTTACAGATAAATCGTGAAAGCCAGTTACTTGGCAAGGCTGTGCGACAGCCTGTGATCATCAGAGATAAGATTCAGACTCAAGTCTATTTCATGCCAAGACCCAAAGGCTGTCTGGGCTGCCTCCAGCTTAATTGCACCAGGCTTTTTCTCCCTGATTCTTTTTCTTTCCTCCCATTGATCCCGTTCTCCTTAGTTTACATCTCCTGTCCTTATTCCTTATTCCGTTTTTTTTTTTTTGCCTGTAAGGGCCACACATGCGGCGTATGGAAGTTCCCAGGCTAGGGGTTGAATCTGAGCTACAACTGCTTGTCACAGCCACAGACGCAGCAACGCAGGATCCAAGCTGTGTCTGTGATCTGCACTACAGCTCACAGCAATGCCAGATCCTTAACCCACTGAGCGAGGCCAGGGCTGAAACCTGCGTCCTCATGGATGCTAGTCGGGTTCATTACCACATAGTCACAATAGGAACTTCTCCTTTCCTTATTCTTGAATCAAGTTTCCCACCCCTCAGATCTTTACTAGACCCCCATTTCGCCACTGACATGACCCTGGATGTCACTGATCTCCATGTTGTTTTAATTTTCACGACTTTGGTTATTAATTAGTGATGTGAGCAATTAAAAAACAAACAACTCATTACTCCTTCTGTGAGGAGTATGTTCATGTGCTCTATTTTTTTCCCCATTGGGAAGTCATCTTTTCTTTGTTAATTTCTATAATTTTTTTTACGTGTATATTAAATACATTACTTCTTTGTATATGTTTCAAGCATTTTTAAAAGTAATTTTCTAAATTCCTATCGTGGCTCAGCGGAAACTAATCTGACTAGTATCCATTAGGATGTAGGTTTGATTCTTGGCCTTGCTCAGTGGGTTAACAATCCAGCGTTGCCGTGAGCCGTGGTGTAGGTCGCAGACGCAGCTCGGATCCCGCGTTGCTGTGGCTGTGGTGTAGGCCGGCTCTGATTTGACCCCTAGCCTGGGAACTTTGATATGCTGCACATGTGGCCCTAAGAAATGAAACAAAACAAGATAGGGATATTATAGCACAGAAATTGTAGCATAACTGTTTGAACAAGAGAAATAGTCAATTCACCATCTCTTGTGATTCAAACAGAATTATCTTTCCAGTTGTGCAGGATGCAAACTGTGTTAGTGTTTTAAGAATAAGGTTTTTAACTAAAAAAGAAGCTGAAATATATAAGATTAAAGAGGAGTTCCTGTCGTGGCTCAGTGGTTAACGAATCCGACTAGGAACCATGAGGTTGCGGGTTCGATCCCTGGCCTTGCTCAGTGGGTTAAGGATCCGGCGTTGCCGTGAGCTGTGGTGAAGGTTGCAGACGCGGCTCGGATCCCGCGTTGCTGTGGCTGTGGCAAAGGGCCAGCGGCTGCAGCTCTGATTGGACCCCTAGCCTGGGAACCTCCATAGGCCGCGGGTGTGGCCCCAGAAAAGGCAAAAAGACAAAAAAAAATAATATAAGGTTAAAGAATATTTCACAACCACTTTAAAAATGCAAGTCTTTGTTGGATGAAGTTCTGAAAGTGGTCTGGTTTTTGTTTTTAGATCAATACCTAAATACCGTTTTAAAGTCTGACCTCACATTGAATTTGAATTCTGATCCTGTGAATGATATTGGTCATGGCTTGAGATCATAAGACTGCTTTGAGCTGTTGCATCTGGTAGTTGTTTCTTGGCAGCTTTCTTTGTGCTTGCCTCTCTCACTCTGTCTCTCTCATACACACAGACACGCACACGCGCACACACCCAGAATGGGAGTCACAGGTTGGGATGACAGGACCCATTTCTGAAGTAACCATTTTGGGTGTTCTGCAGATGAAACCCACTCTGGAGAAAACCAAACATTTAGTTTTCAGCAATGCCTGAGTCAGAATAGTAGTTTTTGAGTGGAAGAAGTGTAGCAGATAAAGACATTCAACTGAAAGGCTGAATCTTGCCCAGTTGTACCCAAGTACTGGGAATTCTCTGTGAGAACTTTAGAAGCCTTGGTGTATCAAAGAGCCAGCATCTCTGACTATAAGCATGGGAAAAGGGATACTATGAACCCAAGGATTTATGGAATCAGAGTAAGTTACGATTCAGGAAGGAAAAAAAAGTCAAGAGCTTGGAAACCAGATCATGACAGAAGTTATTTTCTTTTTAATTGAAGTATAGTTGATTTACAATATAGTATGAGTTTCAGGTGTCCAGCACAGTGATTTAGTTATATGTGTATTTCTCTATAACTATATATAAAATCATCTTCACGTTCTCTTTCCTTACAGGTTATTACAAAATATTGGGTATTGTTCCCTGTGCTATAAAAGTCTTTTGTTGGTTATCTGTTTTATTTATTTATGTATTTTCCTCATGCAGAATATTTATTAGTCAGGAAAAAGGACCCAGTTTGCAACTCCATCCCCTTTGCCCAAGCCACCTCCCTGAATCACAGGACAGGATTTAAAAGAATCAGATGTCTCAAGAAAGCTGCCGTGTGTCTGGGGAAGAACACTCATTCATTTCCTAGACCTGACACTGTAATCGCACCCGTTTGCCAGGGAGAGAGGCGGGGGTGCTGGGAGTGGTCGGGAGACCAGCTGAGGGGACATAGGGAAGGTCCTTTTTTCTCGCAGCTTGGGCTCTGAGGAGGGTTGGCATAAAGAAGTATTTAAAACAGAGAGATGAAAGGAGAGGTGGGGGGTAGAAAAGGAAGTTCAAGGGCTGGCCTCACCCGCATCGCATGGCGTTATAGAAAGAAGCAGGGCAGCTCCTTGGGTTCTCAGCCTGGAAAGGGGAGTGGGGCGCTCTGTGCCTAGAGACAGGAGAATAAGGGTGTGGTGACAGACCTATAGCCCCAGCCCAGGCTAAGTTTCTCCTCACTCATTCCCAAAGGACCTGCCCAAGAGAATTATAGAAATCCAGAGTCCCAGGACTCTGCTCCCCAGATCCAAGAGAGGGAGCAGAGACAAGGCAGAAAGAGCCTGGGTACAAAAGAGAACATCAGTGTGGCCCTGTGGGACATTCTTTTGGGAGAGGGAAGATGTTTGCCTTAAAAGGATGTCCTGGGAATTCCCATAGTGGCACAGTGGAAACGTATCTGACTAGTATCCATGAGGATGCGGGTTCGATCCCTGGATTTGCTCAGTGGGTCAGGGATCCAGCGCTGCTATGAGCTATGGCTCTGATCCTGCATTGCTGTGGCTGTGGCCGGCAGCTGTAGCTCCAGTTCGACCCCTAGCCTGGGAACTCCCATATGCCGTGGGTGTGGCCCTAAAAAGCCAAAAAAAAAAAAGAAAAAAAAAGGATGTCTTCCTTCATCTGATGAGAGCCGGGCCTTTGCTGGCAGTGGAAACCTCAGTGTAAAGGGCTCACAGAACTGATCTGCGGAATAGGCCTTATTCCTGGAAAGGCAGAGAAAAAGCCTCGGCAGGTACGGCACGGTCTTGGGTGGGATGCAGATGCAGTGTGTAATCCGCTCCTGTAGACGACACTCCTGCCTCCGCTCCCGGTGGTTCTGCTGACTCCAGACGTTCCCCATGGTTGGGAATCAGGAAGGAAATCATGTTGCATTTCCCAGGATCAGACACCATTTGCCACTGGCACCTGGTGGGCCTGATAGATTGAGGGCACAGACTGAGGGTGTCCAGGTCAAAATTGAGGCCAGGAGGCATCTCCCAGCCAGCTCTTTTGGAAGATGGCCCACATCCTGTGGCTGCTGTAAAGACCCAGCACCACCTTAAAACGAGGCTTCTGAGTGGCTTGTCTGTGGGGGTCTGTGCCTCAAATTGCTCACAAATCTTCCCCATGACACTGTGTTCTTCCTGATACTTTTCAAACTGTTCTGGAGGTAGAAGATTCTCGGTGAGTCTGCAACCAATCCAGATACTTCTCTTGTGACCTCGTTCAGTGATGGGTACATCCTTAGATGGAAGGTTCTGCCTGATATTCTGCATGTTGGAGAGTATCCATTCCCTTCGCCCATGCCCAGCCCTTCCATGGCCATGGTCAGCTCCTCTTCTGAAAAGCCAGAGTTCTGAAGATCAGCGGTGTTCTTGGCTAGTCCACTTCATGTATCCTTTAGGAGAGAAGTGAATTTTTGTTGGGACGTTGCATCACTGCCCACTCCCGCAGCAGCCTCTGAGAACTTTGAGAACTTCTCTGCCAGGTGGGGACCTCCTCAGCCAACTCTTTCATTGCCTTGTAACTCAGCAGTGGCTTGGGAAGCCAGCTCATGGATGCATAGTTCCTGGGAAAACTTCTCTTGGGAGGCAAAGAGGGCGTCTTTGGCAGTGTTGGCTGGAGATCTCTTTAGGGGCTGAGTTGGCAGGAGGGCATGCTGGGGAGGGCTTGGCCTTATTGCAAGATTCAGGAGCACTTTCCAGAAGCCCTTCCCATTCCTGTTCTGGTTTGGTCTCGACACTATCGTCCTTCTCAGTGGGGGCCATCCCCCACCTCTGACTTGCTGTCTATTTTACATATTGTAGTGTATACGTGTTAATCCCAACCTCCTAATTTATCCCTCCCCACCCTCCTTCCCCCTTTGGTAACCATAAATTTATTTTCTCTGTCCGTGAGTCTCTGTTGTCTCTGTTTTGGAAATAAGTTCCTTTGTATATATTTTTTATGATCGCACATATATGTGGTATCATATGATATTTGTCTTTGTCTGGCTTACTTCACTTAGTATGAGAATGTCTAGGTCCACCCGTGTTGCTGCAAATGGCACCATTTTCTTCTTTTTTATGGCTGAATAGTATTCCATTGTGTATATGTAGCACATCTGCTTTATCTGTTCCTGTGTTGGTGGACATTTAGTTCGCTTCCATGTCTTGGCTATTGTAAATAATGCTGCAATGAACACTGGTGTGCACGTTCTTTTTGAATTACGGTTTCCTCCAGATATATGCCCAGAAGTGGGATTGCTGAATCATCTGGGAGTTCTATTTTTAGTTTTTTAAGGAACTTCCATGCTGTTTTCCATAGCGGTTATACCAATTTACATTCCCTCCAACAGCGTTGGAGGTTACCTTTTCTCCACATCCTATCCAGCATTTGTTATTTGTAGGCTTTTTGATAATTGCCATTCTGACTGGTGTGAGGTGATGCCTCATTGCAGTTTTGATTGGCATTTCTCTAATTAGTGCTTATTTTTTTTGCCTTTTGGCCATATGTAAAAATTGTTTTCATTATCCATGTTTAACAAAGAATTTCTGGAGTTCTGGCTCAGTGGGTTAAGAACCTGACATAGTGTCCTTGAAGATGTGGGTTTGATCCCTGGCTTTGCTCCATGGGTTAAGGAGCTGGCATTGCCATAAGCTATGATATAGGTCACAGACGCAGCTCAGATTTGGTGTTGCCATAGCTGAGGTGTAGGCTGGCAGCTGAAATTCCATATACTGCAGATCGTGGAAAAAAAAATTTCTCTCGTTTTTCAAGTGAGGAGGAAGTAGAAGCTAAGACCAGAACCGTATTGCATATTGCATGTGTTTAACTGTGCTTAAGTTAGCTCTAATAAATTGTCAAGTTGAATTCATGTGTGAACTTTTAACACCTTATGCTTTCTTTTGGTACTATAAAATTCCTAGAAGAATAATTCCTTTATGTATTGTTGGAGAGAAGTGGTAGGACTTGGTGGAATCTCTACTGATAATTTTACCCAAAATTCTAAAGGGCAGAGAAGGTCAGCATCCTAGAGAGAATGGCATCTACTTAAGGCCCATTGCTTGGGTTAATTTAGAAGGAGAAGGAATTGTATGGCGTTACAGGCAGTGAAAAGACTTGAGACTTCGTACTTAACCAAACCTTCAATTATTAAGGAATTTGAGGTCAGGACAGTCAATGGCTTGTGCAAGGCCACCGAGGCAACGCAGCTGGGCCAGGGCTGGTGATATGTAGGTCTCCGGCCCACTCCTTGGTTTTTCACCTTCTGCTTCTTGATTTCACCAAATTTGCTTGTTCTGGCAGGGGAGAAAATCTCTCTTAATCGTGTCTGAAATAAACTTCTCTGCCACTTGCAACACTCCAGAGAATAGAAACGTAACAAAATCGTTGTTTTTCATTAGTACTTCCATTTCCAGCCGTCTTGGCAATCAATCAGAACTTTTATCTTCTTGCCTGAAGAGACAAGGACATTTAATTCGTAACAATTTCCTTTTTCCTTTCTCTCCAAGACTCTATTAAATAAAACATGATGGATCACACTCTGTATTTGCATGCCAGCTAAAACAGGGGCAGAGCTCTGCTCAAACAGAGAGGAACCTGCCGTCGCCTAAACCTGATGCAGGCGAAGTGGAGCTTGGTGCTGGGAAATGCTTAAAGTTTTTGCATGTGAACATTTTTCATGCAAGGAAAGGGGCACCATTAATAGCTAGAATGAGAACTGAAAGCTGTGCTAAAAATTGAAAAATGAATTCCAGTCAGCAAAGATGGTAGTCCTGTCTAAGTCTAATTTTTAATTTATTTTTATTTTTTTCACTGTATTTATTTTTATTATAGTTGATTTACAGTGTTCTGTCAGTTTCACAGCAAAGTGACCCACTCATACATGTGTATATATATCTTCTTTTTGTTATATCACCCTCCATCACGTTCCATCACAAGTGATTATAGTTCCCTGTGCCATACAACGGGGTCTCACTGCTTATCTACTCCAAGTGCAATACAGTAGTTCTCATCTAACCCCAAACACCCAGTCCATCCCCCTCCCTCCCCTTTCCCCTTGGCAACCACAAGTCTTTTCTCCAAATCCATGAGTTTGTTTCTTTTCTGTAGCTAGGTTCATTTGTGCTAAGATTAATTTTTTATTTTTATGTTTTCCTTTTTGGGGCTGCATCTGCAGCATATGGAGGCCAGGCTAGGGCTCTAATCAGAGTTACAGCCACTGGCCTGTGCCACAGCCACAGCCACAGCAGGGCCAGATCCGAGGCGTGTCTGCGACCCGCACCACAGCTCAAGGCAATGCCGGATCCTTAACCCACTGAGCAAGGCCAGGGATTGGACCCGCATGGTTCCTAGTCAGATTTGTTTCCGCTGCACCACAATGGGAACTCCCTAATTTTTAAAATACCACGTGAAATTTAGAGAACTGAGCTGGGGAATAATCTGGCCAAATATCCCAGTTTCTATAGTGGTCCTGTCGTTTAATTGCCTCTTTCTCATAACAGAACAGAGATTTTTTTTTTTTAAATCTCTGCATTTGTAGAGACAATTCATCTTTCCTCGTCTCCAAAGTGCCCAGGAATGCTTGTCTTGTATGTCTTTTAGAGGAATCCAATGTGCCTTGCAGCCTTCTGCATGTGGAGCTGTTGATGGCGGTGTTGACAGGACACTGCCCGGTCCAGCCACACGGTTTTGCGCAGACGAGGATGACATTTCAACTTCTCTAGTCTTCTCGACAGGGAGTTTCTGGTTTGCTTCAAATCAAAGTTAAACAGCGAGATGTTGACTTGAAGGCAGGACTCCTACCTCTTAGTGAGAAAGCTGTTTTCATCCATTCATGTAGTCATTTAAGAGATCTTAGTTTGTGCTGGGAACGTAAGGGTACTCAAGATGCAGTCGCGTCCCACAAGAAATCTACAGGCTGTTGAGGGATGATAGATAAATTAACAGTAAAAGTGCCATGCACCATTATGTACAAAAGCTCCATTACGGAATGTATATTGGGTTCTGTGCAAGCAGGTAGGAGAGGTTCGTAATGCAATTAAAGGGATTTAGGGAAATTGCTAATTTCCTTAATCCTTTCATAGAACAATTTAAGGAAAGTATTCCAAGGAAAGTTAAATTTAAATTGCAACCTGAAGGATGGAGTGGAGTTAGCATAGTGAAGGAGATGGGGAACTAGGTAGAGGGAAAAATCTGAAGTGAGAGAGCACGGCCCATTCATGGGAAACGTGCTGTGTCTATACAGGATGACCATTACTGACAGTGATGCGAGAAGAAGCTGAAAAGAGAAATGGCTTAGGCTTCATAAGCCGTGTTAAAGATACTGAACTTGCTGCTTATTGCAATGGAAGATGTGGAGTGATTGCCGGAAAACAAATGACAAAAATACGTTTTGGCTACAAAACAGTTACTTCGGTTAGGGTATGGATGGTGTTAGAGAAAGTCGAGAGAATAGACACAACCCCCACTATAGCCCGCAATCTCTGTCTACAAAGTTTTTTTGGTCACAATTTGATCAGAAAGAAACTTATTTGGCAAATGAGCAAATGTTGGAATTTCTACTGACTTGGTAACCGAATTTCATAGTCTTTCCAGGTTCCAAAGTAGGAAGCTCTAGTGTGGCCTTCCCGGTGGGGCAAGGATGTGTCTGCCCATCAGTATGGCCTCTTACTATGTCTTACCTTGTAGGTGTTTTGCCTCTTCTGGCAGGGAGTCTGCAGCTCTTTCTAAGTCTTACATTCCCCCTGCGTTCTGCTGCTGATTACAGTTCCGGTAGCAACACTCACAGCTCTAGCAATGAGCTTCCTCATCCGGGGTTTCCTGAGAGGACTCTGTCTCTCACAGTGTCAGTTTCCAAGTTCTTGAGATTAATCTAGGATTCATCTAGAGCAGGACTTTCCCCCTCTTTTGATATTCCCTATTATTTGTCTCTTAGTCAGAGTCCTTGATTTTTCCTTTTTTTTTCTTTTCAGGGCCACACCTGCAGCATAAGGAAGTTCCCAGGTTAGGGGTCGAATCAGAGCTGTAGCCGCCAGCCTACACCACAGCCACAGCAACACAGGATCTGAGCCACATCTGTGACCCGCACCACAGCTCACAGCAATGCCGGATTCTTAACCCGCCGAGCAAGGCCAGGAATTGAACCTGCATTCTCATGGATACTATTTGGGTTCGTTACCGCTGAGTCACAGCAGGAACTCCCAGAGCCCCTAATTTTAATTCACTGTCCATTTAGGGGAGAAGGCCTCCAATGGCTTTTCAAAGACTGGTCATCCATGGGGTCCACCGATCCACCTTAGGGCATAGGAGCTGTGAGATCTGGTCAACTCTAGTTTCGGTGTGAATACCTCTGTAGGAAGGCAGGAGTTAACACATTCTGTCTAATACAGAAAATTGCCTGAAGAGTTCCCTCTGTGGCACAATAGGATCAGTCACATCTGGGAAGCACTGGGACCTTAGGTGTACATACATGAGAAGCAAATAGTTCTCTTTTGTTCCTGTGAGTAGCAAAGGAAAGATCGGAAAGAGTCGTCTTGCCTGCTTCCCTGCCCAGGACAGGCCCGTCATCTTGCCACAGCCCTTTCAGGCCTCACATTAGGAGACAACAGCACTGCTCTCGGGAATGGCCCTCACACAGATCGCACCAGAAGACCGGCCCCATTCATTTTCTTTTCCCCCATTTTTCTTTTCCTTTTTTTTTTTAATCGAAGAATAGTTGATTTACAATGCTGTGCCAATTTCTGCTGCACTGCAAAGTGACCCAGTCATGTAAATATTTACACTCCCTCTCTTATATTATCTTCCCCCGTGGTGTATCCCAAGAGACTGACTATACTTCCCCGTGCTGTACAGTAGGACAAGCAATGAGGTCCCATTCACTTTCAATCACAATGTGAGTTTGAATTTAGAGGCCAAGATAAATCACTTCTAAAGTTAAAATAATGCCACTTGCAGCAACATGGATGGAATTAGAGACCCTCACACTGAGTGAAGTAAGTCAGAAGGAGAAAGACAAATACCATAGGGTATCACTTATATCTGGAATCTAACAGACTGCACAAATGATCCTTTCTACAGAAAAGAAAATCACGGACTTGGAGAACAGACTTGTGCTTGCCAAGGGGGCGGGGGAGGGAGTGGGATGGCATGGGGGGCCTGGGGTTAATGGTTGTAGACTATTGCCTTTGGGATGGAAAAGCAAGGAGATCCTGCTGTACAGCACCAGGAACTATGTCTAATCACTTGTGACGAATCCATATATGTACGTGTAACCGGGTCACCACGCTGTGCAGTTGGAAAATTGACAGAAATCTGTAAACCAGCTAATGGAAAAATAAATTAAAAAAAAAAAGTCAAGAGGTAGTGGCTTGCACATGTTCCAGGAAGAGCTTAGAGTGTAACCTGACAAGGAAGAGGGTGATAGGAGGTGCTGAGGAAGGTTTTTGGAGCTGCCAGGACCTCCTTCTCTCACGACTCTTTCCTTTCAGGCAGTTTTCTTTCCTTCCTCCCTTCCTCCCTTCCTCTTTCTCTTTCTTGCTTTCTCTCTTTCTGCCACCCCGAGGCATACAGAGTTCCTGGGTCAGGGATCAGATCTGAGTTGTGGCAATGCCAGATCCTTGACCCACTGTGCAGGGCTGGGATCGAACCTGAGTCCCAGTGCTCCCCAGATGCGACTGATCCTATTGTGTCACAGAGGGAACTCTTCAGGCAATTTTCTGTATTGGACAGAATGTGTTAACTCCTGCCTTCCTACAGAGGTATTCACACCGAACCTAGAGTTGACCAGATCTCAGAGCTCCTATGCCCTCCACATGACTGGCTATGCTATTATCTCATGAAAACAGCAGTCTGGCAGCGATCCACCTGGATACCGGAAACAACCCCAGAATGTGCGCTATTGTCTCTGAGGAAACCCTTTGGGCAAAGCCATTCTAAGATCCCACACCTGTTTCCCAGAACCTATAACCTGTGTTTGGGTCACCTTTCCTGAACTGAATTAAACTTTCAGAGAAGCGAATGGCTCAAAATCTCCACGTGCAGCTTGCCCCTTGCAGTGTCCCAAATGCTGGGGGTGCAGTGTTGTGGGTTAGGAGGAGGCCTACTATTTGGGACCCAGAAGTGGCACCAGGCCCTGGGCTGATGGGGGCCTATCAAGGTGAAGGTGATGGATGCATTTGCACAAAGGAGGTGTTTATTTCAATGAGGATGATCTGAGTTAGCTCAGAATAACCAGCTGCCTGTCTCCACAGGGAGCACCGTTTGACATAAATGAAGACAAGGACAGTGATGGAGTCTGAAAGGGAGTTAATTGAAAAGGAGTAGCCTGCTCTGATCTGCAGGCTGAGCTCCTTAGGAGAATTCCAGGAAGCCAGAGTGAGTCAAATGATTTTACAGACAGGAATTTCCCTGCGAGACACAGACACATAACTCAATTGACCTCAAATCAGGAAAAGGCCAACATCACAGCATCTCAAAGGGTGTTAGTTTCCTGGGAATGCGTCTTCTAATTGCAGTGTTCATTAAAATGATGCCTTTTTTTTTTTCCTTTTAGCATTAGACAAGTTTTTAAAAAATATCAAAG
This sequence comes from Catagonus wagneri, assembly GCA_004024745.2. Lineage (NCBI taxonomy): Eukaryota > Metazoa > Chordata > Mammalia > Artiodactyla > Tayassuidae > Catagonus > Catagonus wagneri. Next base: position 7,596,036 of record PVHT021183661.1, read on the forward strand.
GAAAGGAGGATGAAAGAATGGGGTGTTAAGTATTTGACCCTTTTTCATCTTCTAGCCAAATGTCTCAGCCTTTGGGTTGCAAGATAAAAGAAGTGTGATTGAGGACCTATTTCTCTGTGAATTCCTCTCAGAATCAAGAATTAATAAGCATCTGTGCGAGAAGAGCCAGTATTGATTTTATCTGCATACCATGTATTCTCTACTATGTAATTCAAAGCTCTGTCAAATATCTTTCCAGCTAAGCTGTGTAGGACCCACCACCCTGTCTACATCAGTGCCCCCATCTTTCTCTATCAATAATTACCATGAGGAGTTCCCATTGTGGCAAAGTGGTTAACAAACCCGACTGGCATCCATGAGGATGCAGGTTCGATCCCAGACCTTGCTCAGTGGGTCAAGGATCCAGCACTGCCGTGAGTTGTGGTGTAGGTTGCAGGTGCAGCTCAGATCCTGCATTGCTGTGGCTGTGGTGTAGGCCGGCAGCTACAGCTCTGATTCGACCCCTAGCCTGGGAACCTCCATATGCCGTGGGTGTGACCCTAAAAAGACAAAAAAACAATATTGATTACCCTGAGCTGTTTTTCTTTATGGTATTTATTGTGATATTATAATTACATACCATCTGTTTTTCTTTCTAACCTGGGTGACTGTGACCTCCATGAAGACAGGAATTTTGTTCAGTTTATTGCTGTTATCTTCAGTATCTAGAATAGTGCTTGGCATGGATAAAATGAATGACCAAAGTACCCTGGGCACGGATTTTCATGTTTATTTCTAGTATCCTATATTCACTTTTCCCTCATTTGGAAAGCTATTTCACTGCAGATTTTAAAGTTCTTTTATGATGAAACAAGAATAACAAAGAGATAAAAGTTCCACTAGCAATAAACAACAGAACAGCTAGTCATAATGGGGGAAGAAACACCAAAAATTAATAGCTGAAGAAATAAAGCGTCATAGAAATGTGCAGCCTGAATATAAGGGTACTGTAAAAATAAGTTGGGTGAAGTGAACTGTTTAAGAGATGTAGCATACATTTCATCATACAGTTAGTATATGTGATTCTGATGGAGTGATCAACTCTGATGAATGAACTCTAGGAGGAGCCATGCATTTTTTAAATTGAAAATTTGGAGATAACTATAGATTCATATACAGTTGAAAGAATTAGTAAAGAGAGACCCTGGGAGCCCCAGTGTCAGCAGAGCTGGTCCAGTACCCTCTGTCTTTTGTTTGCTTTTAAGTTTTATTGAAGTGTAGTTAACTTACAAGATGGCGGTAATTTCTGCTGTATAACAAAGTGACCCAGCCATTCATGTATACATACCCATTCTTTCTCGGCTTCCCTTCCCACATAGATCTCCACAGAATATTAGGTAGAGTTTTCTGTGCTACGCAGCAGGTCCCCGCTGGCCAGTCATTCCGTTTACCTCAATGTGCGTGTGCCAGTCCCAAACCCCCAGTCCATTCGTCCCTCCTGCCCCAGTACCACCTATCTTAAAGTTCCGAGAGCCACGATGTTGATTTTAGGAAACGCAACAATGAGAGTTCTGATGCCAGATGGCGTCTTGGGAGGCTCCAGGACTTACCTCCTCCCACGGACATGAAATCTATAGGTCTGCAAGGAGCTGTTCCCTCTAAAAGAAATCCAGAAACTATCAGAGCAACTCCTACACATCGTGAATGAGGAAATACCACATCCAAAGGCTAGGAAAGGCTGAGATATACTCTTGCTATAAACGCTGCCTCTGGCACAGCGACTTACAATTAGCTGGGGATTTACAGCTCTCAGCTTCTCCCTGAGGAGTGGAAGGGTTGACCCCTTATAGCACCTTTGCAGCTTTTAAGACTGTCACCTGTGAGACTGTTTCCCCAGCTCAGAACGCCAATGGGACCTGGCATCTAGGAGGCCTACAGGACCACAGTAAGATAAGAAACAGTTTGTAAAAGCCCCGCTGTAACTATCCACCTCCCCCACCCCGGGACTTGGCACAGATGGAGCTGACCCGAACACTCGGGGCCGGGCTTCTAATGTAGCACAGCTGTAGGGGTCACCGAGCTCCTCCCCGGAGACCAAGGAGCCCGGTGAGTGAGCACCGTCTCTGCGGTCTCTCTCTGGGCTGCTCGCGGATGCCGGTGTCTCCACCGTATTTGCTGGAATATTTCCATTGAGATGTCAACTCGCCCTTTGGAAAGGTTTGGAAATTGTTTTTTTCTCCAGCCATTACTCAGTGGGGCTTGTTCGTTGTCCTTGCAATATTGGCTGTTGTTTTTTAAATCCGTGGTCACTGGTCATTTTCTTTTTAATATGATGGTGGGTTCTTGTCTCTTTGTTTTGGACCAGTGGTTCTGCACGCTGGCAGCATGTGCATCTCCTGGTGAGCTTTGAAATAATCCTTGAGTCCCGGCCCCAGCGGAGTGAACCACTCACTCCCCAGGCGATTCTAATGTTCCACCACGGCTGGCGGCTCCTGTTTGGGGCTAGGATGGCAGCTAATGAGAGAACGAAGTGCTGAGATGTTGATTTGGGTTCGGAGCTCATAGTAAAGCATGGAATCATATCAGAACAACCACCCAAATAGCCAGATCATCTGATTAAATATTATTTAGTGAGCTCTACAGATAATCAAGGCTCACTGTATTTCCAGTGAAATTGTTTTAAAGCAGTGTCAGAGAGCCGGAGAGCTTGGACAATGCAGCCTGGGTGCAAAGTTCAGAGTCTCTGCTTAGAGTCCCAAGCTTAATGAGCATCTGAATTATCAGGAGTAGAGATGTGGCTTCTTGGCAAACTATGCATATTATGTGTATATGTATGCATGTGTGTGAATTAAAATTTTTATTTTGAGATAATTGTAGATTCCCATGCTGTTATAAGAAACAGTATAGAGAGAGCGCGTATATCCATTTTTTACCCCAAACTAAAGGGCACTATCATAACCAGAATATGGGCATAGACAGTTCAGATGCAGCACATTTCCCTCATCCATGGAATCCCCCCTAATGCCGTTTTTTAGCCACACCCACTTTTCTCCTAAGCCCACGCCATCCTCAGCTCCTGGCCACTGCTAAGCTGGTCTCTGCTTTTCTAATTTTATTATTTCAACAATGTTATATAAATGGGAGTTCTCTGATCAGAGGTTAAGTAAGGATCTGGCATTAGTCACTGGTGTGGCTCTGATTATAGCTGTGGCATGGGTGTGATCCCTGGCCTGGAAGTTCGGAAGCTTCCATCTGCTGCAGGTGTGACCAAAAAACAAACAAAACAAACCACAAAAGAAAGAGACTGTTATTTAAATGGAAGCATACAGCATGCAACCTTTGAGATTTTTTTTTTCCACTCAGCACAATTCTTTTGCGATTCATTTAGTGTGTTCTATTTATCAATAGTTTATTCCTTTTTATTTCTGAGTGGTATCTTGTAGTATGACCATACCGCAGTCTAACCAGTCAACATCTGAGTTGGTTTCTGTTTTTGCAAATAAAGCTTTGATAAACATTCACGTACATGTTTTGTGTGTGAGCATATCCCCATTTCTCTGGGGGTAGGAGTGTTCTTCCTGGATGATCTGAAAGTTTAGTTTAATTTTTTTTCTTCAAAACTGCCAAAATGTTTTCCAGAGTGGCCATACCATTTTACATCTACACCAGCAATGCTCACCTGCATTTGATGTTGTCACTAATTTTTATTTTAGCTCTTCTCATAGACATGCAGTGATAACTCATCATGGTTTTAATTTTATTTCCTTAGTGGCTAATGATGTTGAG